>CAWUFW010015984.1:0-332005 GCA_963921515.1 Calotriton arnoldi | reverse complement strand
AGATGGTCTCCGAATGCTGCAGAGGGGCCCTGCTCATGCAGGGGCACCCTCTCACATAGGAACCATGCACTCTGCCTTTAGGATTGATAAGGCCTGCCTTAGGAGTGACTTATAGGTTTATATGTGTGTATGCATTTAGTGATATAGGTAACCTATACCACAGCAAGGGGTGCATGCACCACCTTACCCAGGCTGCAGTAGCAGACCTGTGGTGCCAGTTTGGATGGCCTACCAGGGGTGGCATAATACATGCTGCAGCCCCTGGCAGGCCTCTGAGGTACCTATGCCCTTGGTACATAGTATACCATATACTAGGGACTTACAAGGGCACTCCAGATCCCAATCAGTGATGTGCCTAAGGCACATGGAGACCCTTTTAAAGAGGAAACAGCTAGGCTGGGGTTCTGAATAGCAGGGCCCCAGCCAGACTAATGTCGAAAACCAGTGAAGTATCAGCAAAAAGTGGGGGTACCCCTGTGAAGCAGATCCTACTCTCCTACACTAGGGACTTGCAGAGGAGGTCATGCTAATCACAGGGGTACCCCAACGCATAGTGTTCCCTAGTGTATGTAGGTGTTTTCACTGTATTCTAAATGTCTTTTAGCATAGCACTGGCTCTGGTTAGTCAGAGTCAGTTACCACCAGTACCCGTTTGAAAAAGTTGTGGGCACAGGATGATTTTGCAACAAGGCCTCTTTCTGCTCTTCTGTTGGTTCTTTCTGCACATCTTTTGCTTCTTTCTGTGCGTTTTTTCTTCTTTCTTCACATGTCCTACCTCTGAAGGCATAGTTAGAAACTAGCACTTAAAAAAACCTTTGAAATTCACTTAAAAATCATAGGTTTCAGGCACGTTATAGTTAGAAATTAGCATTTAAAAAACCTTTGAAATTCACTGAAAAAACCATAGGTTTCAGACACGTTATAGTTAGAAATTAGCATTTAAAAACCTTTGAAATTCACTGAAAAAACCATAGGTTTTAGGGACAGTTACAGTTAGTTGGACATTTCACTCGTACAAAACCATAGAAATTCCCCCGTTATAGTTAGTTCAGCTAACTATAACTCGCGCCCCCGCAATGCACTGCTGATGACGTCACATATTGCATCACTCATGACATGGTCAGTGACATCACTGATGACATCACTGATGACATCTCAAATGACATCACTGATGACATCATCCATGTGATAATTTCATGCATCTTCTCACACCCTAATATAACTTTTGATACACCCACTCTAAATTACAGACTGCCATTCTCAAAACCATAGACACTCCAACACCAAAAACTACATACCCACTCACTGATTCTTAGGTCTACACACACATCCACTCACTCACCCGTACAGTCACTCATACTTAGTCACTCAGTACAGGACTATCATATGCACTCATACACCTATATAAACACTCACACACCGCCACTCATCCATAGAGGTACTCACACACCTAGTCAGTCATGCAAAAAACTTAATCACACACCCATTTACTCACCTATACAGTTATACACACACCAGCTCACTTACTCATACAAATACTAGCACATGCTTACGCTCTTATACAATCACTGATACAAGTACACACTCATCCATACAGCCACTCTCACAATCACACACTCTCACTTATAGCCATTTATATACTCCAACACACATATATACTGCCTTTCACATATGTAGTTACTCACACATGTACCACTGAGATATACATTCAATCACTAACACACCCATACACACACTCACCCACCCATACAGTCCATCACAGATGCACTCTTGAAACCATGCACCCAGTGAATCACCAACTCACACATCTATGCACAGAGTCACACACACCCCACCCACACAAACACACAGGCACCCATACAGATACTCAGACAATCAATCAATAACCCATGTAGACACTCATGTAGCTATTCAGAAAGCCATGCAGCCGCTTACAAACCAACAGACAGACGGATACAGACATTCACACAGTTTAGTCACTAACCCATGCATTCAGTAAGATACATTTAATCACTCACTTGTAGAGTCAGTCACTCACGTACTAAATCATCCATTCAGACACTTATACACCCACTCATTCTTCAATACGCCTTTCCCTATATATATTAAACATATTTAAACTTTACAGAAACACACAGTCACTGGATGATGTCATCAGTGATGTCATCAGTGATGTCATTTGAGATGTCATCAGTGATGTCACTGACCATGTCATGAGTGATGTAATATGTGACGTCATCAGCAGTGCATTGCGGGGCGCGAGTTATAGTTAGCTGAACTAACTATAACGGGGGAATTTCTATGGTTTTGTACGAGTGAAATGTCCAACTAACTATAAATGTCCCTAAAACCTATGGTTTTTTCAGTGAATATATATATATATATATATATTATATATATATATATCCAACCAAAAAGTTTGCCTGCAAAGGAGGAAGCCCACACCAGGTAGGTTCTGTAGCCAACGATCTTTATTCGAGCGAAATGCGAGGAAACACAGCTCTGCATCATCAAATGAAAGTCCAGCCTGACGCGTTTCGTGGAAAACCACTTCTTCAAAGGCACCGGACTTGGAGGGTTGAAGGAAGGCAATAAGCGGCATCACTTAAATCTATGTAACCACGCCCAGTGGGCTCGGCCACTCCTGAGGCATGATGGTAAACGTAGTGCCCTGTATTTCTTCAGTGAGCTGCCATCAATCAACTCTGAAATTGTCCAATAAACCCCAGTGGGTGATGGTGCAAGGCTCGAGTCCCCGCAAATACATATGTTGCTCAAAATAACAGGCTCCTGCTGCCATGCACAGCGGCGTCGATTGGCGTCACTGCTGGGGCGCTGAAACAGCACCTGGGCCCCCTCCGCGGCTCAGGCCAGCCGCAACATCCAACCAAAAAGTTTGCCTGCAAAGGAGGAAGCCCACACCAGTTAGGTTCTCTAGCCTACGATCTTTATTCGAGCGAAATGCGAGGAAACACAGCTCTGCATCATCAAATGAAAGTCCAGCCTGACGCGTTTCGTGGAAAACCACTTCCTCAAAGGCACCGGACTTGGAGGGTTGAAGGAAGGCAATAAGCGGCATCACTTACATCTATGTAACCACGCCCAGTGGGCTCGGCCACTCCTGAGGCATGATGGTAAACGTAGTGCCCTGTATTTCTTCAGTGAGCTGCCATCAATCAACTCTGAAATTGTCCAATAAACCCCAGTGGGTGATGGTGCAAGGCTCGAGTCCCCGCAAATATATATGTTGCTCAAAATAACAGGCTCCTGCTGCCATGCACAGCGGCGTCAATTGGCGTCACTGCTGGGGCGCTGAAACAGCACCTGGGCCCCCTCCGCGGCTCAGGCCAGCTGAATCATCCAACCAAAAGGTTTGCCTGCAAAGGAGGAAGCCCACACCAGGTAGGTTCTGTAGCCAACGATCTTTATTCGAGCGAAATGCGAGGAAACACAGCTCTGCATCATCAAATGAAAGTCCAGCCTGACGCGTTTCGTGGAAAACCACTTCTTCAAAGGCACCGGACTTGGAGGGTTGAAGGAAGGCAATAAGCGGCATCACTTAAATCTATGTAACCACGCCCAGTGGGCTCGGCCACTCCTGAGGCATGATGGTAAACGTAGTGCCCTGTATTTCTTCAGTGAGCTGCCATCAATCAACTCTGAAATTGTCCAATAAACCCCAGTGGGTGATGGTGCAAGGCTCGAGTCCCCGCAAATACATATGTTGCTCAAAATAACAGGCTCCTGCTGCCATGCACAGCGGCGTCGATTGGCATCACTGCTGGGGCGCTGAAACAGCACCTGGGCCCCCTCCGCGACTCAGGCCAGCCGCAACATCCAACCAAAAAGTTTGCCTGCAAAGGAGGAAGCCCACACCAGGTAGGTTCTGTAGCCAACAATCTTTATTCGAGCGAAATGCGAGGAAACACAGCTCTGCATCATCAAATGAAAGTCCAGCCTGACGCGTTTCGTGGAAAACCACTTCTTCAAAGGCACCGGACTTGGAGGGTTGAAGGAAGGCAATAAGCGGCATCACTTAAATCTATGTAAACCTGGTGTGGGCTTCCTCCTTTGCAGGCAAACTTTTTGGTTGGATATATATATATATATATATATATATATATATATATATATATATATATATATATATATATATATCCAGAGCGGGTCCTTCCGGGATCAGTCCCTTAGTCAGGTGGTGCGTGGTTCCGGCAAACCCAAACCGGACATCAATAATCCAAAGTAAGTTGAGTAATTACGCACTCTCAGAGGTCCAATTGCTGAAACCATAAGCTTTATTCTTAACCGCTATGCGTTTCGACACACAGAGTGTCTTGATCACACGATAAGTCAGCTCCACAGAATTGTGCATATATAAACAATAAACATGGAAAAGGGACTCATGGTACAAGTAGTATACATTACATAGTCACCGTGGTGGCCATTTTGTAACATGTATAAACACTATTGCAGATCCATACTTTGTATTTCTCAATACATATATAAACAATACATTAGCCGGTATAATTGTGCTTTAATTGTTGGCTCATACCGTGAGTATTTAAAAATTGTGCTACCATATCACTGTGCAGGTAGACGTGATACTATAAGGTCTGCGGACTAGTGCCAAGGACGTAGTTAAAGTAGATACTCATATATCGAATTAATTCGTCCACGATACATGCGCTAAGTAGACGCATATCGCACATAAGTTCCACATACTAACGTTTTACTTCCGTAATGTCAGTAAAGGCGGACTAGTGCCTAAGAGCCACTGAAGTAGAACGTGATAGTTCACGTATTGGCCACCTACAATTGTTATGGTAGACATAAGACGAACTAGTGCAAGGAATGTCCAAAACTAAGTAGTAATAGGACGTCGTTACAGTAGGTGCTCACGAATCGAATTAATTTGTGCATGATACATGCGCTAAGTAGACGCGTATCACAACATAAGATCATGTTTTACTTCCGTTTATATCAATAAAGGCGGACTAGTGCCGGTGAGCTACTGAAAGAATGTGATAGTTTATGTATTGGCCACCTACAATTCGTATGGTAGACATAAGACGAACTAATGCGAAGAATGTCCAGAACCAAGGGGCAATAGGTCAAATGAGTGCTCGCTTCTACCATGTATTTTATAGGACAAAGTGAAAACAAAAACAAAACTACTTAATGAAGAACCTAAAATGGTAAAGTGCAATTAAGAAGTCTCTTATCTTGTGCTTGGTGCAAAGACCGGTCCCGGCGAAGAAAAGGGTAGGGAACTTTGACAAAGCAGAATAGCTCTACAATTTGCATTTGTCAATGATTTTTTGTTTTTCTAAATAAGTGATATGACGCAGCCAGCGTTTATCGTGTCATAATGCTTTTCTTTTTGTAACTTTCAGTGTTGAGGCACATCAGCCACACTGCTGTACAATATGGCTAAACAAACATTGATACAGCCAATAGATCTTGCATAGGCAAGACCTATTGGCTTTGCATTGCTTATTTGTTTAGGCAACATAACAGGATGTTGAAATGATGCCAAGACTCAAACTCGGTTCCCCAGTTCAAAAGTCAGCAGCTCTGGACCTAACACCATATTCCCTTCTTCTCCATGTTGGTGTTTTTAGAGTTTTAACACAATGAAGTTTTTCCTAGCCTATGAAAAGCAACAGTGTATTAAACTAAAGAAACACCAACGTGGGCACATTGCATATTCGGCAGAGTAGGCAATAGACAATGGGTCTGTATTTGTATTTCACAGTGTTGATTTTCACAGCCTCAGTTCCTAATGAAGAGGGAGGGGTTGATCTCAGATCATGTTGGGTTCTAGTGGACATGAGGACTCCGAACTGAGCCAGAGCATCTCGAGCCAGGCCTGCACTTTCAAGGGCTTACCCACCTCTAATTATGCATAATTATGCAAGAGAAAACAATGTTAATTTCACACCCACCTACTTAAAACCCTACCAATACATACAGAAAATAATTTGAAATGTTTTTTCCTTTTTAAAACTAAAGTAAAGTGGAAGGTTACCCCTAAGTTAGGGCAGGGTGCAAAGTATTCAAAAAGTAAGACATGTATGATTGCGTTTTACATGCCCTAACAGTGAAAAACTCCTAAAATCAGTTTTCACAGTTGTAAGGCCTATCGCTCCCATAGGCTAATACGGTGTTACCTTATTAGATTTAATAAATGCTAACCTCTGATTGGGAGCAGGCAGAGATATGCACTCAAATGAATTGTAATTGAAAACACTCTTTAATGGATAAGTTGGATTTTAAGTTGCTTGTCTGACAGTGCTACTTTTTGAAAGTTGGCATTTTTCTGTCTAAACCAAATGTGTCTTTCTGCCAGTGTCTAGAGTCAATGACTCTCCTCTGGTGCTTTTTGCATTCCTCCCAGGGATAATCACAAAAGGGACTTGGTTGTGGGGCAAGGTGTTCCCTGAGCAGAATGTCCTGTGAGGGGTGGCACTCAACCTTCCCGAGCTTCCAAGGGATAGCCCCAGGGCTTGCCCACCTCTTTCCTGATATATAAGGTCTACCTGCCCTGCCACTGACAATGCAGCTCATACCTAGGCCTGCCTGGCTTTTGTTAAACCTAGCCAGTTTGGAACCAAACCCAGGAAAGGAGGAAGATTAGGCAAAGATAGTATCCTTCGCCCACAGGCTGACTCTGGGGCTAAAGGTGGCATTTTCAGAATATGAACTCAGATCACTCCTGGATGTATGGAAAATTCAGATCAATGACTGCCTTGCTGCCCTGCCGTTAGAAGGACTGCCTTGCTGCCATTCTGTCTGAGGGAAGAAGAATGGACCTGCTCCCTTGAACCCAAGACCACTGGAGTGACTCCAAGGGTTAACTGACTAGCCTCCTGAGTGAGCTACAGGGACACAATACGTATCTAGAGGCCTCCCTGTAATTGTCCAGCTGACCAGCTGCAACTTAACATGCCTGAGCACTGCTGCTTGCCTCTGTTGGAGTGAGTCCTCCACAGAAGAAATGCCTACCCAGGACCTCGATCCTTGGTTGGCATCAGAGTATACTCCTCATGAAGAAAAGGTGAAAATCCTGAAGTGCGGGCTTTTCGCAAACGAGCCCATTAGCACCAAGACCCAGCCACCTGTGATGACCGCCAGTGCAAAGTTCCAGCGAGATCTGATCTTAATGCCGACAGCAACTGTCCACGACCAGGAGCAACACAAGACCTGAACTTCACACGACAGTGATGACAGCCCACGGTGACAGTCAAAGTGAAGCTTCAGCAATGACCCACTCTTCATGATACAGCGATGATTGTACGCGACACTTGACCTGCTCTTTTCGCAGAAAGTCTCCTCCCTGCAGCCTCTCTCCAATGCGAACTGAACACTTCGTGCCATGATTTGAGAAGGTAGCTTTTCAGCTGGACTAACCTGTTCCCTGTATCTGGCCTGTGCTACATCGCGGTCAGCCTGAACTTGTGACTTTCCCTCAGTCCAGTGTGACCAGATAAGTGAGTGTGGCGCTTTCCACTTCTTAGTGTTTTTTCACTAAAAACTTTAAATTTCGATATATCTGGTTCTACTGATTGTATTCTGTTCGATTTGGTGTCATTTTATTACTAAAATGTACTTGTGTTTTCTTTTTATTACTGTTTGTGTGCTGCATAAATACTTTATACATTGCCTATAAGTTAATTCTGACTGCTTTGTGCCAGGCTACCAGTGGGTTAAGGTCAGGTTAATTCAGATACTTTTGTGGTTTACCCTGATAAGGATTGTGGTTGTTGAATGAGCGGGGCTTCCACCTCTCTCAAACAAGAACCCAAGATTTTACAGAGACTCTATTCCATTTGGAGTTTTCCAGTATGGAGAACTCCAGACACAATTAACAGAGCCTTCACCGTATGCCATCAAAAGTCACAGGACATTATCAGAAGTACACCTTGAAACCTGTCCCTGGGACAGCTTTCCAGAAGTACTTCTAGGAATGTTTGTGAATAGGAACAAAATTGTTCTCTGGGCTTGATGTTTGGTCTTCTAGTTGTATGATCCTTTTTGGCATATTTGGCTTGAGTTTTATATAGCTCACAGACTGCTCTCTTATTTTTTTAGTAGCTGCTAATGCTTTTGGCAATCAAAATGTGTCTCTTTTGTATGGGCCATGATTCCCTGATAAATGGCTTCCAGTGTCTGTCTGTTCTTAAATTGGACTATCTTGTGAGCATACCATGAGCATTTGTTCTTGAGGAGTGAGGAGTGAGGCAGGTATCTGTGCAGTCTCATTTAAGATGGAGGGGCCAATTTTCTTCTGAGTTTGAACACCACCTTGAATTGTTTCTAAATAGTGACATCTGGATCAGCTATACTCTCAAAAGACACAGTCATTGTCTAAAAAGTCTGAATTACTTTTGTCAGAAAATTTAAAATATTTGTCTGACAGTGAAAATAAATGCTCAGGCAAATTGTGATCTTTTAAACTGTCAACTTTTGTTTTTATTTGAGATTCTTGAGTTGAATTTATGCCAAGATTAGCAGACGTGGCTGGGGTAGAATTGGCAGAGCCTGTTTTACTCCCCCATGATAGTTAGAGATGTCTGTTTACAGTTGTCGCTGTTGCTGTCGATTAGTCTGTCCATGCCAGTTCTGCTAGTATTATGGAGGGATTCTCACTTGCATTTATAGTACATGCCTGCAGACCCCATTGAACTTCTTTAATTGTTGAGTTTATTTGGATCAATCAATCAATCAATCAATCAATCACAGAATTTGTAAAGCGCACTACTTACCCGCGAGGGTCTCAAGGCGCTGGGGAAAAAAAGGGGGGGGGGTGCTGCTACTGGTCGAACAACCAGGTCTTGAGTAGCCTCCTGAAGGTCAGCAGGTCTTGGGTCTGTCGTAGGCTTAGTGGAAGGGTGTTCCAGGTCTTGGCGGCGAGGTGGGAGAAGGATCTGCCGCTGGTGGTGGTTCTTCGAATGCGAGGGACGGTGGCGAGGAGAGGTCGGCGGAGCGGAGTTGGCGGTAGGGGACGTAGAAGAGGAGTCGTCTGTTGAGGTAGGCTGGGCCAATCTTGTGGAGTGCCTTGTGTGCGTGGATGAGGAGTTTGAAGGAGATTCTCCTGTCAACGGGGAGCCAGTGCAGGTTCCTCAGGTGGGGGGTGATGTGGCTGTGGCATGGTACATCGAGGATCAGGCGTGCGGAGGCGTTTTGTATGCGTTGCAGTCGCTTGATGAGCTTGGCCGGGGCTCCCGCGTAGAGGGCGTTCCCATAGTCAAGTCTGCTGCTGACGAGGGCCTGGGTGACTGTTCTTCTTGTGTCTGTCGGGATCCACCTGTAGATCTTGCGAAGCATGCGGAGGGTGTTGAAGCAGGAGGATGAGACTGCGTTGACTTGCTTGGCCATGGAGAGCGTTGAGTCGAGGATGACTCCCAGGTTGCGTGCGTGGTCGGTGGGTGTCGGGGCTGCTCCCAGCGTCATTGGCCACCAGGAGTCGTCCCAGGCTGAGGGTTGGAGCCGAGGATGAGGACCTCTGTCTTCTCCGTGTTCAGTTTTAGTCGGCTGATCTTCATCCAATCGGCGACGGCCTTCATTCCTTCATGGAGGTTGGATTTGGCGGCGAGGGGGTCCTTGGTGAGGGAGAGGATCAGTTGAGTGTCGTCGGCGTAGGAGATTATGTTGAGGTCGTGCTGTCTGCCGATGCATGCGAGCGGGGCCATGTAGATGTTGAACAGTGTTGGGCTGAGGGACGATCCCTGGGGTACGCCGCAGATGATCTCGGAGGCTTCGGATCGGAATGGTGGGAGGCGGACTCTCTGGGTTCTGCCGGCGAGGAAGGAGGTGGCCCATTCCAGGGCCTTGTCTCGGATCCCTGCGTCGTGGAGGCATGCGCGTAGAGTGCGGTGGCAGACAGTGTCGAAGGCGGCGGAGAGGTCCAGCAGGATGAGGGCTGTGGTCTCACCATTGTCCAGCAGGATCCTGATGTCGTCGGTGGCGGCGATGAGGGCAGTCTCAGTGCTGTGGTTGCTGCGGAACCCCGATTGGGATGGGTCCAGGATGCTGTTTTCTTCGAGGTATCGGGTTAGCTGTTTGTTGACTATCTTCTCGATGACCTTGGCTGGGAACGGAAGCAGGGAGATGGGCCGGAAGTTCTTGAGGTCTCTCGGGTCCGCCTTGGGTTTTTTGAGTAGGGCGTTGATCTCTGCGTGTTTCCAGCTCTCTGGGAAGGTCGCGGTCTCGAAGGAGAGATTGATGATGTTGCACAGGTGGGGTGCGATGGAGCTGCTGGCTTTGTTGAAGATGTGGTGCGGGAAAGGGTCTGACGGGGAGCCGGAGTGTATTGTGCTCATGGTCTTGATGGTGTCCTCGATGTTCACGCTGGCCCAGGCTGGCAGGGGGTCGTGGTCGATGGTGTGCGGCGGGTCTGGTGCATCGATCTTAGTTGGGGCTGTCTGGGTGTTGAAGCTGTCGTGGATGTCGGCGATCTTGCGGTGGAAGAAGGTGGCGAGGGTATCGCACAGGGGTTGCGACGGCAGGATGTCGTTGGTGTTGGAGCTGGGGTTGGAGAGTTCCTTCACGATGTTGAAAAGCTCCTTGCTGTTGTGTGCGTTGTTGTCGAGGCGGTTTTTGAAGGAGATTCTCTTGGCGGACTTGATGAGGAGGTGGTGGTTACGGATGGCGTCTTTGTGGGCTGCGTGGCTGTCCGGTGTCTTATCACTGTGCCATTTCTTCTCTAGTTTCCGGCAGGTACGCTTGGAAGCTAGGAGTTCCGAGGTGAACCAGCTGGCTCTTTTGGTGGTGTCACTGTAGGTGAGTTTTTTCAGCGGGGCGAGGGTGTTGGCACAGTCGTCCATCCATCGTCTGAGGTTGCAGGCAGCGTCGTCGGTGTTGGATGGGTCGGAGGGAGGGCTGAGAGCGAGGGTTGCCCGTAGTTGGTCTTCGGTGACTTTGCTCCAGCAGCGGCGTGGGATCTGTTGGGTGCGGTGGTATGTGGTGGGTTTCTGGAAGGTGAAATGGATGCAGCGGTGGTCAGTCCAGAGGAGTTCGGTGGTGTGGCTGAAGGAGACGTGGGAGCTTGAGGAGAAGATGGGGTCAAGCGTGTGGCCGGCGGAATGGGTCGGTGTTGTGACGAGCTGGCTCAGACCGAGGTTGGCGAGGTTGTCGATCAGGGTGGTGGAGTTGCTGTCGTTGTTGTTCTCCAGGTGAAAGTTCAGGTCTCCGAGGAGGATGTAGTCGGTAGAGGTCAGGGCGTGCGTGCTGATGAAGTCGGCGATGGAGTCGCTGAACTGGGGTCGGGGCCCAGGGGGTCTGTAGACAAGGGTGCCTCTAAGGGTGCTGTTGGGGTCCGTGTGGATCTGGAAGTGCATGTGTTCGGCGGTGCTGAGAGTGTTGTCGGTGCTGGTCGAGACCCTGATGGTGTTCTTGTGGATGATGGTGATTCCTCCTCCTACTGCGTTGACGCGGTCTCTGCGGGTGATCTTATAGCCGTCTGGGATGGCTATGGCGATGTCGGGGGCGGAGGAGTCGTTCATCCAGGTCTCTGTCAGGAAGGCGACGTCTGGTGATGATGTGTCGAGCAGGTCCCAGAGCTCGACGGCGTGTTTGCGTGCGGAGCGGGTGTTCAGTAGGATGCATCGGAGGTGGTTGAGGTCCTTCTTGGCGGGCGCCTCGGTGGCTCTGAGGCTGGTGTAGCTGCAGTTCCGGCAGGTGAAGGGACCATGGGTGCGTTTCGGTGCGGCCTTGAAGCAGTTGTGCGTCCGTCCGGGGATGAGAGTGTGGAGTGTGGTGGCATTGTATCGGCGTTGGTCCTCGAGGCTGGTGCGGGGGGCGCATGACCCAGGGGGTCTGGTGCTGGGCGCAGTCCAGGCACGGACGGGCGCAGACGGGCTTGCCTTAGGCGCGCCAGCGGCGCGGCCGCACAGCGGCCGCCATATATGGGGAGGTGGGAGGGAGGAGCAGCTGGGAGGCAGGGGCAGCGAATGGGCAGTCAGGTGGGCGGGGCCGCAGGGACGCAGCGGCGGGAGTGGAGAGAGGCAGCGAGGGGTACAGAAGGCAAAAAGGACACAGGGAAATGGGGGCAGCGAGGGAAACAGACGGAAAACGGGCACAATGCAATGGGGGCAGCGAGGAAACAGAAAGAAAAATGGACACAATGCAATGGGGGCAGCGAGGGAAACAGAGAGAAAAATGGACACAATGCAATGGTGGCAGCGAGGGAAACAGAAAGAAAAATGGACACAATGCAATGGGGGCAGCGAGGGAAACAGAAAGAAAATGGACACAGGGAGAATGGGGGCAGCGAGGGAAACAGAAGGCAAAATGGGCACAATGCAATGGGGGCAGCGAGGGAAACAGAAAGAAAATGGACACAGGGAGAATGGGGGCAGCGAGGGAAACAGAAGGCAAAATGGGCACAATGCAATGGGGGCAGCGAGGGAAACAGAAAGAAATATGGACACAATGCAATGGGGGCAGCGAGGAAACAGAAAGAAAATGGACACAGGGAGAATGGGGGCAGCGAGGGAAACAGAAGGCAAAATGGGCACAATGCAATGGGGGCAGCGAGGGAAACAGAAAGAAAATGGACACAGGGAGAATGGGGGCAGCGAGGGAAACAGAAGGCAAAATGGGCACAATGCAATGGGGGCAGCGAGGGAAACAGAAAGAAATATGGACACAATGCAATGGGGGCAGCGAGGGAAACAGAAAGAAAAATGGACACAGGGAGAATGGGGGCAGCGAGGGGAAACAGACGGAAAACGGGCACCGAGGCCACAAGCAGAGGGGCGAGCTTACCAGCAGCAGCAGCGGGCAGGACACCACAGGCGGAGCTGTGTGGCAGGGGAGCGACCTACCTGGTAAGGTCAAGGGTCGCTCTCCTCACCGCGCAGCGGCCGCCATATATGGGGAGGTGGGTGGGAGGAGCAGCTGGGAGGCAGGGGCAGCGAATGAACAGTCAGGGGGGCGGGGCCGCAGGGGACGCAGCGGCGGGAGTGGAGAGAGGCAGCGAGGGGTACAGAAGGCAAAAAGGACACAGGGAAATGGGGGCAGCGAGGGAAACAGATGGAAAACGGGCACAATGCAATGGGGGCAGCGAGGGAAACAGAGAGAAAAATGGACACAATGCAATGGGGGCAGCGAGGGAAACAGAAAGAAAATGGACACAGGGAGAATGGGGGCAGCGAGGGAACCAGAAGGCAAAATGGGCACAATGCAATGGGGGCAGCGAGGGAAACAGAAAGAAAATGGACACAGGGAGAATGGGGGCAGCGAGGGAAACAGAAGGCAAAATGGGCACAATGCAATGGGGGCAGCGAGGGAAACAGAAAGAAATATGGACACAATGCAATGGGGGCAGCGAGGAAACAGAAAGAAAATGGACACAGGGAGAATGGGGGCAGCGAGGGAAACAGAAGGCAAAATGGGCACAATGCAATGGGGGCAGCGAGGAAACAGAAAGAAAATGGACACAGGGAGAATGGGGGCAGCGAGGGAAACAGAAGGCAAAATGGGCACAATGCAATGGGGGCAGCGAGGGAAACAGAAAGAAATATGGACACAATGCAATGGGGGCAGCGAGGGAAACAGAAAGAAAAATGGACACAGGGAGAATGGGGGCAGCGAGGGGAAACAGACGGAAAACGGGCACCGAGGCCACAAGCAGAGGGGCGAGCTTACCAGGACAGCAGCGGGCAGGACACCACAGGCGGAGCTGTGTGGCGGGGGAGCGACCTACCTGGTAAGATCAGCAGAATTTTGCTCAGTATGGTCCTTGTCAATCTATACCTCTGTATCTAAACAGGGACCTCCAACACCCTCCAAAGAAATCATTGCTACATTATTTGATTTTATGATATATTTTTTATAGTTACCTTCTTGCTGAAAAGGTAATTTATCAGCAGGAGCACCATTGTTTTGTACCGCTTCACTAAATTCAACTCCGTTTCTGTTGTTCAAAATACTTTATTTAGCACTATAGTTTACATCAACACATGAAAAGGAAAAAAGATAAGAAGAAACCAGTATTGCTAAATGCATGAAGCATTAAAACATCAAAGTCTTTATACATTTAAGACAGGGGAGGAAGAGGAGAGGGTAGAAGTGAAGAGCAATTCTGAGATATAAAGTCTAAAGTAGTCTAACCACGCCATATTAACACATCCTCATCTACTTCACATTATAGGAGAAAACTGTAAAACCATTAGCCTTAATAAATATAGAAGTACATTTAAGTGCAATACAAGACAGAGATTAAAATAATTAAGGAGGAAAAAAATTCTCAGATAAAGTAGATGTTGTAAGCGACACAGTACCACTAACTTGATTAAGAAAAAGAGTAAGAGGTAACCATAACTTTGGGGCATTATGAGAAGGTAAACATTGCATAATGTACGAAATATCAATTTTATAATGTAAACATACAGAATCCTACTACATTTTGTATGATAATTTGTCTGATGATTTCCAATTTAGAACAATTTGCTGAAATGCAAGTGCTAATTAAATGTCTAACAACGTATCACTGGGATACAATAGAGAAAGGAACTGAGATAAAGTACTCAAGAATACATAAAGGATATTGAAAGAAGGTTGTATAATAAAAAGTTGTCTAATCTGGGACCAAACCTTGTGCCAAAATGAGAGTGTCTTAGGACAGTGAAAAAACATATGCATAAAATCTGCCTGAGGAAAATCACATGACCAGCATTTAGCCAAACCTTCAGAGGAGACCTTAGAACATTGTACAGAAGTGAAGTAACATCTGTGATAAATAAGGAATGAGGATTGAGTAATACTAGCTGATCTAGAAATGTTAGAAATACGTGCCCATATTTTATCCCCAAAAACAACATCCCAACAGACCTCTAAGTCTTTTCCCTTAAACGTTCGACCTTGGATTTGGTTCTAGCAGGATCAGGTTTCAAAAGATATTCTTAAGTAACAGTTGCTCTTGAGCCTGAACTAAGGAGCTCAGTGAATCCAGAGGAGAAAGGGGCTAACCGAGATGGAGAGGATTGAATGGAGAAATACTGATCCAAAATCACATTCATCAATAAAGTAAAACGAGAGTAGAAAGACTTAAGACAATGATAAATATGACAAAATTGAGGAAAAGAAAGAAGACCATTACCCCCAAAAAATTGATACACCCACATAAGGCCCTTATTCTTCCAAGCATGCCAAAAAATAGGTCTATTGTTAATTTGGATTAAGGAATTGTACAATAACCGCATTTTAATAAATATTGAGGGAGACAATTGAATAGGAAAGAACATGAATTTAATCAATGAAACTGTATGCTTTAAGACCGGAGAATGAAGAAAAGACTTGAAAGAAGAAAGGGACAAGGCCTCTTTAAAAGTAAAGTTTTTTCAAGCTCCAACCATAATGGAGATAAAGGGGAAATCACTTCAGAGTCCAATGACCAGCTTGTCGCAAAATAAAAGCTCTATGATAGGAAAAGAAATCTGGAAAATGAACTCCACCAGCCACTTAAGGATGTTGCAAATTACACAGAAAAATTTGTGATTTCTTATTATTCCATACAAATTTTTGGAGACTTGGGGATATGAAATGGTAACATGGAAAGATGAAATAAAATGATAGGAGAGATCATTATTTTAATTGCATCTAAATGACCCCAAAAGGATAAAAATAAAGTATTCCAAGAGAACAAAATATTTTTAACTTTTATTGTTAATTCTTTAAAATTAAGTCGTATAGTTTCTGAAATAGAATTTGAAACCCAGATAAATAAATATTTAATTTTAACAGAGGAAGACCATTGAAAACCCATAATGAGGTAAGGCTGACTAAAGGTGCATTTAATAAGAGGAAGAATTTCTGTTTTGCTTTTAATAAATTTATATCCAGAAACCTCTGAAAATAAAGAAAATTCCTGCAAAAGATCAGGTATCATCTGCATATGCAGCGAATTTTAAATGATGGTCCCCAGAAATGAAACCAGAAATAGAGGGGTTAAGACGAATCCGGAAAAGAAAGGGCTCAAGCACCAAAACAAACAATAAATGGACAACCCTGCCTCATACCTCTATATAGAGGAAAATAGGAAGACATTTTACCATTTACCAAGACCGCCACTCGAGGAGCTTGATACAAGAGAGAAACCAAAGCTATAGATTTAGGTCCAAAACCATTCCAATTTAATGACTGAAGCATAAAGTCCCAAATAACCCTATCAAATGCTTTTTCTGCATTTATTGTGATAGCTGCAAGTGAGGATTTTAATAGAGGGGCTCTACTAAGAACATTTAATAATAAACAAAAATTATCTGATATTAGCCTACCCTTAATGAAACCAGATTGTTCACCCCATAAGATACAGGGGAGAGATTCTAAACGTAAAGATAGGAGCTTAGCAAGAATCTTTATCAAGGAAATAGGCCTATACTTTTTGAAATCATGAGGATCTTTACTGTAACTCAGTTTCTAATTAAATTAAACTGACCTGTCTCCAAAGTCTGTAATGGCTCTCTCTTTTCTTTTTTTCTTTTTTTTTAAGTTTGAAAGCTTTATTGAAAAATAACAGTAAAACATATGATCAATAAAATGTTCTCCAATACATATTGATAATGATTCTAAAAATAAATTAAAATTGGAAAAGTTATAACAAGATCAAACATATTTGTGTACAAAAGAAGCATTTGTTAATATACAACAGCTTTATAAGGATAAACATTTAAAAAGAGAGAGGAAAAAGAAAGGAGAGAAAGATGGAGATGTAATATTTGAAGATATATATTTATTATTATTATTATTGTTATTGTTATTATTATTAGTATTATTATTATTATTATTATTATTATTATTATTAATATTATTATTATTATTATATAACAGAATATTAAAATCAACAGACTCCTTGAGACAAAAACATCCGCATGGGTGAAAAATAAAACATTATAAAAATATTTTATAATGTATCAATAATAAATTGTATAAGCAAAGTTTAAATGTTAGAGAATAAAACATATAACAGAAAGAAAATGTTTTACATACAAAGGCTTAGGCACTTTTTCAGATTCGATTTGGTAATTAATAGATACATTAAATGAACTATTAAAAAATGCTGTCAGAGGGAACATAATTATTCTCTTTTTAAAGCAAGCGATTCTGGTGATGCATAAGCTATAATCAATCAATTATCAATCTATGACTGTAGTAAAAGCCATACCATCATGCCTTGTAAATGAACACTCTCAGCATTTTTCCAGTTTTAGTTATGTGATGAAAAGCTATTGTAAGCAGATTAGTTTATTATTTAAATAATATTTCTTCCAATAATCAACTAAGCTACTTAAAACATTTGAATACATTTAAAAGGAAAAGAAGTATTGAAAACAACACTGATTTGAATCCGAACCAAATGTCAGAAATGACAACCATGCAAGCATGTGAATAGGTTGTCCCTTAGATTGCCATTTGTACTGTTATACAATGAACGATTAATTTGATTTGATTTTTTACATTGAAGCTGGAGTTGTTAACAGTATGTTTTAAATAAAAAACAAAACCTGAGTAGTGTTAGCAGCACAAGAGGATGTATGTATTTTTTTTTTATTATTATTTTTATTGAAGTTTTTTTTTTTTTTTAACACAATATACTCCTTTATGACCAAGGCTGTACTTAAAAGCCAAAAAAAATAAGATTTCGCCAGTTACATGATTATTATGCGAGATCTATACCATGCCATTACAGAAAAAGAAAGTACACAAAACGAAATATTCCTTTAGACACAAAAGAAACGGGTAAGCAGGCATAAAGAATTACATGGAAAAATACAATTTGACATTCGCTTTATAAAAGTGGAATACCTATGGCGATACACTCAAAAATTAATTAAGCATATTATAGGGAATTGATGCCCCTAAACCCCACTAACTCCACCTAAGTGCAACTATTTAACCCAGCTCAAATTTCATTCATACAGCCCAATCTGATATAGGCGCCCAGATTTTAGCCCCCTTTATTCATTTCCTTCTACCTTTGGTCTTATAGATAGAAGATTCAAAATTATACATAGTAAGCAATCTCATGCGAAAATTAATAAAGGTGGGTGGATCAGGACTAATCCATTCATTGGTAATGCAGGCCCTTACTACTGCCATAATGATAAATAAAAGTGTATTTATATCTTCCGATCTTATGCTAGCCTTACACCAATAATAGTCAATCCCGCACTAGTTTTGATAGAGAGCCCAAATATTATATACAAAAACTTCTCTATACTTTGAAAAAATTCCCCCAATTTTGGACAAGAAAAAAACATATGGCTTGAGTCAGCCGACACCAGTCCACATCGATTACACTTGGTCCCTACAATTGCACCCCAACGAGCCAACTTACTGGGTGTATGATAAAGATCATATAGAGCCATATAATGTTGGCTTCGTAGTCTTCCTGTCATTAAGACTTGATTTGCCAGTTTAATAGACTTTAATATATTTAAATCTTCTAGACATAATATCTGTTGCCATTTTATTTTACGTGCATCTAAATCATCCGGGAGTGTTTCCAAAAGTAACTGATAAAACTGGCCAATTGGTGTTTTTTTCTTCATTTTTTCGATTAGGGGGATCAACCCGAATTGATGCAGCGAGCCTGAACCCCGACTAGTCAAAAAGCTACGTATCTGAAGATACTTAAAAAAATCTTGCTTGCCTATACCATACATCTCCTGTAAATCTGAGAAAGTTAAAAGTTGGTCTTTATTAAACAGATCACCTAAATTATGTATACCCTTTTGGCCCCACCTAATTGTTACCAGATCTTGAAAAATTAGAGGTAATGCCCCGGGAGCCAGCAACGGGGTATAGGCATTAAGATTCGCAATTTGAAGACTCCGTTTAATTTGTTTCCAACCTTTATATGCTGCCTTGAGTATCTTAAATTTAGTTTTTTGAAGTAACTGGGTTCGATAACTTTAGCTAAAAAACCATTCATTTCCTCACCCAAACCAAACTCATAAATAGAAGGTCTCTGAAACAATGGAATCTCAGCTTTTGCCCCAATCACCAATGGTCGTATATATTGCAACATTGCTGCCCAATAATACATAATAATATGGGGGATACCCCACCCACCTACTTGTCTTGGTAAAATCATTTTCCTATATGCCCTTCGCTGTTTCCGATATCCCCATAAAAACCGAGAGCAAATTCTTTCTATTTTAACAAAAAATGATGCCGAAAACTCTAATGGAATAGTTCTAAAGATATATAAAAATGTTGGAAGTATCAACATCTTCAACACATTATTCCTACCATGTAGTGATAAATGGAGATGATCTAGCCTTTCTAGGGTTGCATTCACCTTTTCAATTATTGGGAGAATATTAAGTTCAGGGATCTTGTCCACCACCGATGTGATTTTGACTCCCAGATATGTTGCTTCCGAGACAATAGATATACTTGTCGGGGGTTTTTTGCCGGAATAAACTACCTGAGTTTTCTGTTCATTTAATTTATATCCATCTGGGTTAGTAAGATGAGTAGAGGGATTAATTGTATCTTGCAGTTTCTGAGATTTTAAAGTGTTTTTATTGAATTTTACAATTTCTAGCTTTCCATGTAGGTAAATGCACTTTATGAGATGGAGAATAGCTGGGAATCTTCTGTCTTCAAATACTTCAAGAATTGAGCGTTGTTTACATCCTGAGGTAACTATGTGCTGAACTTAATCGTAGGATTTCAATAACATTGAGCATAACCTAACCTTGAAAAAAATTCTTCTTGCATGTGTTTTGGTGTTGCATGCAATGCCCACTTGCGCAGAATCAGTATTGTATTAACTTTGGCTTTATTTTATCAAGGTAACACATTATTATTTGCGTTTTCAATGTTATTTTGTATGCAAGGCCCACATTGGCACAATTTGATGTTCCATATTAGAACTGATATGCCATTAACATTGGTATTGCATGCTCTTTCTAAATTGTTAGTATTAATAGTTTTACATGATGAGTTCTTTTGGAAACTATTATTTATTGCCTAAATGTTGTGCATGCTTGTTATTAAACAGAATTATTGAGGTTGAAAAGCCGCACTTATAGGCCATAGGAAAAGGATTATTTCAATAAGCGTTGTGCCACTAAGAACCAATGTTATTTTGTTTATTTACATTGCGCAATTAGACTGTGTATTTTAAGGAGATTTGTATACATGAAGCGTTTACATTGGATGGTATTTGTTTATATGTAAAATGAAGGCATGCTCCTCAGTGTTAAGATGGCCGATCCAGCTACCCTGTCTCTCACTTATGTGTGGGGTGAAGTCTGTTTTCACTTTTTTGTACTTTATTAAACACAGAAGCTTTTGGCTTGTGTAGTATGACCTAAGCAAGGCGAAATGCCAAAACGCATCGAAAAGTCATTACATTGGAGGATTGAGCATACTGGGGTGTCTGAGCTTTCTTGTTCTATGTGAGCAGAAAATTGTGGAACAATTGAGAGGGGTCGCTATGGGGGCATGTTTCTCCCCCAGCTACTCGTGTCTCCATGTTGGCTGGTGGGAGGAGCATGTCCTCAAAACTAAACATCTGATGGAATGGACAAACCATGTCATGTTTATTGGCGTTACATTGATGACATTTGTCTTGTTTGGAAAGGGAGTAGAGACACAGCAACTGAATTTGTCAAATCTATCAACTATCAACTGTAATGCACAAAATTTGAGATTTACAGCTAATATTGATGAGTCTAGAGTTGAATTTTTAGATGTTTCTCTATATGTCAGTGAGGGCAGGTTACATACCAAGCTACACCGTAAGGTAACTGCGGGAAATTCAATCCTGCATGCTGAAAGCTCGCATCCCCATCACACCATTCGGAGTATACCCTACGGCGAATTCGTAAGAATTCACCGTATTTGCAGTGAAAAAATCGAATGTGATAAATGTCAGCATGAGGCATTCCTTCACTTTTTAAATCGAGGCTACACAAAATCTTTAATAGTTCAGGCCCTGGACAAAGCAAACACACTGCCAAGGGAGGATTTATTGATTACAAAGAAAGACCGTGTGACAACTTCGGTCTCCCTCACATCTGATATTGACAGTGATATAAGAAATGTTAGACTGATCACGACCTACAGTCAACAGGAGAGCAAAATTTGTAAAATAATTTACTCCCAATGGCCAATCGTATTGACAGATATTACACTTAAATCCATATTACCTACTATACCAGCTATCACATTCAGGAGGGCACCCTCTATGAGGGATGCCCTTGTTAAATCGAGTCCTGAAACAACACCTAAAAACACATGGTTACTTAGAAAAGGATTTTTTAAGTGTAATTCATGTCGCGCATGTACTTTCGCTACAAATGCCACTGAATATTCAACCGCTTTTAGCGATAAAAAGATCCCCATTAAAGAACATCTGACATGCCGCACAGAATTTGCTGTCTAAAAGCTACGTTGTACATGTGGCTTAGATTACATTGGCAGTACTAAGCTCACTGTACACAAGCGCATTCTGCAACACGTGAGGGCCATTGTTAATTCCGACCCAAACTACCCAGTGGCCAGACATTTCAAGTTGGTCCATAACAACAAATTAAAAGATTTGGAATACACAGTATTGGGGGCTATTCCCATTTCTGGATGGGGTGGGAACCGTGAAAAAAGCCTCTGCCAACTAGAGACACACTTTATCTTGGCGCTCGATACTAAGATGCTGAACGGCCTCAACAATAGTGAAGACATGCATAACTTCCTTTAAATCAATAACAAAAGAATTTTTTATAGGAAGTCCTCACTATTTAACATATGCAATTAGACTCTGTATTTTATGGATTGACTTCTATGACACTGTTTTCCAATGGTCTTATGAATTTTGATTTTAGACACTATCGGCATTGGCATTTTAGCTTTGTTCAGGCTTGGAAAAAGAGTATCTGCTGCTATATTCTGTATATTTTAACAGAGATGAAATTCTTTTTGCACTTTTTGAGTATTTATTCACGCATTTTGCACATTGTACAGTACTTTTTCAGACTGTTTTTCTAATGGAGTACTCAGATTTTAGGCCCAGGGTGATTAATCAAGTATTATGATTCCACTGAATGATGGTATACATAATTTTGGTAATTGAGTTTTGACAGTATTGCTATACTATTTTGTCATTCAGTGTTCTGAGATATTGTGCATTTGCACTTTATTGCATTAGTTTTATAACATGGTCTCATTTTTTATCAATTCGCCCATACATTGCGATTTTATCTTTTTGTATTTGATGTGTTGACAGCAATAAGAGACAATCTGTCATTTGACAACTGTATGGACTCTGCACTAGCACTTTACAGCTTTTTGCTGAAAACCCATTATCTATTATGATCTTGTATCCTTGGAAGGTACTGTTGGTAGCACTAGCTCATGTATGATGTATTCATGCACTTGCATTTGAATACTGAGACTAGAATTGTTCAGGACCAATTGGGCTATGCAACAATACAAATATGAGCCATATGTTAATTTCTGTGACCAACCTACACACTGTGTGACGTTTAGCATAATTGTCGAATGTGAGCTAACTCATGCATTAATTCTCTGTTTTAGATCCATTTTTATATACCAAACATCAAAATGTTTTTATCATTACTTTGGTTCATGCAGGCATTTAAATCTGTAAATATCGTTTTAATATTTCTCCATTTTTAGAACATGTATTTTGATTGATTAATGCAATGCTATTTCTGAGCTGCGTTGCCTACAGTCTGTTTACTAGTTTTATTCACAGAATTATTCACTTTCTAGAGTCACTAGTGCACTTTTTTGTATTTATTGTTCCCTATTCTAGAGCGCGTCATGTGATCAAGCTCGCGTGAGCGAGCAAAACGCATCATGGCGGGCACTAAGCCCGATCATTCCTGGATGTAATTGCATATGGATAATACATTTTGCACTGCTCACCGCAATACTCTCGTGGTCTTTCGATTTCCTGTGGAGACTTGAAAAGGTCCGTGCCAGAAGTCCCTGTTAAATGAGTTAACAGGGCAGGAACGCTGTTAATATATATATATATATATATATATATATATATATATATATATATATATACATATATATATCGAAAACCACAAATATGCACGCTCTCAGAAACAAGGAACTCCGTAGTAATAATCCACAAGTTGTTTATTCACAACGCGTTTCAGGGCAGAACCCCTTGATCACGTGAAACGTGCACACGTAAAGGGTGACTAATAAAGCATTCAATACAGTCATAGACATAATCGTAGGACTACTGCGTATCTTGTTCCCTGCAAATAAATGGCAGACATATTGGAACGGATAAAATGCAAACATGAGAACATCATCATGTAAAACGTGTAGTTATACCCACGCTGTTCCAGGCTGTGCAGAAATGCAATAAAGCAATGAGTGAACATGTACAAATACTGAATTACTGGCAGTCTGTAACTCAAGGTATTATAAACATTATCTCCAAATAAAGGAATTAAATATGCAATATATTGGTACAGAATAAACATTCCTTGGTTAGGTAAGTGCCCTGGTGAGACAGAATGCACGACAGGGGTAACGTGTCCGCAAAGTCTGACTACAAGATGACGGGCCAGTGCCCATTTTTACACAAACACTAACAGATTACGGGCAAGTGCCCAGTTGTGCCAATTACCATGAGACAGCACGTGCTTTAACACACTTCAGGCAGTAGTCCCAAGTCCAGCAAGATATGATTGTATTGCTAAGATGACAAATCAAATGAAACATAGTTACCCAGTCTCAGGACCGTGACAGTGATGATAAGGGGAAAAGGGTAGGTGGCCCGTGAAAGTGATTACAGGTGAGGGGGCCCCTTCCTTTCCTCCTGAAAATAAAGAAAATTAGAACACATGTTAGCATCACAAGTTGTCCACATCACTCAATAAATATCAAAACGTAAAATAAAAATAAAAATAAAATTACAATCTAATGCACAGAAGGAGTAAGAAAGCTATAAAATAGAGATAAAATTAGAGTATCCTAACTCAAGTGGCAACACACTCAGTTATCTTTGAGATGAATAGCCATTTCTTCGTCAAAATTCAGCCCACCCGGTGTCTTCGTTTGGAACTGCAAAATCATTCTAGACTCTCTTTGTCTAAGTTTTAACACCCTGTTACCTCCCCTGGAGTTACCTGCAACCTGTTCCAGGATGAAGAATTTGAGCAAAGATGAGTTGGAATAATGTTTCTCTTGGAAATGGCGTGCTACAGGGTATTTGGTATCGAAATTGGTAATGGCCCTGCTATGTTCGAGGATGCGCTTTTTGGCCATGTGTGTGGTACTGCCAATGTACCAGAGTTCACAAGGACATTCTATTGCATAAATTACAAAAGTGGTACTACATGTGAGAAACTGGTCTATGGTCTTGTTAATCCCATTGTATGTGACCTTCCTGCGGTAACTGCTGTTTTTACAAGCTTTACAATGCCCACAAGGAAAGAAACCCTTAAGGTCATGATCATGCCTACTTGGGTATGCCGTGATGTCACTATGGACTAACATGTCCCTGATATTCATACCCCTCCTGTATGTGATGTTGGGTCTGATTGGAATACTTTCCCCAATTATGCTGTCATATTTGAGGATGTCCCAGTTCTTCGCAAAAATGCGTTTAATATTACTGGAGTCAGAATTGAATGTCATGATCATCCTAGGGCAGTTGTCTGCCGTGTCACTGGATTCAGTAGGGTTATCTGAAATAGTTACAGTTCTGCTGACCCCATCTGCTCTCTCTTTAGCTTTGCGTAATACCCAGGAGGGATAACCTCTGATTTTAAACCGTTCCAACATGACCATGCTCTCGCTCTGGTATGCCTCCTCTGTGTTGCAATTTCTTTTTGCCCTCAGAAGCTCCCCATAGGGAATACTCCATTTGAGTGTCTCTGGATGGCTGCTGAGGGCATGCAGAATACTGTTGCCCGCGGTGGATTTCCTAAATAGGGCCGTCTGAATCTGGTTGTTAACAATTTCAAGCTTGACATCTAGGTATTCTGCCTTAGACTTACTGATGGTACCTGACAAGATGATATATAAATATATTTATATGTATATATATTTATATGTATCAGCATGTGAATCCCAAAGTATCCAGCCACAGCGGCGCAACACGAGGGCACAGACTCCAAGGCAGTGATGATGGCAAAGTGTCTTTATTTAAGTATCAATGTCCAAAATGACGAGTTTCGGCCTTGTTCACATAGTGCACTGCATGTGAAAGGGTGCTTTATATACATAGGTGGTGAGTAGTAGTCTTTTTACAGTGTTTAACATTTTACCACATGAGTTGGCAATTTTACTACAGTAAACTACTTTACTGTAGTGATGGTTTACTGCTGGAGGTGAGTCAGCAGTTAAACAGGCACAATGCAGTATATATATATGGAGATAGAAGACATCTGTAACGCTTGTGTGTGTGGGAAGGTATGAGCGTTAGAACGGCTGTGCATGTTGCAGAAGTTGCCTAACTATGTGTTTTGTGGCGCCACTGCGTTCGCGATAAGGAATCATGAGTTATAAAACCGTGGAAATACGAGGCAAATGCGGAGATCACGGTAAGTAACCCGTGTGTGAATGGAGTGTCACAATGGTCGGGCGTAATCTAACTCAAAGAGGCTGAATAAAATTAGGCAGGCTAACTATTGCCAAGTGTACACTAATGTATTGGAGTATATCTAATGCCAGGTGATCTGTTCTACCTCAGTGGGTTGTGCCGTTTGTGGTATATTTAATATAAATATTTATATGTATATATATTTATATATATAAATATATTACCTACTGGTAGTCACCAGTAGGTAGTTATAGTTAGGACCTAGTTTCCATAGGAAAAGCATTTTTTGATTTGCCAATAACTTTGGCGCTGTGTGACGAATCTTCACAAAATGTTCCAAACAAATGGGCCACTCACTTCATTTGCTGTATTGAACATTTTGGAGTGATCCGTCAAGGGGGGGCCTAGAAAAAGGGGGGTCCCGAAATGCTTTTTCTCCAAGTTAATTTCTATAGGAAACTTTAGACACGGCTAAAGCCCGAACTGCTGAACGGAATTACACCAAATTTGGCAAAAAGGTAGCTCTTCATTCAGAAAGCACTCTTTTTGTTAAATAGTGTAAATCCATTCAGTAGTTCCTGAGAAATGTAAAGATTTCTCAGATATACAACTGGGGCCACGGAGGATCCGCGAACCCTCCTGATCTCGTGCCTGAGAGCTGATTGGCTCCCAACACTTCAAACCAGGAAGTGTTGGCAGCCATCTTGTGACTCGGTTGAACCGAGTCACAAGAAAAATGTGAAAAAACAAGAAAAGGGGGCGGGGTAGAAACATCCTGACACCCTAGGACTGCTCAGGGGGTCCCACAGGGACCCCCAGGGCCAAAAAAGCATTTTTGTTTTATTTTTTGGCAAGATTCACAATGGATCCACGAATCCGGCAGAATTTTTTTTTAAAACAAAGCACGGGCTACCGTGTTTCTTTTTCTTTAGGCTCCTGGGTAGGCTAGGTCCCAGGGGCAATTAAAAATAGTCATGCGGGGGCCCGCGTGTGCCCCCACAGCCCCGGGGACCGCCACCTCCATGGGGCTATGCTGAAATAAGAAGCATGGGGGACTCCGGCCCTCCATGCATCTCCGGTGACCGCCATCTCCTAGTATTAAAAAATGCTGGGGGGGTCAGCACCCCCAGCTGCACGGGGACCAACACTTCCCCGGGGCTATTTTAAGAATGGGAGGGGGTCCGCGTGGCATCCCTCCTGGAGCCGTAAATGGCCCTGGAGACTGCCACACCCCAGGGCCGGCTCCAGCAATGTCCCGGGGTGCTCATCCCTGGGACTTGCAGTTTGTTATGGGATGGCAGTAGCACCATTCCCGTCATCCCATAGCAAACAAGTGCTCTGGTTGGCTCAAAGCAGAGCACTTTGCTTTTCACCCCAGGTATCTGCATGGCAGCAGCTCCTGGGGGTAAAAAGCTATGCCGACTCCCGAGCCGGAACCGCGGGGGCCTTCAGGCTCTTCCCGCGGTCCCAAAGGAGATTTCCATGTCCCAGGGGATGGGGTACCCAGGGCTGAAAATGGCCCGGAAGGGGGGCCGTTCTGCCCCTCCCTCTTCAGAATGTTTTTTTATTAAATGGCCGGACCCCAGGGGACGTGGTCCCCGGGGCCAAAAATGGCCCAGGAAAGAGGGGCAACGCGGCCCCCTGCCTTACATTAATTAAAAAAATATGAAAGGACAGACACAGGGGATGGGGTCCCCAGGGCCCACAATGGTTTAGGGAAAGCGAGCCACACAGCCCCTTTTTATAAACAATAGGATGAATAAAAAATCACAGAGGCCCACCCCCTTTCTCCACGTCTCCTAGCGTGCTCTTGGTTGGCGGATGAAGAAATCCCCTTCGCTGCTGAGGGCCCTTAGGGGCCAACTAGCTCAACTGTTACCTCCAGTAAGCCCCACACAGTGGGATTGGTGGGAGGTGGTCAGAGGCCATGCCCATTTTTCCAACACTCTGCAAACGCACCTCTTGGTGCACTGCTGGTGTGGCGATGAGTTCCCCTTGCATCCTGAGGGCCTCAGGACTAAAGTGGACTTCACCCCCAAATAGTAGTGTGCAAGGAGGTGCGTTTGCAGAGTGGTGGAGAAAGGAGCATGGCCTGCGACCACCTCTTAGCAATCCCACTCTGTGGGGCTCACTGGAGGTGACAGGTGGCCGCTAAGGACCCTGAGCAGCAAAGGGGACTTCATCCCTCAACCAAGAGCGCGCCAAGAGGTGGGTTTGCAGAGTGGTGGAGAAAGGGGGCATGGCCCACTATCAGAACTCAGCAATCCTGCTGTATGGGACTTAGTGGAGGTAATGGGAGTGGTAGTTGGCCTTCAAGGACGTCCTTGGGGGCCAACTACCCCTCCTGTTACCTCCAGTAAGTCCCACACAGCAGAATTGCTGAGAAGTTGTCAGAGGCCACGCCCCCTTTCTCCACCACTCTGCAAATGTGCCTCTCAGTGCACTACTAGTGGGGGGATAAAGTCCCCTTGGCTCTAGAGGGACCTTGGGGGCCAAGAAGCCCTCCTGGGACCTCCTGTAAGTCCTAAGCAGTGGAATTCCTGATAGCTGGTCGGTGGCCCAGCCCCCTTTCTCCACCACTTGCAAACATTACTGCTAGTTAAAAAACTTTAGAAATTTACTAAAAAAAAAACAAAGGTTACAGGGTCGTTATAGTTAGCAAATAGAATTGAAAAAAACATAGAAATTCACAAAAAAAAACAAAGGTTACAGGGACGTTATAGTTAGGCTGACATTTCACTTGTACAAAACCAGAGGAATTCAGCCGCTATAGTTAGCTGAGTTAACTATAACTTGCGCCGCCGCAATGCACTGCTTATGACCTCACATATTACATCACTCATGACATGGTCAGTGACATCGGTGATTTTGGTTTTTCATTGGATTTGTTTGTGTGTGTATGTGTGCGTAACTTTTTAGTACTTGTCATTATCCTTCAATGTTGACTTTCCATACATTTATATGTAATACCTATTCTCATTGAATGCTTTGCCGTACTGTAAAAAGTCCATGTCCTACATCTCCACCAAACTTAATGATGTTCCCTTTTGAAGCAATACCTTGAAAACAGAAAAGAAGGTGAGAAGAGGCCATCCATGGACCAAGTTTGTGAATACCTAGAAACCAATAACTTTGTGGATGATCCCACAAGGACATCCTCATCCAAGAACACTCACTTCCCATCGCTGATAGAAGATTTGCCTATGTATAATGTTTCATCATTTTATGATAATTTCACACGTGTGTATATCAAATTACGTGTGTAATCTGGCATTCTACAAATTGCTTTGACTTGTAATATACAACATTTGTACATGCAAGTTGACTTCCACATTGAAACGGTTTTGTAAATCTGAACTGTATAGCTGAATAAAAACATTCAAATGGAATTAAAGTCACCATTCTTATGTTTTCTCTCCCTAGTGATGCTACTAGTACTACCCAATGCCTAATATGCAGAGGAAACAGAGCTTTTACCGAAACCAAATACATTCTGCAGTGATTGAGTTTCAGCAACAACGTTTGCACACATTCTGCGTGATTATGCTGGGCATGTGGAATGTTATTCAGAAGACTGAAAATAAAATTAATAAATTGGATATTACTCATTATCCGTGGCTCAGAATTGGTATTATATAATTTGAAGAATTCCAAAGTGTGTCATGCAGCTGGATGAATCATAAAAGTCCTAAGGATAGAAAATGGACAGCGAAGTAAGAAGGAGGAGATCCAAAGTTGGGTTTTTCCAGGGTTGGCATTTTCCTATGGGATCTAAAATGGGAAGTGACACACATTTTAACTCTTTGATTGTTTTCCACATGGAGAGATCTTCATGAAACTTCATGCTGAAATTTAACTGACTGAGTTAGTAGAATACAAAACTTCATGCAAATCCATCCATCGAGTTAAAAGCAACAATCAAACCAACCAAATAAAAAAATGCCTTTTCAATGGGAACAATGCCATTGCTGAGCTTACTATAACTTGCGCCCCCTCCATGAACTGCTTATGACCTCACACATTACATCACTGACTTGTTGAGTGACTTCATTGATGAAATCACTGATAACATCATAGTCACACACAGAACAGAGTTGTGGGAGCAAGTGTAGGGGTCCGGTTTCTGGACAGGCCTTGCACCAACACCCTCATCAGTGGCCAGCTCCCTGCTGCACGCAGCTTTCTTACATAAACAGCTGAAAGTTGGCCGCAGGGCCTAGTGTTAAAATCCTACAATACCTTTAGTTATAATTGTCTTCATCTTCAGAGCTCATTTTGAGTGCTGGTTCTCTTGGCTCTTGACTGGCTGCAGTTACAAAGTGCACACCACCTTTGTGAAGGTCACCTGGTGTTGGGAAACTCACAAGTATTTTGAGGGTCACACCCAGGTACATTTTCCTAGCTTCCAAAGGGGAGAGGAGTTGGCCTAACAGCTAGGGCGGTCAACCTTGAATCTGGGGAACTGGGTTTGAGTCTTGGCAATGGTGCTGAACATCCTGTGATTCTGGGCAAATCACGTAATCTCCCCATGCCTAACAAAAATGAATGTGTACTCATGTAATGCAACTGGTGCTATGTAAAGCAACTGGTGCTATGTAAAGCGCTCTGATACCCGATTCGGGTCAAGTTCGCGCTATATAAAACTCCGTAAAAAAAAAAGAAGTAAACTGTGACCTATGCAGAGAAAAGGAACAATGACAAGTGATTCTCCCCCATCTCTCTGTCGGGAATGCTCTGTCTCTGCCACAGTCTGCAGCAGGGGCGGTGCCGCGCAGGTTCAAAAGCACCCGTTCGAACAGAAGGAGTGCTTCGTGTTCTAGTCCTAGCGAGTGTTCCTTCACGTCCGGGGTCACTTACCTGCTTCGAGGTCACTGCGGCTCCAGTCCTGTCGTCACCCGACTCCTCGCATCGGGCTTTTCGTCAGCGCTCACAGCCCTCCGCACGGTGTTCTCGGCGGGGACCCATCCCGCTCACAGCCCTCCACACTGCATTTTCGGTAGGATTCCAACCCATTCTCATTCCTGCACATGGTGTCCTCGGCGGGGGTCCAGCCTGAAAAAACAAACATGAATCCTGCAAAGAATCTCATTATGAAGGCAGTAACGCGCATGCGCTTCCATGTACCTAAAAAAGATTCTTAAAAGGTTACCTAAGCGAATACTTATCTGATTGGATTCGCATGGCGAATATGGGCATCTGCATTTCTTTTATTGGTATAATTCCTGGCTGTATTGAAGCATAGCAGTCAGTGTTCTGATTGCTGATTTAGAGGAGATAGAAATTACGTTAGCCTGCACATTTTTTGCATATTTTTTGTTACTTATTATTCGTCATTTCTTTGGGGTCAGGGATTAGACCACCATTTTTTTGAGCTATGTTTCTTTTTTCTGTGTTTTTTACAATTGTAAGCACATTTAGTACAATCACATTACACAAAGGAACTGTGTACACTTGGTAATTCTCTCTCTGTTTTACTATTCATCTTTTCAAATGCAGAATTAAATGTTGACTCCTGATAGACTTCTGTTGGACACTAGTGGAAGAGGTGAACAAATCAGGTAGATAACATTGATATATGGTAGTTATTGTTTTCACCATTGTTCCACGTTACCTTGAGTGTAGTCTATTTATGAAACTTTACTTACAGGATCACAGACGTTTCCAGTGATGAATCCTTGCTGCCCAGGTCGTGCTAAGGGATCCTCTTCATTTTTTCTCCTTCCCTTGTTTCCCCTCTTCCCCCTGTACACTGGTCTTTCTTTGACCATGTGATAGAGGGAAGTTGGGGCCTACTCTTCAATCTCCTGCCTCTCGTACCTGTGGAAACTTCAGGTGAGCCTTGATACTCTCGGTTGCACTTCTAGAAATGAATGACTGATTAGAATGCAATAAATCTGTTACAGAATCTCTTGGTATTATGGGGACAGTTAATGTGAGTGTATAATAATAATGAATGTTTTAACAATTGCAAATATTACAGCGAACAAAATTAAATCCCAAACATTGTTCATCACATGTTCCTAAACAATAGTTTCTTACCTGCCTTGCAGCCTTATATTAATATTCTTTAGATTATTGTTAAGCCATGTAACACCCCTGCAACCCAAGTCTCTTACTGTCTATCTAATTTATATTAGTATATCTTTTTTCCCCTTTAAAACGTTTATGGAGCACAAAAGGTCCTACTTAGAACCCCTATTGGCAAAACCAAAGTAAAACCAAAACTCACATTAGAAACATCAGGAACTGTGGATTAGCTCTTTGTTACTTTTTGAGCAATGTCAGCACAGAACTATAGAAAGCCATCCAAAGATACATGTCAACTAATCAAAACATGGTGAAACTGAAACGATCATTGGACGGGATAAACACAGGAATGGTGAGGAAAATCGTAGAATCTGGAGGAGCAAGTAAAAGAGGCAGCTAAGAAAGCCATAGAATCACAAGGAAGGGGAGGTCACAAAGCTCCCTCAAGGCCAGGATGTGGAAGCTGGACAGCTGTAGCCACAGCTGAATAACCCTTTCAGATGAGGCACAGTGAAACAGAAGATATGTGGCAATTTCCCACACACACATGCACAGACTCTGTCAGCTTGCACAAAATAAATCAAGAACAACTCACATTAATTGTAAGGCCAGACTGTGAGGCCTAGCACACTTATGGTGAGATTTACTAAGCTTTTGCACCATGTTTGTGCAACAAAACTGACTCAAAACGACGCAACATCTTTTTTTTGTAATTTACTTTCCAGCGCTAAACTTGTTTAGCGCTGGAAATAATGTAAAAGTAATGGAAAGCAGCGCATTGCGCTGCTTCGTGTTACTTTGCGCCATGGGGGCGTACCAAGGGTGGTGAATGGGCGTTCCTGTTAGAAATGGGGGTCTCTAGTTGGCAATGGCTGGCGCCAATGTCCAAATAGGGACCCTTCTTCCTAAGTCAGGGCAAGTGGGCTACCCCCTTTGATAACCCCTGCTCAACCCTGTGGTAACGTAGCACGAGCAGTTAGGCCTATCTCAGAGGCAGTGTGTGAAGCATTTATGACCATGCACAATAAGGCAGTAATGACACCACAAAAGGACACAACTCAAGTAGGTATAGAAAAATAGTATCTTTATCTAAGGTTTAGCACGAGACTCTCAAAAGCGTTTTAACCAGTCACAATGCACATAAATCAGTAGGGACTTAAAAAGGCAATAACGTATTCACCAGAACGTGGCACTGACTGAGTTCAAGGCCTGGGTCTACACGACCCATTGCGCACCAGATACCTGCCGTTGGACGGGGACACAGCACGTAGCTTCTCGAACAAGCAGAGACAGTGACAGGCGGACTCCCAGCGACCACAACTCTTGACTGCAGTGGTCCGCAACGTGCACTCACAATGATTTGGGCACTCGGGGACAGGCGGGCTCTCAGCGGCAGCAGCACGCGGCTGCGGCGGCCTGGGCTGGTTGTGGCGATGACTCTCGTCATGCAGCTCCGTGGGGGCTCACAGCGGCAGCAGCTCTCTCTTAGCTGCGGCGGCCCACAGGACGACTCACGATGATGCAAAGTTGGCAAAGGTGCGGGCACTCAGCGGCAGCAGCTCTCTCTTAGCTGCGGCGGCCCACAGGACGACTCACGATGATGCAAAGTTGGCAAAGGTGCGGGCACTCAGCGGCAGCAGCTCTCTCTTAGCTGCGGCGGCCCACAGGACAAATCACGATGATGCAAAGTTGGCAAAGGTGTGGGCACTCAGCGGCAGCAGCTCTCTCTTAGCTGCGGCGGCCCACAGGACAGATCACGATGATGCACAGCTGACACAAGTGCGGGCACTCAGCGGCAACAGCTCTCTCTTAGCTGCGGCGGCACACAGGACGAATCACGATGATGCACAGCTGACACAAGTGCGGGCACTCAGCGGCAACAGCTCTCTCCTAGCTGCGGCGGCCCACAGGACGAATCACGATGCTGCACAGCTGACACAAGTGCGGGCACTCAGCGGCAACAGCTCTCTCCTAGCTGCGGCGGCCCACACAGATTCAGCGAAGGTTCCAAAGGTTCAAATTAAGGCGGGCGCTCAGCGGCGGCAGCTCTCTCTTAGCTGCAGCGGCCCACACAGAGTTAACAAGGGTTACCAGTCCGCGTTCCTCACAGTAGAACTAGAGGTTCCGGATTGCTCGACGGAGGCCTCACCTGCAAGTAGAATCCCTAGCACAGGAATTCAGATGGCTGACGGGGTGAAGTCTAATGTCCCTGAGACTTCAGCAGGAGGCGCTCTCAATTCAGGTCCTCGGGTAGTTTCTTCAGCTAGCTTGGTGAAAGTTTCAAAGTCCTTTCCTCTGTTCACTCGGACAGAGTTTCGTCTTGACATCCAGAAGGAACACACTTGAAAAAGGTTTCAGCGCAGCGTTTTATACCTAAAAGGTCTTTGTTCTCTACAGTCACAAATCACTGAATCCAGCCAGAACCAGTTTGGTGGGGTAGGGGAGCACTTGGTTTACGAGGCGACATCCTGCCTTTTGAGAATCCGGGGGTCTGCTATCAGACGCCCAGTGGGAGGTGGAGCCATCATTCACCTTGCCAGGCACGGCCCTGCTCGGATCAAAGAGTCACCCCTCCCCACACTCTAAATGCCGATCTCTCTCTCCAGCCAGGTCTGACCCAGCTGGCCCTGCTGTTCCAACATATCAAATTCAAATTTCCTATCAGGTTCCTGGGGGCAGGTAGGATTATGGGATGTAATACTCAGCCTGCCCATTCTGGCCTATGAGAACGGATTGCCTCACAATAGTAAACAGGGAAATGGAGGGCAACTCGCTATTAGAACATGCTACACAGACATAATTTAAAAGCTGCTTCGGTGGGTAGCGCAAGTCAGCGCTGCAGGCCCACCAGCAGTATTTGGTCTACCAGCCCTGGGTACACACAGTGCACCTATACTAGGGACTGACAGGTAAACCAACCGATCCAATTATGGTTATCCCAATTCATACAGTTATCTTTACACAGGGAGCATTCGCGCTGTGGCACTGATTGGCAGTAGCACAGCGCCCAGAGCATCTAAACCCAGCCAACATAAAAGATAAGAAGCTAAAAGAGGAAGGGAGACCCGTTCCAATGATGCCGGGTCCAACACACGTCCCCTCCAGTTGAAATGTGGGGAGAACTAACCATCCCCTTGGGAGTTCTCATCACTAAGGCGGAAAAATCTGGACAGACCGTCAGCATTTTCGTGTTCTGTACCAGGGCGGTGTTCCACCGTGAAATCCATACCCTGTAGGGAAATGGACCACCTCAACAACTTTGGATTCTCACCCCTCATATGCATCAACCATCTAAGGGGCCTGTGGTCTGTCTGAACCCGGAAGTGAGTCCCAAACAGATATGGTCTCAGCTTCTTCAGCGCCCAGACCACAGCAAATGCCTCACGCTCAATTGCACTCCACCTCTGTTCCCGGGGAAGAAACCTCCTGCTCAGGAAGGCTACCGGTTGGTCTAGTCCCTCCTCATTGATCTGTGACAGAACAGCCCCTATACCATTCTCTGAGGTGTCTGTCTGGACAACAAATTCCTTTGAAAACTCGGACGCCTGAAGCACGGGTGCGGTGCACATGGCAGTCTTCAGGGTGTCAAAAGCGTTCTGACAGGTGTCAGTCCAGTTTACCTTCTTGGGCTGCTTCTTAGAAGTCAGCTCAGTCAAGGGTGCAACAATGTTGCCATATTCCTTGACAAACCTCCTGTAGTACCCCGTGAGTCCTAAGAAGGCTCTCACCTGCGTCTGAGTCTTGGGGGGTTCCCACGCCAGGATAGTTTCAATTTTGGGCTGAAGGGGCGCCACCTGGCCGCTCCCCACCTCCACTACAGAACCCTGCCCAATCTGGCACTTACTGGCTTTGATTGTGAGGCCTGCCTTCCGCAGTGCCATCAATACCTCCCAGAGGTGGCGCAGGTGGTCCTTCCAAGAGGAACTAAACACCGCAATGTCATCCAGGTAGGCGGCACTGAAGTCTTCCAGCCCAACCAACACCCTGTTGACCAGCCTCTGAAAGGTGGCAGGGTCATTCTTCATTCCAAAGGGCATCACCCGGAACTGGTAGTGCCCGTCGGGTGTGGAGAATGCTGACCTCTCCTTTGCTCCCTCGGTCAAGGCGATCTGCCAATACCCAGACGTCAAATCAAATGTGCTGAGGTATTTTGCAGCCCCTAACTGATCTACGAGCTCATCAGCTCTGGGGATGGGGTGCGCGTCAGTCTTCATGACTGAATTGAGGCCCCGATAGTCCACGCAGAACCAAAGTTCTGGGGTGGTACCAGGCACTGCAGCTGTTGGTACCAGGACCACTGGGCTGGACCAAGGGCTACTAGAGGACTCAATCACCCCAAGGGCAAACATTTTGGTAACCTTATCCTTAATGTAGGCCCTTACCCGGTCAGTCACTCGGTAAGCCTTGTGCTTAATGGGAGGACTGTCCCCAGTGTCCACGTCATGGACACACCAATCAGTGACACTAGGTACCAGGGAGAACAGATCACTGAATTGCCCCAACAGTTGGCGACAATCACCCTGCTGCTCAGGGGTCAGTGTGGTGGAGAGGACCACACCCTCCACTGACCCATCTCGCTCCCTGCACACAGGAGGTCAGGAAGGGGCTCGCTCTCCTCCTCCATCCCAGCATCTGTGGCCAGAAGCATGCCCACTTCAGACCTCTCAAAGTGGGGCTTCAAGTTGTTAACATGCAGGACCCGCAAGTGGTTCCTGGGAGACTGCAAGTCCACCACGTAGGTAACAGGACTCTTGCGCTCCACCACCTCAAAGGGGCCGGTCCACCTATCCTGGAGCGCACAGGGCTCCACCGGGGCCATGACCCAAACCTTCTGTCCAGGCTGAAACTTGTTCAGAGTGGCATTCTGATCGTGCCAGCGTTTCATCTCTTCCTGGCTGGCTTCCAGGTTTGCCTCAGCAAGTTTCCTGAAATGCTGAGTCTGGTTCCTGAAGGCCAGCATGTAACTAAACACATCCTGGGGAGATTTCCTTGGAGATTTCTCCCAGCCTTCCTTGACCAGACTCAGAGGCCCTCTTACCGGGTGACCATAGAGCAGTTCAAAGGGACTGAACCCTAAGGACTTCTGTGGCACCTCACGGTAAGCAAACAACAGGCATGGCAAGAGGACATCCCACTTACACCTCATGGGCTCACCTAGGCCCATAATCATGCCCTTAAGGGTCTGGTTGAATCTCTCAACCAGCCCATTACCCTGGGGGTGGTAAGGAGTGGTGAACTTATATGTTACCCCACACTCCTCCCACAAAGACTTCATGTACTTGGAGATGAAGTTAGTTCCCCTATCGGACACCACCTCTCTGGGAAATCCCACACGGGAGAAAATCCCCATCAGTGCCCGTCCCACCACGGGGGCCATCACTGTCCTGATCGGGATGGCCTCAGGGTACCTGGTGGCATGGTCCACCAAGACCAGGATGAACCTGTTGCCCATGGCTGTCTTGGGATCCAGAGGCCCCACAATATCAATGCCCACTCTCTCGAAGGGGGTGCTCACAACGGGAAAGGGCTGTAGTGGGGCCTTAATCTTCTCCCCACTCTTCCCAATTACCTGGCAAGTCTCACATGTCCTGCAGTGAGCATCTGAGCTCCTGCACATCTGGGGCCAATAGAAGTGGGTGACCAGCCTCTCAAAGGTCTTGGTCTGCCCCAGAAATCCAGCCAGTGGCACATCATGAGCAGGAAGGTCCTGAAGCGCTGGGGTACCACCAGCACACGGGCTGACCCAGACTCAGCAACCTTAGGCTCGCTGTAAAGGAGGTCATTCTCCCAATAGATCCAATGTGACCCTGTCTGATCACCTGCTGCCTGGGCGGCGGCCTGTCGCCGCACCCCCTCAAGAGAAGGGCAGGTTCTCTGTTGCTCGCAAAATTCCTCCCTGGAGGGCCCACCTTCCTGCTGCCAATGGGTCAGCTCTGGTAGGTCCCCCAGTTCAGCCACTTGTTCCCCTGTAGGTTCCAGGGCATCCCCCTCAAGGTCTGCTCTCTCCGGGACCGTGGGAACCACGGGGGCCGGTTTCCCGTGCCCCCTACCCCTTCTCTTTAAGGCAGGGGCCTGGGCCATACTTTCAGGCTCCAGACCCTCCTGAACATCCTTCTGAGCTGTCATGGACCGAGTGGTCGCACACGCCCACTCAGGCAGACCCAACATTTCCAAATGAGACTTTCTCTCCACCGTAGCCCACGGGAGTTCTCTAGATCATTGCCCAACAGACAGTCTACAGGCATGGCAGGCCTCACAGCCACTTGAAGAGTTCCTGAGATCCCCCCCACTCGAAGGGAACCTGAGCCACTTCACACTGGCTCTCTGAGTTGTCTGCTGACACTACTGGGCAGAATGCATGGGGGACAACCTGCTCTTTGGACACCAACCGTGAGCTGACAGCAGTCACACTAGCTCCGGTGTCCCTGAGAGCCTCCACCCTATGGCCATTGATGGTCACCCACTGCCGGTACTTCTTAGTGTTATTAGGCAGTGTGGGGTTAGGGACCTTCTCAAAGTCTCCTAGCGAGACAAGGGTTAAGTCTACGGGATCCCACCCACCTTGGACCTCTACCTCCTCCCCCAGGGCTACACTGGCAATCTGGCGGGATGGTGCACGGGGTGGTGCACGAGGGGATGCATTGGGGTCCCTCTGGGGGCACTGGGGATCATAATACCGGTGGCCCACTTGACCACACTTGAAACAAGTGAGTGGCCCCCTCTGAACAGGCCTACCTGTCGGGGACACTGGCTTCTTCTCAGGGGAGGCTGGGACACCACTGCTTGGTTCCCTTGGGAATTACTTTGGGGCCCTCTCTGGAACTCCCTCGGCTTACCCTTGTCCCCCCACTTCTCTGCTGGGGACCCTGCCCACCTCTGGCGAAGTCTCCAACAAAACCTTTGCGGACCCGGGTGTTCACCCAGCGGTCCGCCTCCTCAGCAAGCTTCCTAGGGTTAGTCAGCTTGCTATCAATCAGGTGCTGGCGTAGCTCTGGAAAACAGTTACTAGAAAAATGCTCCCACGCAAACAAATCATACAATTGCTCGAAAGTTTCCACTTTGCTACCCTTTACCCATCGATCCATTGCTCTGCAGAAAAAAGACACATATTCAACCCACGTGGTACCCTCTAACTTCTTACAGGTCCTAAACCTCTGCCTGTACATTTCTGGGGTCAAACCATAACGGGTCATCAAAGCTTCTTTCATATGGGCATACACCATCCTGCTCTCCTCAGGCAAGTCCAACAGGGTATCCCTACCATCACTCACAAAGCGCCCCCACAATCCCGCTTCCCAATCCTTCTCAGGGACCCGGTGGGACACCATTGATATCTCATATGCGACAAACCATTGCCCAATATCCTCACTCTTGTGAACATCCTTAATGACATCCTCAGGAATATAAACTCTACTCTCAGGAGTTACTAAAGGTATGCTGCCACCAGAGGGGGAGATTGGGACACTCCTCGCCCTGATCTCTATCTCCCTCAACATTCTCTCATGCTCCATTCTCATTTTCTCAAGTTCAATTGACAATCGATTCTTCTCAATGTCTAACTTCTTACTCTCAAGGTCCTTCTGACCTTCCAATTTAGCCATGTCCAAACTATGCCTCCTATCTCTCTCCCTGTCCTCCAGCTCTTCTGGGGTCAGGCTCCTTTGGGATACACTAGTACCTGGATTGGAGGGTGTTCTATCACAGGGACTGCGAATTGCTTACAAAATGACTTCAGCTGTCTGGCAGTATAGGTATCTAATCTTTCCTCCTCAAAGGTGAGATCCTCCGAAGCATTGGATGTTGGCCTTCCCATATTAGCAGTACTCATGGCTGCGATCAACAATTCAATACTAGAACAACCAACCAAAAAAAAAAAATTCGAAGAGTGAAAAAAAAACCTGTGCGTGGCTGCGCTTTGGTCTGTACTCACTAGTGGCGTCTACCAGTTATTGTACGTGGATCATAAATGCAAGTCCTGATCCTCACCGCTGACCGCCAATGTTAGAAATGGGGGTCTCTAGTTGGCAATGGCTGGCGCCAATGTCCAAATAGGGACCCTTCTTCCTAAGTCAGGGCAAGTGGGCTACCCCTTTGATAACCCCTGCTCAACCCTGTGGTAACGTAGCACGAGCAGTTAGGCCTATCTCAGAGGCAGTGTGTGAAGCATTTATGACCATGCACAATAAGGCAGTAACGACACCACAAAAGGACACAACTCAAGTAGGTATAGAAAAATAGTATCTTTATCTAAGGTTTAGCACAAGACTCTCAAAAGCGTTTTAACCAGTCACAATGCACGTAAATCAGTATGGACTTAAAAAGGCAATAACGTATTCACCAGAACGTGGCACCGACTGAGTTCAAGGCCTGGGTCTAGGCGACCCGTTGCGCACCAGATACCTGCTGTTGGACGGGGACACAGCACGTAGCTTCTCGAAGAAGCGGAGACGGTGACAGGCGGACTCCCAGCGACCACAACTCTTGACTGCAGTGGTCCGCAACGTGCACTCACAATGATTTGGGCACTCGGGGACAGGCGGGCTCTCAGCGGCAGCAGCACGCGGCTGCAGTGGCCCGGGCTGGTGGTGGCGATGACTCTCGTCGTGCAGCTCCGTGGGGGCTCACAGTGGCAGCAGCTCTCTCTTAGCTGCAGCGGCCCACAGGACGGATCACGATGATGCAAAGTTGGCAAAGGTGCGGGCACTCAGCGGCAGCAGCTCTCTCTTAGCAGCAGCGGCCCACAGGACAAATCACGATGATGCAAAGTTGGCAAAGGTGCGAGCACTCAGCGGCAGCAGCTCTCTCTTAGCTGCGGCGGCCCACAGGGCAAATCACGATGATGCAAAGTTAGCAAAGGTCCGAGCACTCAGCGGCAGCAGATCTCTCTTAGCTGCGGCGGCCCACAGGACAAATCACGAGGATGCAAAGTTGGCAAAGGTGCGGGCAATCAGCGGCAGTAGCTCTCTCTTAGCTGCGGCGGCCCACAGGACAAATCACGATGATGCAAAGTTGGCAAAGGTGCGGGCACTCAGCGGCAGCAGCTCTCTCTTAGCTGCGGCGGCCCACAGGACAAATCACGATGAGGCAAAGTTGGCAAAGGTGCGGGCACTCAGCGGCAGCAGCTTCTCTTAGCTGCGGTGGCCCACAGGACAAATCACGATGAGGCAAAGTTGGCAAAGGTGCGGGCACTCAGCGGCAGCAGCTCTCTCTTAGCTGCGGCGGCCCACAGGACAGATCACGATGATGCACAGCTGACACAAGTGCGGGCACTCAGCGGCAACAGCTCTCTCTTAGCTGCAGCCTCCCACAGGATGAATCACGATGATGCACAGCTGACACAAGTGCGGGCACTCAGCGGCAACAGCTCTCTTCTAGCTGCGGCGGCCCACAGTACGAATCACAATGATGCACAGCTGACACAAGTGCGGGCACTCAGCGGAAACAGCTCTCTCCTAGCTGCGGCGGCCCACACAGATTCAGCGAAGGTTCCGAAGGTTCAAATTAAGGCGGGCGCTCAGCGGCGGCAGCTCTCTCTTAGCTGAGGTGGCCCACACAGAGTTAACAAGGGTTACTAGTCCGCGTTCCTCACAGTTGAACTAGAGGTTCCGGATTGCTCGACGGAGGCCTCACCTGCAAGTAGAATCCCTAGCACAGGAATTCAGACAGCTGACGGGGTGAAGTCTAATGTCCCTGGGACTTCAGCAGGAGGCGCTCTCAATTCAGGCCCTCAGGTAGTTTCTTCAGCAAGCTTGGTGAAAGTTTCAAAGTCCTTTCCTCTGTTCACTCGGACAGAGTTTCGTCTTGACATCCAGAAGGAACACACTTGAAAAAGTTTTCAGCGCATCGTTTTATACCTAAAAAGTATTTGTTCTCTACAGTCACAAATCACTGAATCCAGCCAGAACCAGTTCGGTGGGGTCGGGGAGCACTTGGTTTACGAGGCGACATCCTGCCCTTTGAGAATCTGGGGGTCTGCTATCAGACGCCCAGTGGGAGGTGGAGCCATCATTCACCTTGGCAGGCACGGCCCTGCTCGGATCATAGAGTCGCCCCTCCCCATACTCTAAATGCCGATCTCTCTCTCCAACCAGGTCTGACCCAGCTGGCCCTGCTGTTCCAAAACAAGACTGCCAATACACACACTAGCAAAGCCTATAGGAAAGTTTAGGCAAGAAAATACCTCGTTTCTAGCAGAGGCATTTTCGAACACGGGCTATGCAAATGCTCCTTACTAAAAGATGTTTCTCAATGTCCTGAACTTAAATATATCAAATTCGAATTTCCTTCCAGGTTCCTGGGGGCAGGTAGGATTATGGGATGTAATACTCAGCCTGCCCATTCTGGCCTATGAGAGAGGATAGCCTCACAATAGTAAACAGGGAAATGGAGGGCAACTCGCTATTAGAACATGCTACACAGACATATCTTAAAAGCTGCTTCGGTGGATAGCGCAAGTCAGCGCTGCAGGCCCACCAGCAGTATTTGGTCTACCAGCCCTGGGTACACACAGTGCACTTATACCAGGGACTGACAGGTAAACCAACTGAGATAATTATGGTTATCCCAATTCATACAGTTATCTTTACACAGGGAGCATTCGTGCTGTGGCACTGATTGGCAGTGGCACAGCACCCAGAGCATCTAAATCCAGCCAACATAAAAGATAGGAAGCTAAAAGAGGAAGGGAGACCCGTGCCAATGATGCCAGGTCTAACAGTTCCCATGCAAGCACTCAAGGTTTCTCACGCTAAACCCAATTTACTAAAAACAGTAGATTGGGTTTAGCATGAGAAAACTGCGCCCTTTTCAACTAGGCGCAAGGAAGGAGAAATGCTTTAATTTCTCCTTCCTTTTCCGACTTTGCATGCGTGCTGCACTGTGCAGCACGCATACAAAGTGGGAAAAGCTTTCCTTTGTGCCGAGTATAGTATTTTGTGCAGGAAGGGTACCCTTCCTGTACAAAACCTTTGCTGGACTCATGCACACACCCTAGCGCTGCGGCGCTAAGGTGTGTGCATGGCACACAGCAGCTGTAATCAGCGCCGGCGCAAGGGAAAGGGGAGGAGATAGCCATATCTTTGAAGATATGGCACTCTCCTGCTCCCACCCTGTCGCGCAACGCAGCGCAGCCTTGCGGGGGCTGCGCTGCGCGACTTTTTTGTAAATCTCCCCCTTCAATGCTAAATAATTCAGTAGCCTCAACAAACTTTAATAAACAAACTTGGATTATGTTAACAAAGCTTCAAGGCCAGTTGTGTATGTTAACATTATCAAACACATAAAAGGCGTGGAGGCAGCAGTAGCTTGATAGTCAGGAAGTTTTATTAGGAAGGATGATTGACACTCCAGCCTCAGCAGCGCAGCCACCTGCAGGCCAGCCAGGCTCCCCTCAACTGCTCTTCTTCAAACATCAACATTCCATCACTAGGGACAACCAAGATACAGTCCCAACATTCTAGTTAAGCTAACACTGATTTACAATGCATATCAGTGTTAGCTGTAATGCAAGATATAACATATATAAGATACTAAACAACAAGGTACAGTATACTAAACACCTCCCCCCTTTCCCACCCACAAAAAAAAAAAAAAAAAACAATATAGATTATACATATTCTTTTATGTAAGTTGGTCTCTTAGAAACCCTAGAGGATCTTCTTACATCAGTTGTACCACTAACAGGATCATTTGCATCAAGTAAATTTTCATTTCTCACAACATTTCCATTTCTCTTAACAACTTTCACCACACGACCCAGGTTCCAGATGCGATGATCTTCCGTTTTTACAGCATTTTCAAAAAGTTTATTAACTTTCATGGGTAATGAAAATTTGGAACCTGAACCAAAGACACCTCCACGAGGATTGTTTATTCTAATTAGATCACCAACCTGAACAACAGTTTTCTTGGTAGCTTTGCGTGAGTCAAATAGGTCTTTCCTTTTAGAAGCTAACTTGTGCTCTTTTACTTTTTAAACACTTCTTTTTGAGTAACGGATTGATCATTACTGACCAAGTCATTAACCCAGGAAGGACAGACTAAGGTATTGGCCTTTCTTCTTTTGAATAATTCAAAAGGGGAGAAACCTGTGCTCGAATGGGGAGTTATTCTATAATTCTTTACTTTACAAAGCACTTCTTGTTTCCAACACAAATTGTTTGTAATGGCACGCTGAATGGTTTCCTTCAAGACTTTGTTGAATCTCTCAACCGTGCCATTGGTCTCGGGATGGTACAAGACGGATTTCTTGTGTCTGATACCTCTTTCTTTCAAAAATTCTTCCATTTCACGAGAGACCAACTGCACCCCATTGTCTGTCAGCACAGAATTCGGAAAATCTTCCCTCTCAAACACGTTTTCCAGAAATGTAATAACATCACGTGACTCAATAGAGCTGGTAATGGCAACTTCTGGCCATCTGGAAAACATGTCCATGAGTACTAGTACATACTTGTCAGAACTTGCATAGCGAATGGGGCCTAAGATATCGAAGGAAACCTCCTTCCAGGGTTCCTTCGGTATGTCTCTTATCATCATGGGTTGCACTCTACATTTTAAAGCTTTGTCAGCATTGCAACACTCTCCACAATCTCGCACCACTCGCTCCACCTGGATATCCATCCCAGGCCACCAATACATTAGTCTTAACCTCTCTTTAGTCTTGGAGATCCCTGGATGGCTCTCATGGGCTAGGGAAATCAACCCCTCTCTCAGAGATAAGGGAGGAATAAGTCTCGTGCCCCTAAACACAAGGCCACTATGAAGAGATAATTTGTCCCTAACTCTCCAAAAAGTCTGTAAAACTTCATTATTCTTGTCTGAGTTGGACCAGTCACTCCTTATTTTTTCTGTCACCTTTTGTAATACGGGATCTTTACCAACTTCAGCCAACCATTCATCCTCTCTAATTATACCTTCTCTAATCACACAAATGTCCAAATTCTCATCTTCATCAGCAACATTCTCACTGGCATCAGTTAAGTCAACTAAACGGGAACAACAGTCAGCAACCCAATTCCTAGCACCCGGGACATATTCCACATCAAAGTGAAATTCTTGTAATCCAATTACCCAGCGCCTGATCCTAGAAGAGACTGCATCTAAGCCTTTCCTTTCAAAGATCTCTTTAAGGGGCTTATGGTCAGTTTTCACTGTAAACTTGCTCCCCACACAAACTTTCTGAGTTTTTGTACCGCCCAGGAAACAGCTAGAGCCTCTTTCTCTATAACTGAATAATTCAGTTCTGCCCCTCTGAGGCTTCTGGAGATAAACAAAATGGTCTTTTCTAAACCATTGTGTCTTTGTAACAAGACCGCCCCAAGGCCTTTTGAAATGGCATCGGACATGACTATGGACTCATGGCCCGGCTCATAGCTCTGGAGGCTGGATGCCCCTCTAAGCATTTTCTTAATTGTGCAAAATTCCAACTCACACTCACCATTCCAAACAAAAGGAATGCCCTTCTTGAGAAGAGCCCTCAAGTTTTTAGTCTTGTCAGCAAAATTGGGAATGAACTTGTTGTAATACTCAGACATTCCCAAAAATGTTATCACCTCTTCTTTGGACGAAGGAGTGACTAGATTGTTAATGGTTTCAACCAGATCCTTTTTCGGTTCAATTCCATCTGGAGTTATCTTGTGACCAAGATAATCTATTTCCTCCAACTTTAATTTACATTTACGGGCTTTCAAAGTAACACCATTTTCTTTGAACCTCTGTAACACCTCACGTACCCTTTGGTTGTGCACAGTAGCATTTTCACCATATATAAGAACATCATCTTGATATATTTTAATTCCTGATAAACCTACCGACATTTTTTCCATTACACGCTGAAAAACAGCGGCGGCAGATATCAATCCAAATGGCATTCATATAAATTTAAATGTGCCAAATGGAGTCACAAAAGGTATTGCTTGCCAAGATCTTTACTTTGTATTCTAGGTTTTACTATGTACGCCTTGCACTAGCACTTTATTTCCCATGATGGAATGTATTTGCTCTTGATCAGTTTATAAATCCTTAGTTCTTTCAGATCACCGAGAGAGATTAATGATGGTCATATGGATTACAAAAATATTCTAAAAAATAATCTGTAAATGTATTTTAAATCTTTCTAAATGATTCAGAACGACAATGTACATTTAGGAATGTTTTTATAGTATGCTTTTATGGTGAGATTTGTTGCACCGAATAAAGCTGATTTTGATTTGATTTGAGTCACAAAAGCCGTTAGGTCTTGAGACTCGTGGTGAAGTCTAACTTGGTGGTATGCCGAGGTAAGATCCACAGTTGTGAAACATTTTGCCCCTTTTAACATGGCAAGCATTTTATTGATATTTGGAAGTGGATAGTGGTCTACAATGACGTTCTTATTTAATTCGCGCAAATCCACACAAAGGCGAACTTCACCATTAGCCTTCTTCACCATAACTACTGGAGCTAACCATTGGGTAGCTTCCACTTCTTCTATGATGCTATTGTCTTTCAATTTGTCTAACTCAGCTTTCATCTTTTCTTTGACAAGTAAAGGTACACCTCTGACCTTGCTCACAACTGGTTTAGCCCCTTCCTTAATTCTAATTTTGTGTACATATTTCTTGATACAGCCAAGATGTTTGTCAAACACTCCTGGAAACTCATCCTCAAAATTGGGCTTAACTGAATCTACACTATTCACTTTTAGGGTTTGTCTCAATTTGACTGAGGGAGTCTCATTGGGGTCTAGATATACACCTAATTATTTCTGGTGGATCCAGCTAATGAGGGAGTCCCCCTTACAGAAACATAAATTTTCTCTGCAGTAAATCTATCTTTGAAGTGGATCGAGCCGCTAAAATACTGCACAAGTTTGATGGGTTGACCACCATAGCCTTTGGGAGAAATGTCAGGTTTTAACAACTTAACTTTGCATGCTAAATTTATTTCAAAGAAAACTCTGGGAATCAAAGTTATCTTTGCACCAGAATCAAATAACATGGAAACAGGAGCCCCATCAATTTGAACCGATTCCCAGGGATCTCCTGTACCATCTTGCATGATGATTTCATCTTCAGAAGAATCATCAACAAACTCACAAGTTACTTCCTGAATTCTTTTTTTGTATTAGAAGTGTTAGAACTCCGGCAACAAATTGAAAGATGACCTTTCTTCCCACATTTCTTGCAAGTGGTTTTCCAACCCAAATAACCTTTAAAATTAGCATAATGTCCAGCATCACCACACCTATAACATTTTACAGGATTAGATTGTGAAGCATTTCTAAAGTCTTTCTGCGGTAGACGTGGAGCATTGTTAAAGTCTTTCTGTGGTGGACGTGAAGTGACGCTAATGGAGTTCTTTTTGCGCACAGAAACCATTTGTGTCATTTCTTCTTTTGGTGTTGTGCAATTCTTCTTTATTTCTTCAACACAAGCTTTACTATGTTCAAAATTCTTGGCAAGGGAAACAACTTCAGAAAGAGATGGATCATCTTTTTGCCAAAAGTTCTCTCTAGCTTTTTCAACGCAACACCCTAACATAAACTGATCACAGGTCTTTCTTCAGTGTTGACACCAAATGAACATGTAGAAGCAATTTTCCTTAACACAGAAACATATTCTTCAACAGATTCGCCTGACCTCTTCATTCATTTCCCAAATTGGTATCTTTCTAAAACTCTAGAAATTTAGGGTAAGTAGTGTAAGTCTAATTTCTTCATGCATATTTCATACTCATTTAGGTTATTTCTCATTTCGGAAGACAAGTCAGGAAGATGTTGAAAAATCTCTTGACCTTCCGAGCCAAGACAATGAAGCAATAAGGCCATTCTGCGCTATGCACTCAAAGATGTACCACATACTCTTGCATAGTTAATGAAAACATTCTTCCATTTTTTCCAAGGAATTTGTGGTTCCCCGGGATTCATAAGGAAGAAAGGAGGAGGAGGAACTTTCTGCATGTTGACGCAAATTTGTTGGTGAAAAAGAATGAAGCAATAGAATATGGTGGATATGCCAGGAAATCTGTGCGTGTCAGTGATGGCTAGATCAGGTGCACGCAAATAAAGTGTAAATTAAGTAAAACTATGAAATAGCTGCACACAAATAATGTGACAAAAATAGATAGGCTGTGCGTGTCAGCGATGGCGAATAAAACTGCACACAAACAGATGAAAGTAAGAAAACTGTGCGTGTCAGCGATGACGAAAACAGCTGCACGCAAATGTAATAAATAGATAGTCTGTGCGTGTCAGCGATGGCGAATAAAACTGCACACAAACAAATGAAAGTAAGAAAGCTGTGCGTGTCAGCGATGATGAAAACAGCTGCACGCAAATGTAATAAAAGAAGGTAGGCTGTGCGTGTCAGCAAAGACAGGAACAGCTGTACGTAAACGAAGAAAGAGCAGGAAGGCTGTGCATGTCAGCAAAAACAAGAAGAGCCGCACGCAAAAATAACATGTCAGCGGTGATGAGAACAGTTGCGCGCAAACAAGGAGAGTGTCGGTTGCTAGGCAATTGAGAAACAATGTGAGACGTGTGCAATATGGCCACACGCTGCATCACATTACGTAACAATTGAAGATGAAGAGTCCTCGTTGCTGGGCAACTGCGAATTCTTAGGCTCAGAGACAGTGAACGACACGTCACGTTATGCTGAAGATGACAAGAAGCTTCTGGTTTGCTAGGCAGTAATGACTTCTTGCATGACTCCTCGCGCTGAGCACGCGCACAGTGGGAGATCCTCATGCGAGTCCTCGCGTATGAATACGCGCACTGTTAGGTCTCCTCGTGTGATTCCTCAAAGTGAAAGCAGGCCAGCAGACACTCACAAACAGGAGTGCTGAGCACCCCAAAGGACGAAACGAGAGATGAGACACAGGGGAAGCAGGGAGGAGGAGAAAACAGAGTCCCAGGTCCCAAACCAACCAGAAATGCTCCTTACTTGGAGAGAAGAACGTCCTGGGATCCAGCAGTCACTTCGTAAAGGGTGAGTGACAAAGAATTACTGGTGATGGTTGTATTCTTGCTGGGTGAAGAGGTTGGTTCTGGCACAGGAGAATGGCTAGGCTTTTGTAAACGAAGTGTCCGAGATCAGATGTGAAAATGGAGTTGAAGTGTTGACATCCAGTGGTGGATCCGCTCTTCTCCAAGTCGTCGCCAATGAAATGATGTAGGAGGCAGCAGTAGCTTGATAGTCAGGAAGTTTTATTAGGAAGGATGATTAACACTTCAGCCTCAGCAGCACAGCCACCTGCAGGCCAGCCAGGCTCCCCTCAACTGCTCTTCTTCAAACATCAACATTCCATCACTAGGGACAACCAAGATACAGTCCCAACATTCTAGTTAAGCTAACACTGATTTACAATGCATATCAGTGTTAGCTGTGATGCAAGATATAAGATATATAAGATACTAAACAACAAGGTACAGGATACTACAGCGTCCTTGCAGATGACACAGTAGTAGCTTAACATTACCTCCATACATTAACAATCATACGGTGATTTAGTAATATGATTTTGCAATACCTTTTTGCACATCTCTTTATTCGAATAAAATAATAAAGCCTTTTTCAATGAGCTAGACTCAGTAAGGATATCCCTGCCTAATGGGAAAGCAAATGGTGAGGATGGATTTCCTGTTACATATTTAAAACAATGTAGTGAAATATTAAATATTGTTGGACCTGGCCCTCTCTGCAGGGTCACCCCCAAACATTTTGCCTTCCATCTTCTATTTGTTTGCTGAATTTGTTTTGTTGGTCTTAGCACTCTGCACTTTACCACCGCTAACCAGTGCTAAAGTGCTTGTGCTCTCTCTTCTGAATATAGAATTGGCTTATACCTGATTGGCATATTTAATTTACTTGTAAGTCCCTTGTAAGGTGTACTGCATGTACCCAGAGTCTGCAAATTAAATGCTACTAGTGGAACTGCAGCACTGGTTGTGCCACCAACTTAAGTAGCCTGGTAAACACATCAGGCCTGCCATTGTAGAGCCTGTGTGTGCAGTTTAAACTGCCATTTCGACCTGGCAAAGTAAACCTTATGCCAGGCCCAAACCTTCCTTTTTTTAATACATGTAAGTCACCCCTTGGATAGGCCCTGGGCAGCTTCTAGGGCAGCGTGCAATGTATTTACAAGCATTTACAATGCAATAGGTCTCGCATTTAATTTAAGCTATTGACATTGTAAATGACAATGCCTTTTATTTATCTGTTTTGCTAATTAACACATAAATAAAAGGCATTGTCATTTACAATGCCAATAACGCATACTCTTGTAAATGCAAGACCTATTCAAAGAAGCGCCACCATTGTCCCAGGCTGCTCAGAAAGTTAAAGCACGCATGGCGCACTGAATGTTGCAGGAAAGCATGTTGTGCCTGCAGTAGGAGAAACTCAATAAAAGAAAATAGTGCTTACAGACTTAAGAACACGTACCATGTAACAACCGAAGTAAAAGGGCCAGTCGTCATGGGAGGTTACAAATGTAGATAAGGCGGTACTAAGGAGGGACTAACAAGCCTTTTTACGAATCAGACGCCAGCATTTATGACGGATACTGATACAAGCCATTGACAAATATGGGCGGTGAGTGGGCGAGGATTCTAGTACATACACCACTACAATAAGTCTCACAGAGCAGCGCATGCGCACTGACTCTAGGCTCGACCTAAAAAAATAGGACATGTACTTTTAAGTTTTACATGTCCTGGTAGTGAAAACCTCTCGTATTTGTTTTTCACTACTGCAAAGCCTATCTCTCCCCTAGGATAACATTGGAGTTGCATTATCACATTTTATAAGTGTAATTTCCTAATGGGAAGAGATAACTAGTTCATGTTTTGTGTCCCTGGGATCACAATTTGAAATCCTTACTTATGGTGAAGTCAAATTTTAAATTGCAATTCTGAAAATGGCACTTTTTAAATGTTGGTATTTTCTTGCCTTTGTCATTTGGTGCTTGTGACCTGTGTTAGGTCACATGACAGGGTGTTTTTGACAGTTAGACTTTGTGAATTCCCCCCAGACAGTCACACAGTACTGGGATTAGGTGTGCCTACTCTTCAGGACACTTCTGGACCTGTGGAAACATTGCCAAGAAGAAGGACTGATGTGCTGGTACAAGGACGGCCACTGTGCTGGACTGCTGCTCTAAAGGAACTGCTGCCCTGCTGTGCTGAGGCCTCCTGCCTGCTTGCCTGGGGAAGAAGACCTAGACCTGCAACTTCATCTTGCACCCAGGACACCTAAGTGACTCCAAGGGCTAGTTTGCTGCCCTCCTGATGTGAGCCTCAGGGACATAAAAGCACCCCCCAGCATCCTGCACCAGCCTCAGGGCCCAGTTGCAACAAGTTCCTGACCTCAAAGTAGTGCCTCTCAGGTCTTGGACTCTTGGTGTGGCTCATGGGCAGTGAAATGAAGCTTTTGGGCTGTTGGTGACCGAAAAGGGGCCTCTTCACATCGAGACCACACTGCTCGCACCTCAAATCAGCGCAAAGCTCCATCAGCCTGACTCTTCACACTGCAGTATCGACCACTGGTGGGGACTGCTAAGCTCCAGTAATGCCTGCACGTGACTCCGCTCATCTCCCTGCACTTTGCTGACAGCCTCCCTCAATGCTCTCCTTGCGGTCCTCTTCAAGGGGAATGGGAGCCTTGAAACAAACTTGAGAAGGGAAAACTTCAGCAGGCCTAATCTGGTGACTGTAGCCGACCTGCGGTCCATCGCAGTTGGCCTGAAAGTGTGATTTTGACCTGGTCCAGCTTAACCAGATATCCCCAGTTGGCACTCCATGCTTGTTGGCACTATTTTACACTTTAATCTTTAAAAAATCATAACCACGGTTCTACTGATTGTATTTTTGTCTTTTTGGTCTAGATTTATTTATAAAACGTTACTCTATTTTTCTAACATGGCTAACATGTGTGTTCCTTTTGTGTGGTGTTTTCACTTTATTACTGTTTGAAGTGTTGCACATATACTTTACACATTGCCTCTAAGTTAAGCCTGACTGATCTGTGCCAAGGGACGAGGGGTGTGAGCACAGGTTAATTTGGGGTTTGCTTACCCTGTGAAGAATTGTGGTTAAAATTAGAAAATCAAATACTAGCTGAAGGAAATTTGCCCCCCTCCATCGACCCCTGAATAGGGGTCAGCTTTCTTAAAAAATATAAGAATGTGAATTTATACAGGCTGATCAGTCTACTCAATTCAGATAACAAAATAATAACAATAATAATGGCAAATAGAAGGTAGCTGGGGAACTGATAGGCAAGAAGCAAAACTGCTTAACGCAGGTATACAATGAAATGCTAACACAAATTATTTTATCAAAGCCTTGGATGTGTTTAATAGTAATCAAATTCTCTCAACAATATTTTTTAAAGCACTGAGAACACCTTTGATCCCATATGCTGGGAAAATCTTTTTACTATTTTAAAGGCATTTGGGCTTCCTTCCCAGCTCACGAGGGATCTTAATAATCTCTATAGAGGCGCGAAGGCCGGATTAATTCTGAACCATCAGCATTAGCAAAGTTAACTGCAGGGCCCAAGAGGCCTGTCCACTATCGCTGATTTTGGTTAAAATTTTTCTGGAACCTCTCGCAATTGCTGTAACATATTTTGGAGCCATAGAAGCACTCATTCCATAAACGCCAAAAATTAAACGACATGCTGAGGCCATTATGCGCGTTTAAAAACCGGATTTTTATTTGTAGTCCAAAGTTTTTAATATCTTCACACAATTTCAGGAACTAGGTGGCTATGAGATAAATAAACTGAAAACATCGGTAATATTATGCACTTTTACAGTAGATAGGTTAGCAATGGGTATGCGATTATTGATTAACAAAAGACCAAAATGGTATCTGGGGATGTAAGTGACATCTAATTTAGACAAACTTTACAAATTGAATTATAGATCTTTAATCCGTAAAGAGAAAACACTATTTTCGTGGTGGAACTCTCTCCCTCTTTCCATTCTGGGTAGAGTAGCACTAATATAAATGTCAATGTTACAGTCATTTAATTTTGTGTTGACTGCTGTTCCATGTGAATTATATATTACAGGACATGTTTTTCACATCTATATGGGCTAATAAATCTCCCAGATTGGCACTTTGTTGATAGCCCAACACCACTAGGAGGGCTAGCTCTGCCAGATATTAAACAATTTTACTTTGTCAGTTTTGCACATTCAACCTCGTTATTAAATAAATGCATCTTTCACATAAATATTTTGACACTGAATTGATGAACCAGAAGTTCCATGAACATAAAATGAAACATTTTTATGTGATTGACTAAATCACCTAAAAAGTGAGGTATACGACCATACAGTGGGCATTTATGAGAAGAGAACAAACGTTAAATAACTTTTAATACTTTATCTATTCCATGCATTAATATTGCTTCTTGTCTTAAGGATGTAACTCTAGATCAACAGCTACTACTAGACAACAAATTTATACAAAGATGGCAATTGAATTACTTTAATAACCTATCAGATTTTTTTTTAAATGATGTTTGGAAAACATGGGAAAGCATAGAACCATATATTACAATTACAAACCATATTGTTTAAGTCCATCCTTTGCCAATTCCCACTTATGGCTGAAACCTTAGCTAGATACACCTCCACAAGCGCCTTCCGGACCATTCACCTCATCCTTCTTACGGCCCCAAAACCATGCCATGCTCATTTTTACTTGTGCTCATTCCAGCTCTTTGTGCAACATCTCTGACATGAAGTCCCCGTGGACTCTGTTACAGAATGAGGGTCTACTTGGAACACCCACTCCATGCGCTGGAGTCAGCCGGGCACGGGAGACCTTCGTTTGGGGATCTCTCCACCCAGCCTCACCATTCCCCAAGAGTTCAGATGATGCATTGTGTTTTTGTCCCTGCCCTCATCCTCACTTGTCATAACTCCCCCTAACAAGAGTCATGTAACACTACTCGAAACGTTCTGATCAAAAAGCTCGTGTTCAGTTTCTGTCCCTACGAAATATATAAACAAACTTATATGGCTGAATATACATTGTAATATCCTTGAATAATAGCGATGTCGTCAAACTATTACTCATTCATTGCCATCGTTCCGGGACCCGTCCCTTTTTTAAAGGAATCCTTAAGGAACACTTTAGTTTAACGCCGTTGCTTAAAAGTAACGGATCAGTCTTAATTATTCTTTACATATCACTGACGCTTTAACCCAGTTACAACGTTATAAACACAACACTGAATTTCACGTATATGGACTATTAATTTACTGCTGATGTTAAAACGCCAGTAGATACATCACTGTAATAAATGAAACACCGAAGCGGATGCGCTTCCCTTTTCTCGTATTGCTTCAGTAACACTAGATTTTTATGAACTCTATATTAGGAACATATTTTAAGCCACATTAAAAATAGTGTATGTCTTTAATATCATTTCCTACTCTGCTATAGCCACATCGACAAGACTAAACGAGCACATTATCAAAACCATCTGAAAAGGAACAGCAGGACGCTATTGGAATTGGCAAAAATGAGCAGTCGTAAACATCTGACTTCTATAATTATCGCCACAGTAAATGTAAAAAGCTCTTACAGAACATATGAATGAATTCCAGACAAACTAATTAATAGAGGAAATTCAGCAGTAAACTCAAGAAAGGTTTAAATTTATCTAAAGCTCCCAATATAGGCAAGAACACCTTTTCTGCAGTTCCAAGAAAGTAGCAACATCACAGCTGCCACAAACATGAAGAAAGGAAGAGATTTAAAACTGAGGAAGAAGGAATTAAATAATTTGAAGCAAAATATTCGCGTTTTTTTCTAGGAACCTGTTATATATTAGATGGAGAAATATAATCTGATACAAATGCATTAAATTAACCGTTTTTTCTTTTGTTCTACATTTAAAATAACTATATAAGGGAAGGCAAGATGGCGGCCGGTCGCACGGCTGTGGGAGCTGGTGCTGTATCCTCTCCTGGACAATTCCCCTGATTAAGGTTTTCTAAGCCGCTGGCAATGGAAGTCTAAAAACATATTGAGTGACATGCTGCGGGGAGTCCTGCAACTGCAAAATAACCTTACTGGCAGGATATTCTGGTTGTGGTCACCCCCGCATTGCTTTGGGCTTGGTCATCTCCTTCGCCTGTCCGGCTGCTCGTCAGGGATTATGGCTCCGAAGGTGTCGGCGAGGAACCCTACTGCAAAAACTCGAGCCCCCATAGTGCGTGCAGGTAGCCCTGGGAAAGCCGCCGGCTCGGGGAAGGAGACGTACGCGGTCCACGGGGGGCTCAAGACGGCTGCTGGAGGTACGGGCAGCAAACAGGCGGCATCTGTTTCTGCTGGAAAGGGAAAGCAAACTCTTCCTGCGTTGTTCAAACTGCAAGCTGGGAAGGTGAAGACCCCCGTGAATGCAGGAAGCAATAAGCTGGGGCAGTTGGCGGCATCTGAAACGACTAATTCTACGGTCTTGGAGGTGACAGGTGCTGCCTCTACCCCTACCGACCTTGTGTCGATGGCCTCACTCACTGTTGCAACGGAGGACGGCAATCTGATTCAGAGTGAGCTGAGGTCTCGGGGTTGTACCGGGGCCGATATCACAAATGCCAGGTTGTTGCTTGATGGTAGTGGGGAGCTCCCTGTAGATCGAGGCGGAGTGAATGGGGAACTCCAGTCAACGCCGTCGCTCCCGGGGAATGGAATTATGGGAGTTGTAGTCCCACATGTTGAAAGCACTGCTATTTCTGCTCAATATACTCCCGGAGTCTCTCCCCAAAGTGGTGTGGCGGCAAGCCCAGTGTTGCAAGAGGTGGGTTCTAATGGCGTAACTGTGTTAAAAAATAAAAATGTAAAGGAACCTGAAGGGGGAGATAAATTCTATTCATTATCTGATCACACTGGCTCGTCAGAGGGCGATGACCTAGACAGAGAGTGGTCAGTCGATGACAGTGATTCTGGCGATTGGCGATCTAATGAAGTACTAAGGGGCGAAGCCTCGCGAGGTCCTCATACAGTCTGAAAAGCAATAAAATTGAAAGATCAAGGGGCTTCTCTGCTAAGCAAAGACCCAGGGTCGTCAGCCTCAATGGTTTGGGATTACTCTTTTTCTACACAACCTGGCTCTGTGGGGAGTGCTATAGTTTTGGCTGGAGGCAGCGTGACTGACCCCCCCCAAGCTCCTCCTGGAGAGATGACACTCTCAATCATCTATCAGACTATTATGGCGCATCGTGAAGAGACGCGTCAGGAGAGTGTTCGTACGCAGGGTGCATGCCGTAGGATGCAAAACTCTATCCGAAGAGTCGCTAAGACTTGCTCTGACATTGCTGCTAGAATTGTCGAAGCTGAGGAAAGGATTTCTACGTTGGAGGACGATTTGGCTACTCAGAAGGGTCTTACGGATTTGATTAAAACACAAAGGGATGACATGCTCTGGAAACTGACTGATCTGGAAAATAGGGCCAGGAGGAACAATCTGAGGATTCTGTGGGTTCCAGAAGGCAGAGAAGGGTCGGACATCAGACAGTTCGTAGTGGAACTCTTTTCTGAAGCTTTTCCAGATGTTAAGCAGTGGGACTGGCAATTGGAAGTGCAACGGGCGCATTGTTTCCCTTTTAAGCAGAGACAGAGGTCTGGGCAGGCTGGTGATAAGCCTCAGGCAGTTTTAATTTGTTTGAACAACTTTCTGGCTAGGGAGAAGATCTATGACCTAGCTAGGCCAGACAGGAAGAGGGTGGGGAAGGATTGTGAGTTCTTCGTTAGGCCAGATTTTTGTCCGGCAAAAGTTGAGTGGAGGTGGCAGCTCCGCCAGCTAATATCCCCGTTTCAAGCGAAGGGTTCTCAAGCCTTTCTACTTTATCCCTCAAAATTGAAAATAATTCACCAGGGCCAGACTAGATTTTTTTTTCCGGAAGTTCAGGCAAAGGAGTTTTTGGATGGTATCTAGTTAAACTCTGCTGGTCTTCTCTTTCTTTTCTGCCATGTCAGGGGCTTGGAGGCGGAAAAAGCGGGGGTTGAACCGATTGGTATTTTGTTCTATTAGTAAAAAGATTTTTTTGGTTAGGATCCCAATCGGTTTAAATTCTCGAGTGTTGGTAACAATGGGGGAAGGGTCTAGGGGAGAGTGGGGGAAGCCAGCTCCTTTCATCACAAGGACCTCGGTCCTGTTGCCTTACAAGAGGGGTGTAGGGGTGGGGGGGTTGGGGTAGGGGGTTTTAGGGGTTAAGGGTGGAGGTGGGGTGAAGGGGGGTCACTAAGGTGCTGGACTTATGCTATAGTCATGGTAATATTATTTGTAGGGGTTATGGTATCTCAGTATTTATGATTAAAAAGGGTAATGGTTTGCAGTGGAGAATAGGGTTTTTTTTTTTCATGTATAAATGGGCCAGGGTAAATTGCGGATAAGTTCCTGGAATATTTGTGGCCTAAATGATCCCAAAAACGGGCTTTGTTTTTCAAAATTGTCCAAACTATGCAACTGGATGTTTTGTGTCTGCAAGAGACGCACATACCTTGGGGTAAGAGGGAGTGTCTGAAAGTCCCTGGATATGACTTAATTGCCTGCTCTCGACAGTCATCTATGATTAGAGGTGTCGCTATCTTGCTGAGGCGAGGCATTGGGTTTTGTAGAAAGGCCCGAGAGGATAGTTTAGGCAGATGGGCTATAGCTGAAATACTGGTTGAAGGCAGGTTATTATCTATATGTACTATATATGCCTCAAATGCAGATGATCCAGAAGTGATAAAATGCTTAAATGTAGAATTAGCAGCTTGGACACATCCAATGCTGGTCTGTGGGGACTTAAATATTAATTTGGCTGGCAATTTTAATCTTGCAAGTGCTCAAAAATATTTTGGTAGGAAACCCAGGGTCTTTAAAGCTCTTCAGACTTTAGTTCAAGAACATGCATTAATGGATGTCTGGTATAGGCATAATAAAGATAAAGATGGGTATACATATTATTCTGCCCCCATAATAAAATGGTTCGGCTGGATTATTTTCTTATGTCAGATCTGGTGGCAGAGCTGGTTTCTATCACAGTGTCCCCAAGGATTTTATCTGATCATAATCCACTGGTAGTGGAGTGTCCCTGGGTCTGCCAGGTTAGAACTCCCAGGACATGGACATTCGAAAGAAAACTATTGTTTGATCAGGCCTATCGGGATCATATGAGGAAGTGGGCAATCGAATTTTTAAATATCAATAGGAAAACTGCCTCTGATTGCATAGTTTGGGATACATTTAAGGCTGCAGTACGTGGGGAGACCAAGAGTTTTGCAGCCTTTCGATGGAAGACGGTTCAGGAGCAGATAAAGTCCCGTGTCGAGAAGCTTAGGGTGGCAGAATTGGAACAAACGTGGAATATTAAGGAGGGTCTCAATACGGATCAGAATCAGCAAAATGTAGCTGTAATCAAGTCTAAATTGTTGGAATTTTTTGGGCAGGATTTGGCCGCTAAGTATTTGCAATATCGTACAACAATGTACGAATATGGGGAAAATTCAGGTAGAATTCTTGCTAAAAGGCTCCAACAGAAAAGCTTGTTAAATCGAATCACTAGAATTCAGGAACAGCAGGGTGTTATACAGGATACGCAGGAGGGGGTTATGGATGTGTTTCAGAAGTTTTATATCTCGTTATATATGGAAGAAAATGTTAGATCTCAGTCCGAGCCCCAGGTTGAGGGCTTTTTTCTGGATATTGGTACCCTCAAAGTTACAGTCGAACAGAATGAGGTTCTTTCTGCTCCAATTATGTGGGAGGAGGTTGAGTCAGCAATAAAATCATTGGCTAATGGAAAGGCTGCTGGTCCTGATGCCATTCCGTTAGAATTCTATGGGGCATTTTGCTCAGAGATCCGTCAGGATATTTTATCAGTCTTTAGGGCAGCACAAGGGGGGGCTATACTGGAATCATGGCGGCAAACCACAATTGTTCTTTTTTAAAAGAAAGATAAACCTGAGCTAGACCTTTCATCTTTTCGTCCTATCTCTTTGATAAATACTGACAATAAGATATATTCTAAAATGTTATCTTCTAGACTTGCAGAGGTTATTACCCTGTTAGTCTCTGTACGCCAGCATGGGTTTATCCCGGGTAGGGATACGGCCGACCATGTTCGGCGGGTTATTGCCCTATTGGATTGGGCTCAGGTAACTTCTTCTCCCCTCGGAGTGATCCTGTTGGACGCCGAGAAGGCGTTCGACAGGGTCTCTTGGGGGTTCTTATGGGCGGTGCTCCATTGGAAGGGTTTTAGTACTGAATTTATACAGGCTGTTCAGGCATTGTATACTTCCCCAGCTGCAACACTGCGTATTTCTGGTCAGGAGTCAAGGCCATTTAACATCAGCAGGGGCACCAGACAGGGGTGTCCCTGCTCGCCTCTCCCTTTTGCTCTGTACATTGATCCTTTTCTTAGTAAGATCGAACGCAAATCGGATATCTTGCCGATTAGGGTCAATGGTACAGAGTATAAGACGTTAGCCTACGCGGACGATATTGTTGTGCTAACTAGCGATGTTCGTTCTGCCTGTGCTGCCCTAGAGACTCTTGCTGAGCAATATGGTCTGTTATCAGGGTATAAGCTTAATGTCTCAAAGACTCAGGTTGTTCAATCAGCTGCTATGTGTCCTTCTGCTGCTCCGGTGGTTACGGAAGCAATTTATTTAGGGGTCAAAATTACTAATATTGTGGATAATATCCCTGATCTTAATATCCGCCCGGTGATTCAATCTGTACATACTAAGCTGGAAAGATTGGATCATTTGCATCTTTCTTTACATGGTCGTTGTAACGTACTTAAAATGCTGGTTCTCCCAAAGTTCTTGTATTTATTCAGAACTATCCCATTAGAGTTTTCGCAAGTCAGTTTGGCCAGAGTTGATAGGATCTGTTATAGGTTTCTTTGGGGATATCGCCGCTCTCGTAGGGCAGCTAAGTGGATGTGCCTCCCTAGGATTCGTGGGGGTGGGCGGTCCCAATTTTTTTATTATATTACTGGTCGGCCATGCTGCAACATTTTGGGCTACCGTTGTTGGGAGATAGGGCAGAGGTTCCGCTTTCTAACAGACCTTCTATTTTTGAGATAGGTCTGGGTGAGGCTGCCAAGGGTATTCTAATGCGAATTCTTGAGCCGAGCTATTTTAAGAAAACAAGGTTTAAAGTTATTGGGGCTATGTTTTCAGTCTGGCGGAAAATTCGGCGCAAATGGTCAATTTCGAATATTAATTTTTATACGCCTTTTAATACTGTCCGAGTTTTGCCTCCTATTTTTCAGGATCAGTTTATTTTCAGATGGCAGTTATTGGGTCTGCGGGATATAGGCGACTTAGGTTCTGGTGGGCAGCTGGCCTCTTTCTCTTTTTTAAGAGATAAGTTTCATTTAAATATTCATGACTTTTTCAAATATCTCCAGATTAGAAGTTTTATTGATAAATATCAACATGATACTCCTACAATGTTTGATAAGCTCACCATAATTGAATTAATTCAAAGGAGGGTTAGAATAGGTATAATTTATCAATATCTGCTATCTGATTTTTCGGATGACCTTGATTTACAGAATTCTAAGTGGGTGGGTAAATTGGGTAAGACTGGGGTGGATATAAGGCCCGCATTGGAATTAGCAAGCTATGTTTTAGTTTCTGGCAGTTTACGGACTCAAAGCTATATGGCAATGTTTGACTTATACTATACACCGGCGAAAATTGCAAAGTGGGGGCCGGAGGGGTGATTGTTGCGCTAGGTGTGGGCTCCAAGCAGCTGACGCTGTACATATGTTTTACTCCTGTCCAAGACTAGGGCAATTTTTGTATGAAGTGGAGTGTTTTTTAAATTCGAGGCTTAATATCCCGGTTACCATCTCTTCGGAGATGGTAATAATGGGGTGTGAAGGCACTGTGATGGTTGAAAGGACGAGATATACCTCTGCTTTTTGTTTGTAGTCATGGCTATGATTCGTCTATGTATTACTTCACAATGGCTAAGCCCTGAAGCCCCTACGTTCTTTAATTGGAGAGCTAGGATGTTAGCTTTATATAATTTGGAGTCTTCAGTTTTTTTATTAAGGGGGAGAAGGCGGCGGGAGTTAGCCTCTAAGGTCTGGGCCCCGTTAGAGGAATGGCTAAAGCAATGATCTTCAGTTTTGTCTGATGTATCTCATTCCTTTTTCTTTTTATTGTCTTTTTTCTTTCTTTTCTTTATTAGCCTTTTTTCTTTTTTTCTTTCTTTTTCTCTCCACTGCGTGTATCATGTCTCTGGTTTTCGTATATTAGCATCTGTATCGGCTTTGTATGTTTTTGTAAATATGGCTTATCATGACTTGTTTTATTTTCTAAAATAAAAAAATATAAAAAATGAAAATAAAAAAATAAAAAAATAAAATAACTATATAAAATTAATTTACTATAACATTTAACATAAAATATTTTACTTATTAATTATAAAGTTTTAAAAAGATTTTTGTAACATTTTTTCCATACTTTACCATAGGAAGATCATGATATGTACTATGGAGTCTCTCTGTGATGCAGTAGAGAAAAACAAAAAAGGTATTTCACACACAAAAAATAGCAAAAACGTTTTTATGTTAAATATTAAAGTAAATTAATTTTGTATATGTATTTTAAATGTAGAACAAAATACATAAAATGTTACCGCAATATTAACTTAATTTTGAATTAAATCTTTCATTAATGCAAAGTATATTAAACTAAATTAAATAAAAATATTTTTCTGAAGATTAAAATAAAAATAAAGTCTCACCTAAAGTAGAAGAAAAACATTTTTATTATGCAGAAATAATTACTAAAAGTGATGTATAAAATTAATTAAAAGTCATATAATTAAATGCAAATGAAAAATGAATGTTACATTAATTTATAAATTCCTAACAGATGCGCAAAGTATCCATATTTAAATAATAGTTTTTAATATTTAGATGTTTTCCCATGAAATTATATTGATATAAATGTTTAACTTTTTTTCAAATAATGAATTTTAATTTTAAATGATTTACTCTCTACCTCTGTTATCTTCTATGGGAGAGTGATGCAGGACCAGTGCTTGGACATGCGTGGTGCTGGATTTAATCCAGCTCTGAGCTGGATTAATTTACTAATATGTCAGGTCCCTTTTTGGCTGTCATAACTTTAGAAGTGCTGTTTGTGAATAGCAATGGGCTTACTCTTTTGTGGGTGGGTGCACCTCCTTCCATTAACACTTCCTTATTCCTCCTTCACACTTGCCCGTTTAGTAATAAGTATGCCCCTTTTTCCAGCCACTCCCCTAGGTCCGTCCCACATTTACAGATATGCGGCTCATTACGATGTCGGCAGAAAGCCTCCTCCAGAAAGTCGTCATCTCCTCGACCACGTCAGAGCCCTTCCGACCGACTCGGCCGGTTTACATTCCAACCACCCGATTACAATATTCGCGGTCGGAACGTAAACCGCGCAGCCATTCTGAATTGGTTCCGACTGACTAGCGGAGTATTAGTGTAGGTCAGAACCGCATCGTACGCCCCTATGGACAGCGTTTCCGACGTCGGGATTACAATGTCAATTTCCAAAAGCCTTTCCACGTCGGCGTGTCTGACACGGAAAGGCGGTCAGAAAGTGACTTTGGGGGCCCCTGGCAGGGCCCCCTAACCCCCGAGGACTATGGTTGATGGTCGAGGGGGTACCTAAGGGACCCCCCTGTAAAAACCTGCACTGTGTGGTGGGCACCGTGGGGTGCCTGCGATAGGGTGTAGGGTTTTCTACACAAACCCGATTTCCCCATATGAGCCTGTGTTATGGTCGGTTGTTGGGCGTAACACAAGCTCCCATAGGAAACAATGGGAATCCGACTGAACAGTGTTGGGTCACATCATAATCCAGTGGACGGAACCGCAAGTCGGTTGGTCCCGATTGCGAGTCGGTGTCGGGCGGAGGCTTTCCTACCAACATCGTAATGAGCCCCTAAGTAGTAAACTTACATCTGTGAGGAACTTCCCACAAAAAAGATATGAAGGGTGGAGATGGAATTTCACAATCATAAGTTTGTGAATAACATTTTGTATTACTTCAGTAGTACTATTGTGGTACTACTAACCATACTACAAATGGCAGATTGTGAATAAGATCCATTGTGTTTATGTGTATTTGAAGAGCCCAAATGCCAGAAGCATCTAGAATCTAGGGGCCAGATGTACGACCCTTCCAATTTGTGAGTCGCAAATTGCATTGTTTTGCGACTCGCAATTTGCGAGTCACAAATTGGAATTACAACAGTGTCTCAGACACTGTTTGCTATTCCTAATGGGGTCGCAAATTGCCTGCCTTATTAATATTCATGAGGCAGGTGCAATTTGCGACCCCAGTGGAATGGCTAGCACTCCCAGGGATCGTGGCCTGCTGGGGTCAGCAGACCACCATGTCTGTGACTGCTTTTTAATTTAAACAAAGCAGTTTTTTTTTTTTAAATGCAGCCCATTTTCCTTAAAGGAAAATGGGATGCATTTAAAAAGAAAAATTAAACGTTTCTGTTTCATTTTTTAAGAGTAGGCAGTGGTCCGTGGAACCACTGCCTGCTCTTAAAAAATATTTTCACTACCAGTCACAATGGGGAAGGGGTCCCCTGGGGACCCCTTTCCATTTGGGAGTGGCTTACTACCCATTTGAAATGGGTGGTACACTTCATAAAACAATCTTCCATTGAAGTGCGACACGCTATTAGGAAGGGACGCCCTTGGCATGCCCCTTCCTAATAGCGAGTCGCAATATGCTATTTTGCGAGTCGGTAATAGGTTACCGACTCACAAAATAGTGTTTGTACATAGGGAAGGCCTATTTTGAGGTCACAAATGGGCCGATTTTCTGTTTGCGACCGCAAAAAACGGTCGTAAATCTTGCCCTAGATGAACTATTTTCTTCTCATCCTCACTTATGCAAACTGAAACTGTCAAAAGTGTAGCTATCCAGAAAATGCCACGGGCAGACTCCAATGCATGAACAACACCTCAGTGAGTGAATGCTTGAAAGAAGTTCACAAAAGAAAGATAACAGCTGAAGAGGGATGGCCTAAAGCTTATTTTGTATTTGTATTTTCTATGCATTTTGTGTGTAAGTTGTGTTGTGTGTTTGTGTTTTGTATGATGTGTAGTGGGTGCCTTACACTCTTCTATTCCTTTCCATGTTCAATCTCTTACTATCTCTATTCTGACATCTCCTCTTCTCTACTTTCCCTTTCATTCCCAAATCACTTGACATCACTTTCTACTACTCTCTCCATCCTTTTTACTCACCATTGCTTTAGTCGCCTCACTTCATGAAAGTCATTCATTCGTTCCTCCATAGAAAAGTAAGTATGAGAAAGGTGCTCTTTAATATATAGTGGAGACGATGGATGAATAAATGTTTTCAGTAGTGTCACTTACATGCTCCTATGACTTTGTTCACCAGACCTATGAGCCTAGACTAATGCATAGTGCTTAGACAGTAGGCACTATAGGAAAAGTTTTTAGGGGAATGTGGTGTTTAAATACTGTAGAATGAAAGTGTGCATTATTTAGTTACAGTATCGGTGATTGTATTTCATGCTGTTGATCAACTTAGTGAATCTTCTCTAGTTAGTAAGTGAGTTAAAATGTAGGCATGTAGAAAGTGTCCAATGTAGGTTTATGTTTCTGGTTTCTTCTCTGCCCTGTGCTTTACAGTCTCCCATTCAGTTCTGCACAACCGTAAATTCCTCTATGCTTCTTTTTCTTCTACTGTTCCTTCCCTTTCTTTCTAAAATCATTTTACCTCACTTTCCAGTAACATATGCTTCCTTTTTCGCTTTGCTCTACTTTTTTCTTACCTCTTCATGAAACCTGTGTATTCATTTGGGTACAGAAAAGGAAATATGAGGAAAGACCTCTTGAAAACTGGTGGAGAAGAATGATGGCAAAAACTTTTTTCAGCAGTGTGAGAGAGTGGTTTATTAGTTGGGGTGGATTAAGGTCCATGACAAGTATTTATATTACTATCTTGTTAGGTCCAGTTAAAGATTTCAATAATTTTAACCTGAGCTCAACCCCTGTGAGCTATGGTACAAAGAAGACAGGCTTAACAGTTAAAATAGAGTAGATAAATATAGAGTAAAAATGAATGACCAAATTAAACCAAAATAAAAAAAATCAAATAAGGGGAACCGGAGATATGAATTTCTAAATATTTAAGGGAAAATAGCTCCAGAAAACACAATGCAAAAATCGTTGTCAACGGTCACAGTAGACGGGGACCTAGGCATGATTTCAGGCTGACCGCGATGGAGACCAGGTAGAATACACAATCCAGGTTTGGCATGGACAGAGGTTTTACCTTGGGGCTTAGGTTTTTCTCAAGAAGTCAAAATACTTCAGTGGGGTAAGGCAGCAAGCTGTATCAGTGAAAGTCCTCATGAAGTGGGATAGGCAATGGGCAAGGTACCGCTGAAGCCACTGATTATGGCAGAAAAAGCTCAGAGCAGGAGAAACCCAAATTTTGTGCCAAGGAAAGTCCTCTTGCTCATCGGGTACTTTTGATGCTTTGGCCCAGTCAAGAATTTTAACTTCTAACTATGGGCCTGATTATGATGGTGACACCATGGCGGAAGCAGGACCGCCGGACTAGAAGTTGGCAGTCCTGCTGGCCACATTATGAAGCAACCTCCTTCACGGCGGTCGCGATGTGTATACTTTGCATTGCGTTGTGTGCTGCAGGCTGCAGCACATGCCACAATACAAATTATACACATTTTAAACATCCCTGCACTATGTGGCAGACACCATGCAGTGCCTGCCACATGGTGCAGGAATGTTTAGGGGGGCACCATAGGTGCCTCCCTGGGCCCATAGCAGATTGCCAGGGGGGAAAGGGGGACCTGCTAGGGGCCCCCAAAGTCACTGTCCACCTGCCTTTTCATGGTGGGTTAACCGCCATGACAGGCCCATCCTAATCCCTATGGCGGTGCCTGAGCAGGTGTCACCCCATTGTAGGGAATAGGAGTCCAACCGCCGCATTGACAGGATCCTTCATCCTATCGGATGCAGTGGTCTTTCCCCTCGCCAGCCGAGATCCGACTGCCTACATCTTAATGTGGCGGTCGGATCCAATGGGCTGGATGGGGGTTGGACTGCCACCAATGGCATCCCACCACCATTGTAAAAAGGCCCTTAGTCTCTTTTTTGGAGCTCGGAATCCTTAAATGAGCTAGGACTGCAGCTGTATCTGATGCTGAGTTCCACAAGGACAGATACCTCAATCGGATTTGATGTGGTGGAGAAGCTCCAAGTGGGAGAAACCTGATTTCTTAGCCCAGCAAGGTCATTGACAAGACTCCACTTACCTGAAAGTCTGGAATTTGCAGGGGCAAAAAAAGTCTGCCCTCACACTCCAAAACCAAGCCCTTAGCACACAAACAATTACGGGTGCTAGTGATTGATTATAGGAGAAAAAGGGTTTGGAATGAGAGGAACAAGAGATAGATGGCAATCCAGCAATTGGATTAGGCTGTGTCAAAGGTCTTGCTTCTCAATTGTCTAGACACTTCTAGGCAGTGTTTTATCCTTGTCAATTGTTTTCCTTCCTATTACTCCATAGGAAGTCTAATATGATCCTTGTCCAAAAGAAAGGTTAGGGTATGTAGTGTCTTTATAGGCGAACCACAAAGGTCTGTAGTTCTCTTGACCTAAGATTCATGTGTAAAAGCAAAGTTTTCCTAAAAGCAGTCTATAGTTCATTCATTGCTCCAGTAGCTACCAAGGTTGGTGCATCGATTGGTTGTCTGAGTTTTAAGTTATTTAAGGTACAATGCACTGACCAGAACAAATGTGCTGCTGTAGTTCGTGAATGCTGACATCTACCTTTCTTTGTCTTTTGTGTTTTATTTTGCAGGACCAAGATGTTGGCAGGATGCAGAGGGGAAATAAAATTGAGATCTAGAGGCGTCGCCAGGATTTGAAGTTTAAGGTAAGCAGGAGCTCCAGGAACAAATTACCTTCTTCAATGGAGGTCTTAAAGCCAAGCGAGATTGAATGTGCAGGACACAGTATTTATAGAACCGTTCCCAAGATGGCTGCCAACTCTCGCAAGAATTTAAATCACGTAGGAGTTTGGCTTAAGTTTCATTTGTGGATGCGGTTTGAATCTGACAGGGTGCACATGCGAACGAGCATCAACAGTGTATCTCAGCCTTTTCACGTACCTCACAAGCATGTCCTTGGCATAATAGTGTAATGAGGTAGTGGAATGCCTAGAGGGTTGCACAATTACTGTGCGCTAGTGAGATGGCAATGGGAAGGCTCGGGAGTCAACACATTCTTCCCTATCCCAGACTCCTGCTGCCCACATGGCATATAAGGCACCAAGAGATTGGAATGCGGAGCGGGGCTTCACAGTCATGCCTTGTCAGGTAGGCTGAGGTGGTTGGTCCTGCACCTTGGGAGGTCTGGAAGTCCAAATATTTTCTAAGTCACAAGTTTTCAGGAGTGGTAATATAAATTCAGTTAGACATAATCCAATGGTCCTAGGACCTAAGGAACAGCAATGGCGGTCAAGACTCAATCGAATAGAAGCAACTTCTATCATCCAATTGTCCTAAGACCTAAGGAACATCAATGGCAGTCAAGACTCAATCGAATAGAAGCAACTTGCAGGGTCCTGGTCAGGACCAGTTGGTACTGGTCATGTGGGAACTTTAAGAAAAGGTCTCTTGCAGCTTTTGGTAGGCCTGTAGCTACACAGGAGGTCAGCCAACTGACCCTTGGAGTCCACTACTTTGTCCTGGGTATAAGGAGGAGCAGGCCCAGTCCTTCAGGGCTCCTATAAGTTTACAGAAGGTCCAGTCTTCTTCTGTTCCTCAAAAAGTATAGAAAGTGTTATGAAGAAGATTCCTGGTGATGCCATGCATATGGCTATCTCTAGCTAATGTATTGAGGTAACTCCTGCCCCCTTCCTAAAAAATGGGGTAAAAGATACCGGGTTAACTGTACACATTTTTTCAGAAGTTACAGTTTGTTCTACTGCAAACAGTCCCACATTGCCTCTCACTACTAAAAATCCAATATGGGGAAACAGTTATCCCATTGTGCATAGCATGTGTGCTTACCCAGAGGTATGACCAGTGTAATGAGCAGCACCCACTTTGGTATCTTCAAACCAGTTATGGGACAAGCCCCACCCAGTGGGGTTTGTGCCTGTCAGACTGAGAGGACAAAAGCTGGGACCTTTCCAGGTGTCACCTAGTATTTGCTTGTGATAGGAAAGGCCCTCTTGAAGTTCCTGGGTATACCACACTTGTCTTCCTGCCAGGGAAAGAGAAAACGCCTTCCCACATCCAAGCCATTATCTCTGCTCTGGGACCAGTTTCCACATCTTATCAGGGCTAAGCGCTCACTAGGCCACTGCTAGAGAGCCAAGTTTCAGCCAAGGAAAAGCTAGCCGTCTAAAAGTTATTTTTCATTAATATTTATTCAAAAGCAGACTTTACCATTGAGTCAGGCATTTTAATAAACATTAAAAGTAGTGGGTAAATAATATTTGTAGCTTGTCCTAATCCAGAGATAGTAGAATTAATATTTGGTAGTGCTTTCCTATGGGCTACCCACCCTTTCTATAGTGAAAATAACCTTTAGATGCCATATCACCGTAAGGACATATTATCCTGAAATCTGCCATGTGGGCTACATGGCCTACATAGAAGTGAATTATTAATTTTTAAGATGAAGGTTATCTCCTGTCAAAAATGATTATTTGGATGGGTCAGGCTGCAGGATTTTAACTACAGCTTTCAGGCTACAGTGGTGGGCCTCAAGTCATTTTGCCTCATCATACTGATGGATGGCATGGTAGTGCTGTATTTCATAGGTGACATTCAACTTTCAATGCTATGGGTGCATTTAATCTATACAAACCACAGATGCTACTATAAATCTAAGAAGGACAGGGTACATAATAATTAGGAACAACACAGGTGCTTCAAGGTATCATTTAGTTCATTGTTCGAGAAGAATTAATGATGGAATATGACTTCAATCAAGCAAACAAATACATGTAAATAACAGTGTTAGTAGACCTGAATACTGTACAATACTCCTTTATATACGGAGTCATTAAGAACATCTCACACTTCAAGTATGTACAAAAATATTTACAGCAAACAAATTTGGTGCTCTGTGAAACAAAGTGAATACATGGTGCAAGTGGGTGTAGTGATATAACGTGATCATAAATCAATGAGATTGTGAGCTGATAGACTAATACATCAAACAGCTAGTTAAAGCAATGAAAGAATCAAGAATTTTGAATAAACAGCTCCTTATAGACCATCCTTGTAATCAACTGTCTTTGCGACCACCAATGTTGATGAGGTTTCGACCCTTATGAGAACTTTAGAGGGCCATCATCAGGAGAAAAACTATCTGCAGAGCTTAAGGGCAGATCCAATTAAAGAAATAAGGTATATTCTCTCAAGGAAACGCAATAAGCTAAGGAGTTAAAAAATCATAATAACGAATTAAAGGTCTCCCAGGAGGAATGTCTTTGCCTAAATCACTTACTAAGGTGTACCCCTGCAAAAAAATAACAAAGGGATGGTCATCAGAATTAAATTACAAAAATTAGGAAGGTGATCTGAGCTTTAGTGCAGTTCACACTCCATGGAACTTACAAAAGGATGGCACAGGAAAGTCCTGAATCTGCAAAATTATGTAAAGTTTATACTAAAAGTTCCAATGAAAAAAATGCCATTAGAGAATTTGAAATTGTATAAAAAAATCACTTACTCAGGGTAGCAAAAGTGTCTGGGCAGGGTTGATTAAGGAATGGGCGACTTGAAAGTGATTGCCATACTAGGAGATAGAAACCCACCAGTTCAATAAGGGGCAAGAATAATTTATGCCCGTGAGTCTAGTCAACATCAAATGTTCACTGCAAAATAATCATAAAGGAGTCTTTAATGTTAGTGCTCAATATTTGCATTTAGGCTGCAAAGGCAGAATGGGCACATTTCTCTGAGTGGCAGTATTAATTGCTATTCAGCCATGTCAGTCTCCTTGGCCATAGCTGAGGAGTGATTTCACAAATGCATTCACATAAAAATATGTGAGCATGAGAATAGCATACTCACTATAACACCCCCCCCTTGAGCCTAATTAGGCCCTGGGGGCTCAAATTTAAATAAAAGGGGAGGTGGCCACATGGACCCCCTCCCTGAAACTTATTTGGTCCTGGAGACCCCATCCCCAGGCCATATTGTTTTGAAGGGGAGGGGGGCCATGTGGCCCACTTCCACAAGCCACATTAAGCCCTGGTGACCCGATCCCCTGGGCCATTTTTAGATTAAAGAGGAGGAAGGCCACGTGGCCCCCTCCATGAGCCTTATTAGGCCTGGGGACCCTATCCCTGAAGGCCATCTTTATTTTTAAGGGGAGGGGGGCTGTGTGGCCCCTCTCCCCAAGTCTCATTAGGCACTGGGAACACCATTCCCCAGGGTCATTTTTTTAAAGGGGAGGGGGGCTGCACGCCCCCTCCCCAAGCCTATTATGATCCCAGGGACCCCATCCCCAGGGGCCTATCTTTATTAGAGGTGGGTGCACACGATGGGAGCTGCGGGACCCTGGTGTCTTCCCACATGGCGCTTGAGCCAGCATTTCTCCTGCCAGAGGGAGCAGCCGTTTTTGCTGCTTCTTCCAGGCAGGAGCAATATGGGTTCTGTTTAATGGAACACAAGTCCACTCCCAGCTGGTGGGAGCATTTTAAAGCTTCTGCCCACCTGGAGCACACTTTTTCTTTACTCCCACTTGGCGGGAGCTTTGAAAATACTCCCACCAGAAGGTAGCATACAAAAGTATCCCTGCCCGTGCCAGTAAATGCAAAAAACATTGTGTCCTGGGTGTGGGCTCCACAGGACACAGTATGTGAGCCTGCACCCAGAGGATGGGGTCTCCAAGGCCATTAAACGCTCAGGGAGGGGGGCAATGCACACTCCTCCCTTAATGCCCGAAAGCATTTTAAAGGCTCAGAGGGAGGGTGCCATGCAGCCCCTCTCCCCTTGAAATATACTGTGGACACTGGGGGATTGAGGCCCCAGGGCCAATTATGGACCAGGGAAGGGGGCTGCACACCCCCTTCCCCATAGTAATGAATTTGGGTCCTGGGGGATTGGGTCCCTGGGGCCAAAATGGCTCAGGGAGGGGGGCTACATGCCCCTCACCATAATTATTAAATTGAGCACTGGGGATGGGGTCCCTGGGGCCAAAAATGGCTCAGGGAGGGGGTTGTGTGCCCCTTCCCCTTAATTAAACAATGCAGCCCTAGAATGCAGTGGGATCACGGCCAAAAACACCAATTTGTTTTTAAGTTTTGCCCAATGGGGGTCCATCTGGGTCCCTATAATGAGGCCTAGGGAGGCAGGCTATCCCTACCCTGCCACCTTATATTATTTTATTCTATACATTCAGGACAGGGGACTAACAGGCACATGCATCAATGTAAAATTTTGCGAATCCTTAATTGCGAATTTTAACGATTCGCAAATAACGAATCGCAAAAACAGATGCATCAAAAAATTGCGTAAAAAATAAAGAATCGCTAAAATTTGCAAACGCTATTGCGAATCCGATATTTGCGACTCGCTAATAGCGATTTCGCAAATAGCGAATTCGCTATTTGCGAATTTGCAATTAGCGAATTCGCAAATAGCGATGTCGCATTTGTGATGCATCTTGATGACATCAGAACCAGGAAGTGAGCAGCACAAGCCCCATTCCCAGTGCACAGTCAGAGGGAGAGGAGGGAGCTGGCTCTGGGAGCTAACTAGCAGTGGCATTGAGCAATTGGAAAAACCTGGTAACTGCAAGAAAATGGAAAGCACACAAACAGCAGAGGACAGCCAATCAGGCAGGAAGCGGAAAATGAAATTCTCAGAAAAAGAAAGTGACACACTCATTGAGGGAGTTGTCCACAGCCATGATAAGGTGATTGGGAAACAATCATTGAAAGTGGCAGAGCAGGAGAAAAGGAAAATATGGATCCGGATCCAGAACCGGGTGAATGCCAGTGGGGTGACACACCGCACCATCGATGACCTGAAGAAAAGATGGTACGACATGCGCAGTCAGGCCAAGGAGCGCATAGCTGCCCGTCTGAAGGAAGCAAGGAAGACAGGAGGGGAACACCGATAGACACTGGGAACACTACCATGGAGGAAATGGTTGAATCCACTATCCAGCCTGAAGCTGTTGTCGGTGTGACACAGCTAGACACGTCAGGAGCAGCAAACACATCTGAAGGTAAGATGACTGCATGTTACCATTGACCTAAATAATAAAGGTAGTACACCACCCCAGTACAGCACAAGTGCACACTCAGAACATCCAGTACACAATGTATCCATGAAGGGAAGTGCATTATGGGAGATGTAGGCAGGTCAAGCATATACAATGTCAAACACACAAATAGGCTAAGAACAACTCAGAACAGTGAACATATTCCAAATTTAATGCCATAGTAAAAATATGATCACTGTGACATGACATCCCATACTTAAATTAATGCTGGTTTTGCACTGTTAAATCTCACAGATGCAGAACGTGTAGAAGCTGAGGATAGTGACAACCAGGACATACAGGACATCAGCGCAGTTGAGGATATGGACACACCGGTGTTGCCAACAAATCCATCCAGTGCCCCAAACACACGCAGGGCAACTGTCCCACCACTGGTCACCATGGAGTCTGACGATGAGACAAATGCACCACATGAGTCCAGGCATGGCCCAGCCACATCCATCCCAAATCCACAAACACAGGTCCGCAGAAGTAATGTCAGTGTCCGGCGTAGAAGAGCCAGATCACGCAGAACACAGCAGGAGGAGCAACCAAATGATGTCTGGGGTGGTCTTGAGGGACAGATGCTCTGCATGCAGCGCCTGCAGACCAAGAACACACGTTTAGTGCAGTTACAAATTGGGAAGATGGCAGACAACATTGCAGTACTGTGCGATAGTGTGCAGCAAATGACCAAGGTAATGCAGGAGGGACATGCATCACAGAGAAGAAACCATCGGCAACTAATGCAGCACCTCAAAAGCTATGCCAAATCCAACAATAGGCTGGCCACATCAGCTGCACTGCTGGCACGTAGGTCTGTGACCATGCAAACAGAAATGTGCCATTGGAGCGGGGATGTGGCGAAGGCACTGGACCAGGTAACCAATGCAGTGGAACTGCTGAATGCTACCACAATTGGGGCCAACATGTCCACGCAGGAAGAGGGTAGTGAGGGGCCTCAAGCTTGAGTAGCATAGCTATGCCAGTTGCCACTGCAGGAAGATGCAACACACGCAGCAGTACCCCCTCAGCTTCCAACATGAGGGATGAGGATGCTGTCTCTGACAGGCGTCTAGGTGTTCGTGGGAGAAAGCGCTAGCCTGCTATATACAATTGCATACCGATATGGTGACGTAACCATGGATGTGATCGGACCTTTTGACTGATTGACAAGTCATTATTTATTTTTAATACACTTATGTCCATTACTTACATTACTGGCCACATTAAAAGTGTGCTCCGACACTCATGCCATATTTCCTTTGAATAAACCATTCTGTGATTGTAATATACACTGTTTGTGTCATCATTACTCACCTCAGAAATAGTTTTGTGTGATGTCCAATCTTCTCCTGCGCCCTTCTGCTGCGCTTGCCCCTTGTGCTGCATGGCGCTGTGGCACTTGCTGGTCCTCATCCTCGGAGTCGCTGTCAGACACCTCGATCTCCATTCCACCCCTCGTTGCTATATTGTGCAGCATGGCACATGGTGCTACTAGCTTGCAGCATTGTTCAGGGTTGTATTGGAGTGCTCCACCAGTCTTATGGAGGCATCTGAATCGGATCTTCAGCAGCCCAAATGTGCGCTCTATGATGTTCCTTGTTGATATATGTGCAGCATTGTACCTCTGTTGGTTGGCAGTTGTGGGATTGAGGTAAGGCGTCAGAAGGTAATTACGCATGGCGTATGCGCTGTCACCTGCATGTGGGTAAGCAAAGGGTCAGTGGCAGTTTGACATTGGCATACGTACAATGACTGTGAGTATCACCTACACATATTTACCAAGCAGATGTGCCTCTCCAAATTCTCCCCTGACCAGACGGGTGTGAATGCCACTTTGCCTGAAAATATATGAATCATGTGCACTCCCAGGAAATTGAGCCACTATATCAGTAATTATGTATTTGGCATTGCAAACAACCTGAATATTAAGGGAGTGATAGCATTTTCTATTTCTGTATATGTATTCCTGTGCTGCAGGGGGACATATTGCCACATGTGTGCAATCGATGCAACCTATAACATGTGGGAAGCGAGCTATCTGGTAAAACTCCTGTTTTGTTTTCGCAAGGTCATGCGCGGTGGTGGGGAAATTGATGTGTGAGCCGATCCTGGCCATCATGGCATCAAGGAATGCTTTGAATATTCTTGAAAGTGCGCTTTGCGACACACCTCCAGCTACTGCAATGACCCCCTGGAAGCTGCCTGACGCCAGTAGGTGTAGGCAACATAGGACCTGCACATGCGTTGGGATAGCATTGGTCCTACGTGTCTGTCGTTGCAGTATGGGATCCAATTCATTGATCAGGTCATGGATCATTGCTGCATTGAGCCTATACTTATTGTATCTCATCCTCTTGCTGTCCTAGCAAAGTTATGCGGACTCTGAAGATGCGCTCATTAATTCGCCTCCGTCTGTGTCCAGCAGCCAGCAGCCTCATCCTCCTCGCCATCAGGTACATCCCTGCCATTGTGAGTTGAGGTAGCTCGTTCTGGGTGTGTTTCAATGGGTTTAAGTAGAATTTCAGCTGTATCTGATTTGCACTCATGATTACCACCTGGTTGTGATCCTTCTTATTTTGCACTCGCAAAATTGCGAATTTCAGGTAATTCACAATTTGCGAATTTTCATGCATCTATTTTGCGATTCCTTATTTGCGAATCGCTATTTGGGGGCGCAAATAGCGATTCGCTAATACTATTCGCAGAATGTTTTGCGATTCTTTAAATTAGCGAATTGTTGAGTTTTCGCTATTTTGCAGTTGATGCATTGCGAAACGGTATTTTGCGGTCGTAAACGCCATGATTTAGCGATTCGCTAATTTTGCGAATTTTTTAGGCTTGATGCATGTGCCCCTAAGTCCCCACGCCCTGTAATGGCTGCCAGTCACATTTTTGTCATGTTGCTGGCAGCTAATCAGAGTTCTCATGCACTCACCCATACAGCCACTGACACACCCACTCACTCAACATACAGCCACTCACACACCATCTCACTCACCCACACAGCTACTCATGCACCCACTTATACACCAATACAGCAACTCACACACCTATACACACAAGGATGCATACAGTCACATAGACACTCACATAATATTTCTTAGAAGTACTATTGCTCAGTAGTAGTGCACCTAGCATACTAATTTAACTTTTGCAGTAGGTTAGTTTATATGTTTAACACCCTTAAACTCTTAAATACACTTACAGTCACTTGATGATATCATCAGGTATGTCATCAGTGATGTCATTTGAGAGGTCATCAGTGATGTCATCAGTGATGTAATTAGTGCTGTAATATGTGAGGTCATACGCAGTGCTTTGTTGGGGCTTAAGTTATAGTTAGCTCAGGTAACTTTAACCTCTGAATTTCAATGGTTTTGTAAGAGTGAAATCTGAGCCTGACTATAACATTCCCATAACCCTTGCTTTTTCAGTGAATTTCTAAGGTTTATTTTATTCTATTTCCTAACTATAATGTCCCTGTAAGCTTTGCTTTTTTATTTCAAAGGTTTTTTAGGTCTCGCCTACGCAGCGTGCAAGCGCTGCTTTGGAGTGACCTCTTGGAATAACTCCGGACTTTTTAGGAAACTCGTGCATGTACTGCACTGTTTCCAATGAGCACTCATGCATGTACGGCGTTTACCTTGCGGGAGCGAGCAGCGGCGCCATCTGTTTGCAATTATTGCGCCCGCGCTTTGGAAACAGATGGCGTCGCTGCTCGCTCCCGCAAGGTAAATGCTGTACATGGACTGAGCCTCGAAGCCGCGCCCCCGTTCCCCACCGTGGCGTTGCCGGCCCAGAGCTCCAGGGAATCTTTGTCTGTTTTCATGAATAGAACTGGTCTGCAAGCAAATTAAACATTCAGTATATTGTTAGTGTTTTTGTCCTCAGTCGGTTTCATTACACGTGCCGTTTTTCCCACTGACTACTGAGCACGTAAATTGTATTATCCACACTGAGGAATTAGATCAGGCTGTGATTGGATAAAAGGAATTTCCTCCAAGGCTCAGATGTTTGTGGTCTAACTCCCTCCCCCTCCCCTCAGTGCTCACTTCACTTTCTGGGAACACTTCCTTCCCCCACCTTCCAATAGTCTTTGCGCTCGGTTATGGTGTTGCCACCCTCAGTGGATTCAATCTAACAGGATAGTCTTCTGATTCTATTGGTTCTCCCACCCGCCCCAAAAACTGATGGTTCTTGTTTGTGTCCCGTGTCATGCTGCCTCCTGGATATGTTGCATTGTCTTGCATGTTAAACTCCCAGTGACGCTTGATAATGCAGGCTGCTTTGTGGCTGTTTTGTATTAGACATAAAAAGTTTAGAGACAGTTTACGGAATGTTCATTGTACAAGTGTCTTGTGTTATTAATGTGAAAGTACCACGGTCTGACCCCGGGAAGCCCCAGCTCGTGGCAGCCGGCCCGGTCCCACCCGGGCCGGGCCCTGCTGCTTGCCTCGGCCCGGATTCCATTACCGAGGCCCGGCTCATCCGTAATAATCTTCCCCATCTGAGGAGCGGACACTTCCTGCACGAAGAACTGGTTCTTACCGGATCTCAGCGCCTGTCTCAGCTCAGAGCCAGCCGGTCCTCCAGGCGCCCTGTACAGCGCCTCGCTGTCCAGACCTGCGGAGGTAAACGCAGTGTGCGTTAGAAACATTCACATCCACGCGGGAAAGCCTCCCTCATCTGTTCTATCGAGACATTATCAATGTTTTAACACATTTAAAGAGGCATAAAAGGGGCACTTTACAGAAGTCCAAAACAGCGGCAGCGCCTTAAAAGTAATATTTTTAAAGGCATGCCAATAATGCAACTGCACAGAAAATGCTATACCTTATTAATAATCTATTAAGCCTACACAAACGAGACATGTCGGGTTCCTGTGAAGTTTGCTCCAAACCCCACAGGAAAACTTTACAACCAGCAGGCTCCATGAACACAACACACCTTGAGACTCTTTCATACACAACCCCACCGGACACACCACAAGCCAGGCGGACAGCAGGCATTTGCACTCCAGTAACAACGCATCGTATCAAGTGGGGCACCACCTGCCCTGTTTTATAACAGCATGACTGGTATTTTAATGTCCTGTCAATACAAAAAGTATTTAAAAACAAAAACACTGTAAGCCGGTAGTTTTACTTTAAAAAGTAAATGTTTGAAGAAAACACTTTAAAATATGTTCTCAAGCTGCCCTAATGACCCTTGACTGACCTTTACATTAAACAAGCATTGGCATAGCCAATAGGTCTCGCCTTTGGGACCTTATAAGTATTTAGTTATGCAGCACAATATCCTTGGTGCAACAACATCAACTGTTGCATGGCTAAACACTTATAAGGTCCCAAAGGCGAGACCTATTAGCTATGCCAATTCTTGTTTAATTTTATATCCTAACTGTAACCTCTAACCTTTCAGAATGGGTGTGTGAGTAGATGTGTGGGTGTGTGTGTGGGTATGTGAGTGGCTTTATGGCTCTGTGAGTGGGTGTGTGAGTGGCTGTATGGGTCAGTGCAGTGGGTAGATAAAGGGTGCAGGGTGTCTGATGAGCTCTCAGCAATTCTACTGTGTGGGACTAACTGGTGACAACAGGAGGGGTTTTTGCATCCAAGGGGACTTCCTCCCCAACTAGTACTGCACCAGCAGGCATGTTTGCAGCGTGCAGGACAAAGGGGGCGGGTCTTCTGATGACTTCGCAGGAATACCGCTGTGTGGGAATTACTAGTGGTAACAGGAGGGGTTCTTGGCCTCCAACAATCCTCAGCATCCAAGGACACTTCACCTCCCAGCCAGGAGGTGTGTTTGCAGAGTGCTGGATTGATGGGGTCAGTCCTCTGACAAAATATCAGCAATCCTGCTGTGTGAGACATACTGGTGTTAACAAGAGGGGTTCTTGGCCCCCAAGGACCCTCAGCATCCAAGGGGACTTCATCCCCCAACTTGTAGTGCGCCAGGAGGCACGTTTGCAGGGTGGTGGAGAAAAGAGGTGGTGCCCCTGACGAGCTGTCAGCAATCCCTGTTTGTGGGAATTATTAGTGTTAACAGGAGGGGTTCTTGGCCCCCAAGGGCCCTCAGCATCCAAGGGGACTTCATCTCCCAACAAGTATTCTGCTAGGACGCGTGTTTGCAGAGTGATGCAGAAAAAGTGCGGGACCTCTGACCAGCTCTCAGCAATCCCACTGTGTGAGGCTTACTGGAGGTAACAGGAGGGGTTCTTGGCCCCCAAAGACCCTCAGCATCCAAGGGTACTCCATACCCCAACCAGAAGTGCATCAGGAGGCGTGTTTACAGAGTGGTGGACAAAGGGGACAAGGCCTCTGATGAGGTGCGTCAAGATTCGCAGTTCAACAGGGCTCAGAGGTCATACTGAGCATCGCAAGGGATCTGTGGATTCCCGCATGTTGAGACAAAATCGTTATAAGGCAATTTATTGGCCTTTATGGGTCCTTTAGGGATTCCTCTAACAAACCCGTGGGGTCAGGGTACAGCTAACCTGACCCCTTGATTCATTTGCACAGAAATTCTCAGCCCCGGCCTGTTTCTTGATACATTAAAAGGTGGCCGCAACTTCCAAGTCAGGTTGCCGGCAACCAATCAGGGCCTGGTTCTGGCGCAAGGTCTCGCGGATTTAGTGGGTGGATCAGCGAAGGATCCGCGTCCCTAGATATACAAATTTGGATTTCGGTTAATATCTCTAAAACTACTGAACGATTTACACCAAACTACCAAAAGGCTCAACTCTGGACCAAGATCTACCTTTCTGCCACATTTGGTGTAATTCAGTCCAGCTTTTGGGGCTGTACTCATATCTAAAGTCCCTATGGAAATTAACATAGGGAAAACATGTTTTGGGACCCCCTATTTTTCTCAGCCTCCACTTAATGGATCACTCGTAATGTTGCCAAAATTATTAGCAAAACAAAAAGCGCTTTTCCTATGGAAACTAGGTACTAACTATATCAATAACTACCTACTGGCGAACCTTTCTTCACATGTCACTTGTATGATCTTATTACAAAATTTAATAAAGTATATATTATATATATATATATATATATATATATATATATATATATATATATATATATATGTATAATACATATATACATATACATATATATGTATATATATTACCTACTGGCGGTCACCAGTAGGTAGTTATAGTTAGGACCTAGTTTCCATAGGAAAAGCGTTTTTTGATTTGCCAATATCTTTGGCGCCGTTTGACGAATCTTTGTGAACTTTTCAAAACGAATGGGGCGCTCCGGTCAGCTCCTGTTTTGAAAATTTCGGGGTGATTCATCAAGTGGGGGCCGAAAAAAAAGGGGGGACCCAAAATGCATTTTCTGCATTTTAATTTCCATAGCTAAAGCCCGAACTGCTGAACGGAATTACACCAAATTTGGCAAAAGGGTAGCTCTTGGTTCATGAAGCGTGCTTTTTAAATGGTATAAATCCGTTCAGTAGTTCCTGAGAAATGCAAAATAAAAATATCGATATCTGAGGGTCAAGGAGGATTCATGAACCCTCCAGAGCACGAGCTTCATTCTAATTGGCTGCCAACACTCCAAACCAAAATATGTTGGCAGCCATCTTGTGACTCGGTAAAACCGAGTCACAAGAAAAAGGGTGAAAAAAGGATAAAAAAACAACAAAAGGGGGCAGGGTAGAACAACCCTGACCCCTAGGCCTGCTCAGGGGGTCCCAGAGGGACCCCCAGGGCCTCAAAAAGCCTTTTTTTTTTTTAAAACAGCAGGATTCGCGCTGGGTGCGCAAATCCTGCCGAGAAAATGAAAAAATGAGCTCCACTGCGGGCCAGGTCCTGGGGGCAATATGCTAAATATATGCGGGGGCCGCATGGGCCCCCAAAGCCCCGGGGACCGTCACCTACCCGGGGCTTAATTAATTATGCACGGGGGCACGTGCCCCCTGCAGCCCCGGGGACCACCACCTACCCGGGGGCTTTTAATAATATGCGTGGGGGGGTCCTGCCACCCCACGCTGCCCCAGGACCTCCACGTCCCCGGGGCACTAATTATTTAAATACGGGTGTCCATTGCGGCCCGCCGGCCCCGGGGACCACCACCTCCCCGGGGCTGTGCAAATGATGGGAGGGAGGCCACGAGGCCCCCCTCTAGGAGCCCACGAGGACCCCCTCTAGGAGCCCTAGATGGCTCTGGGGACTGCCACCCCCCAGGGCCTGCTACAGCAATGTCCCGTGGTGCCCACCCCTGAGTCATTGCAGTTTGCAAAGGCAGGGCAGGAGCATGGCTCCCGCACTGTCATCGCAAACTCTGCTTTGCTTTGTGGAAGCCAGAGCAGGAAACCTGCTCTCACTTCCACGAAGCAAAGCAGTATTTCTTTTGGACAAGGGGAGCTGCATGTCAGCTCCCCTTGTCCAAAAGCAATGCCGGCTCCCGCAGGAGGCAGGGAGCTGGGTGGGACTGCGGGGGCTTTGGGGCTCCCCCCGCAGTCCCCAACGTAACGTAAGGCTAGGCCCCAGGGGATGGTGTCCCTGGAGCCAAAATTGGCCACAGGAGAGGGGCCACGCAGCCCCCTCCAAAAGTAATTTTAAAAAAGCAGGGCAGACCTCGGGGGATGGGGTCCCTGAGGCCAAAAGAGGCCCAGGGAAGGGGGGGTCAGGCGGCACCCCTCCCGTTAAAAAAATAAACAAGGCCAGGCCCCGGGGGATGGGGTCCCCGGGGTCAAAAGTGGGCCAGGGAATGGGGGCCACTCGGCCCCACTCCCGTAATAAAATTAAATTAAAAAATGAGGCACAGTCCTGGGGGATGGGGTCCCCAGGGCTGAAAAAGGCCTCGGGAGGGGGGCCGCGCAGCCCCCTTCCCGTTTTATTTATTTATTTATTTTTAAATGGGTCAGGCCCTGGGGCATGGGGTCCCCAGGGCCCACAAAATATTAAGAGAAGGGGGACACACAGCCCCCTCCTAATAAAAAATAAAAAAAACAGAAGCCGGCATCTCGCCGGAGGCCCCGCCCCCTCCCTGCACCACTATGCAAACGCGCCTCCTGGTGCGTTCTGGATTGGGGATTAAGTCCCCTTGAATCCTAAGGGTCCTTAGGGGCCAACTAGCCCACCAGGTACCTCCAGTAAGCCCCACACAGTGGGATTACTGAGGCACATTTTCAGAGTAGTGTAAAAAGGGGGGTGTGGCCTCGGACCACTCTCAATAATCCAGCTGTGTGGGGCTTACTGGAGGTAACAGGAGGATTAGTTGGCCCCAGGGACCCTCAGGAGGCAAGGGGACTATATCCCCCAACCAAGAGGATGCCAGGAGGTGCATTTGCAGAGTCGTGGACAAAGGGGGTGTGGCCTGTGTCCACCTCTCAGCAATCCAACTGTGTGGGACTTACTGGAGGTAAAATGTAGGCTAGTTGGCCCCTAACCACCCCCAGCAGCGAAGGGGACTTTAATCCCCATCGAAGAGCATGCAGGGGAGCGCGATTGCAGACTGGTGGGCAAAGGGGGCGTGGCCTGCTATGAGAACTTACCAATGCTGCTGTGTGGGACTTACTGGAGGTAATAGGAGGGGTAGTTGGCCCCCAAGGTTGTCCTTGGGGGCCAACTACCAAATGCTGTTACCTCCAGTAAGTCCCACACAGTGGGATTGCTAAGAGGTCTTCGGGGGCCATGCCCCCCTTTCTCCACAACTCTGAAAATGCACCTTCTGGCACACTACAGGTTGGGGGATGAAGTCCTCTTTTCTCCTGAGGGACTTTGGGGGCCAAGAAGCCCTCCTGGTACCTCCTGTAAGTCCTACGCAGCGGAATTCCTGAGCGGTGGTCAGAGGCCCAACCCTCTTTCTCCACTTCTCTGCAAACGCGACTACTAGTTAAAGAAGCATTTGCAATATAGTAGATTTTGTATTTGTGAGAGTTAGAGCTATTGACGTTGTAAATGTAAAAGTGTTTGATTAATATTTCTTGGAGTGGACTGAATGTAGGTTGTATGTAGTGGAATTATGTGGTATGTTGTGCAGTGAAATTATGTGGATAGAAAGTATGTGGTATTTAGTGTATAGGAATTATGTAGAGTGGGATTATGTGTTATGGAGAGTAATTGTGCGGTATGATAGTCTGTGGTGTGGAGTGGTAACCACAGGTTTAGTCTTCCTCGCTTCCATAGAAGCTAAACTATAAACTCAATGAGACAAAAAATGAAGGCACCACTGAGGAGCACTTCTGGACCTAGTCAGAGGTATGAGCAAGGCCATTGGAATTATGCGACTGTTCGGCTGCACCAACTTTTGCAGTTATACATTTTCCACATGTGCCACATAATCCATCATCTGCTGCATAATCTGCAGGTTTGAACAAAAAAAACCTTGTTTCTAGCTCAAATGGCATGGTGGAAGGCCCTTTGCAAACCTAGAATGGTCATGTGTTACTTATTGCTAAAGGTGGGTATTAAATCGGTACTAATGGTGTGCAAACTGCTCTTGCTTTTTTCTACTCCTCTCTTGCCTCTTTCTGCATTTCTGTTGCTTCTTTCTGCAGCTTTCTTTCTTTTTCTGTACTTCTTTTGCCTCTTTCTGCTCATCTCTTCCACTTTCTGCACCTCTCTTGCCTCTTTCTGCACCTCTGCTGCCTCTTTCTGCACCCCTCTTGCCTCTTTCTGCACCCTTCTTCCCTCTTTATGAACTGCTTTTGCTTCTTTCTGTACCCCTGTTCCCTCTTTCTGCACCTCTCCTGCCTGTTTCTGCACCTCTCTTGCCTCTTTCTGCACTTCTCTTGCCTCTTTCTGCACCTCTGTTGCTTCTTTCTGTACTTCTGTTGCCTCTTTCTGCACCCCTCTTGCCTCTTTCTGCACCTCTGTTGCTTCTTTCTGCACTTCTCTTGCTTCTTTCTGCATTCCTGTTGCATCTTTATGCAGCCCTTCCCTCTTTCTGCACCCCTCTTGCCTCTTTGTGCACCTCTGTCCCTTCTTCCTGTACTTCTCTTGTCTCTTTCTGCACCCCTCTTGCCTCTTTCTGCACTTCTGTTGGTTCTATTGCACTGCTCTTGCTTCTTTCTGCACCTCTCTTGCAAATTTCTGCACCCCTCTTGCCTCTTTCTGCACCCCTCTTCCCACTTTATGCATGTCTCTTGCTTCTGTCTGCACCCCTGTTCCCTCTTTCTGCACCTCTTTTGCCTGTTTCTGCAACTTTCTTGCCTCTTTCTGCAGTTCTCTTGCCTCCTTCTACACCTCTGTTGCTTCTTTCTGTACTTCTTTTGCCTCTTTCTGCACCTCTCTTGCTTCCTTCTGCACCCCTCTTGTCTCTTTCTGCACTCGTCTTCCCTCTTTCTACACCTCTCTTGCTTCTTTCTGCACTTCTCTTGCTTCTTTCTGCACCTCTCTTGCTTCTTTCTGCACCCTTTTCCCCTTTTTTGCATCCCTCTTGCTTCTTTCTGCACCTCACTTGCCTCTTTCTGCACTTCTCTTGCTTCTTTCTACACCTCTGTTGCTTCTTTCAGCACTTCTCTTGCCTCTTTCTGCACTTCTCTTACTTGTTTCTGCACCTCTCTTGCATCTTTCTGCACCTCTGTTGCCTCTTTCTGCACCTCACTTGCTTCTTTCTGCACCCGTCTTGCCTCTTTCTGCATCCCTCTTCCCTCTTTCTGCACCTCTCTTGCCTCTTTCTGAACCCCTGGTCCCTCTTTCTGAACCTTTCCTGCCTATTTCTGCACCTCACTTGCCTCTTTCTGTACCTCTGATGCTTCTTTCTAGACTTCTCTTGCCTCTTTCTGCACCCTTCGTGCCTCTTTCAGCACCTCCGTTACTTCTTTCTGCACCTCTCTTCCTTCTTTCTGCCCCCCTCCTGCCTCTTTCTGTACCCCTCTTGCCTCTTTGTGCACCTCTCCTACCTATTTCTGCAGCCCTCTGGCCTCTTTTTAAACCTCTGTTGGTTCTTTCTGCACTGCTCTTGCTTCTTTCTGAACCTATTTTGCAAATTTCTGCATCCCTCATTCCTCTTTCTGCACCCCTCTTCCCTATTTCTCCACCTGTCTTGATTCTTTCTGCACTTCTCTTGCTTCTTTCTGCACTGCTCTTGCTTCTTTCTGCACCTCTCTTGCAACATTATGTATCCCTCTTACCTCTTTCTACACCCCTGTTACTTCTTTCTGTGCCTTTCTTGTCTCTTTGTGCACCTCTCCTATCGCGTTCTGCAGCCCTCCTGCCTTTTTTTGCACTTCTGTTGGTTCTTTCTGCACTGCTCTTGCTTCTTTCTGCACCTATTTTGCAAATGTATGCATCCCTCATGCCTCTTTCTGCACCCCTCTTCCCTATTTCTCCACCTCTCTTGCTTCTTTCTGAACTTCTTTTGCTTCTTTCTGCACTGCTCTTGCTTCTTTCTGCACCTCTCTTGTAAATTTCTGTATCCCTCTTACCTCTTTCTGTACCTGTTACCTCTTTCTGTACCATTCTTGCCTGTTTCTGCACCTCTCTTGCCTCTTTCGGCACCTCTGTTGCTTCTTTCTGCACTTCTCTTGCCTCTTTCTGCACACCTCGTGCCAATTTCAGCACCTCTTTTGCTTCTTTCTGCACTTCTCTTGCTTCTTTCTGCACCCCTCTTGTCTCTTTCTGTACCCCTTTTGCCTCTTTTTGCACCTCTCCTGCCTCTTCCTGCACCTCTCTTGTCTTCTTCTGCAGGTCTATTGCCTCTTTCTGCACCTCTTTTGCTTCTTTCTGCACTTTTCATGCCGCTTTCTGTACCCCTCTTGCCTCTTTCTGCACCTCTGTTGGTTCTTTCTGCTCTGCTCTTGCTTCTTTCTGCACCTCTGTTGCAAATTTCTGCATCCCTCTTGCCTCTTTCTATACCCCTCTTCCCTCTTTCTGCACCTCTGTTGTCTCTTTCTGCACCCCTGTTGTCTCTTTCTGCACTCGTCTTACCTCTTTCTGCACCTCTCTTGCTTCTTTCTGCACTTTACTTGCTTATTTCTGCACCTCTCTTGCTTCTTTCTGCACCCTTCTTCCCATTTTTGCATCCCTCTTGCCGCTTTCTGCAGTTCTCTTGCCATTTTCTGCACCTCTCTTGCCTCTTTCTGCACCTCACTTGCCTCTTTCTGCGCTTCTCTTGCTTCTTTCTATACCTCTGTTGCTTCTTTCAGCAATTCTCTTGCCTCTTTCTGCACTTCTCTTGCTTGTTTCTGCACCTCTATTGCATCTTTCTGTACCTCTGTTGCCTCTTTCTGTACCTCACTAGCTTCTTTCTGCACACCTCTTGCCTCTTTCTGCATCCGTCTTCCATCTTTCTGCACCTCTCTTGCCTCTTTATGCACCCCTGTTCCCTCTTTCTGCACCTGTACTGCCTGTTTCTGCACCCCTCCTGCCTCTTTCTGTACCTCTCTTGTCTCTTTGTGCACCTCTCCTACCTCTTTCTGCACCCCTCTTACCTCTTTTTGCACCTCTGTTGGTTCTTTCTGCACTGTTCTTGCTTCTTTCTGCACCTCACTTGCCTCTTTCTGCACCTCTCTTGCTTCTTTCTACACATCTGTTGCTTCTTTCAGCAATTCTCTTGCCTCTTTCTGCACTTCTCTTGCTTGTTTCTGCACCTCTCTTATGTCTTTCCACACCTCTGTTGCATCTTTCTGCACCTCACTTGTTTCTTTCTGCACCCCTCTTGCCTCTTTCTGCACCCCTCTTCCCTCTTTCTGAACCTCTCTTGCCTCTTTCTGCACCCCTGTTCCCTCTATCTGCACCTTTCCTGCCTGTTTCTGTACCTCTCTTGCCTCTTTCTGTACCTCTGTTGCTTCTTTCTGCACTTCTCTTGCCTCTTTCTGCACACCTCGTGCCAATTTCAGCACCTCTTTTGTTTCTTTCTGCACTTCTCTTGCTTCTTTCTGCACCCCTCTTGTCTCTTTCTGTACCCCTTTTGCCTCTTTTTGCACCTCTGCTGCCTCTTCCTGCACCTCTCTTGTCTTCTTCTGCAGGTCTATTGCCTCTTTCTGCACCTCTTTTGCTTCTTTCTGCACTTTTCATGCCGCTTTCTGTACCCCTCTTGCCTCTTTCTGCACCTCTGTTGGTTCTTTATGCTCTGCTCTTGCTTCTTTCTGCACCTCTGTTGAAAATTTCTGCATCCCTCTTGCCTCTTTCTGTACCCCTCTTCCCTCTTTCTGCACCTCTGTTGTCTCTTTCTGCACCCCTGTTGTCTCTTTCTGCACTCGTCTTACCTCTTTCTGCACCTCTCTTGCTTCTTTCTGCACTTTACTTGCTTATTTCTGCACCTCTCTTGCTTCTTTCTGCACCCTTCTTCCCATTTTTGCATTCCTCTTGCCGCTTTCTGCAGTTCTCTTGCCATTTTCTGCACCTCTCTTGCCTCTTTCTGCACCTCACTTGCCTCTTTCTGCGCTTCTCTTGCTTCTTTCTATACCTCTGTTGCTTCTTTCAGCAACTCTCTTGCCTCTTTCTGCACTTCTCTTGCTTGTTTCTACACCTCTATTGCATCTTTCTGTACCTCTGTTGCCTCTTTCTGCACCTCACTAGCTTCTTTCTGCACACCTCTTGCCTCTTTCTGCATCCGTCTTCCCTCTTTCTGCACCTCTCTTGCCTCTTTATGCACCCCTGTTCCCTCTTTCTGCACCTGTACTGCCTGTTTCTGCACCCCTCCTGCCTCTTTCTGTACCTCTCTTGTCTCTTTGTGCACCTCTCCTACCTCTTTCTGCACCCCTCTTACCTCTTTTTGCACCTCTGTTGGTTCTTTCTGCACTGCTCTTGCTTCTTTCTGCACCTCACTTGCCTCTTTCTGCATCTCTCTTGCTTCTTTCTACACATCTGTTGCTTCTTCCAGCAATTCTCTTGCCTCTTTCTGCACTTCTCTTGCTTGTTTCTGTAACCTCTCTTATGTCTTTCCACACCTCTGTTGCATCTTTCTGCACCTCACTTGTTTCTTTCTGCACCCCTCTTGCCTCTTTCTGCACCCCTCTTCCCTCTTTCTGCACCTCTCTTGCCTCTTTCTGCACCCCTGTTCCCTCTATGTGCACCTTTCCTGCCTGTTTCTGTACCTCTCTTGCCTCTTTCTGTACCTCTGTTGCTTCTTTCTGCACTTCTCTTCCCTCTTTCTGCACCGTCCGCGCCTCTTTTAGCACCTCTGTTGCTTCTTTCTGCACTTCTCTTCCTTCTTTATGAAACCACCTGCCTCTTTCTGTACCCCTCCTGTCTCTTTTCGCACCTCTCCTACCTCTTTCTGCACCCCTCTTGCCTCTTTTTGCACCTCTGATGGTTCTTTCTGCACTGCTCTTGCTTTTTTCTGCACCTCACTTGCCTCTTTCTGCACTTCTCTTGCTTCTTTCTACACATCTGTTGCTTCTTTCAGCAATTCTATTGCCTCTTTCTGTACTTTTCTTGCTTGTTTCTGCACTTCTCTTACGTCTTTCTACACCTCTGTTGCATCTTTCTGCACCTCACTTGCTTCTTTCTGCACCCCTCTTGCCTCTTTCTGCACCCCGCTTCCCTCTTTCTGCCCCTCTCTTGCTTCTTTCTTCACCCCTGTTCCCTTTATCTGCACCTCTCCTACCTCTTTCTGCACCCCTCTTGCCTCTTTTTGCACCTCAGTTGGTTCTTTCTGCACTGTTCTTGCTTCTCTCAGCACCTCTTTTGGAAATTTCTGCATCCCTAATGCTTCTTTCTGCACCCCTCTTCCCTATTTCTCTACCTATATTGCTTCTTTCTGCACTTCTCTTGCATCTGTCTGCACTGCTCTTGGATCTTTCTGAACCTCTCTTGCAAATTTCTATATCCCTCTTACCTCTTTCTGCACCGCTGTTCCCTCTTTCTGCACCTTTCTTGCCTGTTTATGCACCTCTCTTGCCTCTTTTGGCACCTCTGTTGCTTCTTTCTGTACTTCTCTTGCCTCTTTCTGCACCCCTCTTGGCTCTTTCAGTACATCTGTTGCTTTTTTCTGCACTTCTCTTGCTTCTTTCTGCACCCCTCTTGCCTCTTTCTGTACCCCTTTTGCTTCTTTGTTCAGCTCTCCTGCCTCTTTAACTTCTTTCTGCACTTTTCTTGCCTCTTTCTCTACCCCTCTTGCCTCTTTCTGCACCTCTGTTGGTTCTTTCTGCACTGCTCTTGCTTCTTTCTGTACCTCTGTTGCAAATTTCTGCATCCCTCTTGCCTCTTTCTGTACCCCTCTTCCCTCTTTCTGCACCTCTCTTGCCTATGTCTGCACATCTTTTCCCTCTTTATGCAGCCCGTTTGTCTGTTTCTGCAACTCGCTTGCCTCTTTCGGCACCTCTGTTGCTTCTTTCTGCACTTCGCTTGCCTCTTTCTGCACCCCTCTTGCCACTTTCAGCACCTCTTTTGCTTCTTTCTGCACTACTCTTGCTTCTTTCTGCACCCCTCTTGCCTCTTTCTGTACCCCTTTTGCCTCTTTTTGCACCTCTCCTGCCTCTTCCTGCACCTTGCTTGTCTTCTTCTGCAGGTCTATTGACTCTTTCTGCACCTATTTTGCTTCTTTCTGCACTTTTCTTGCTTCTTTCTGTACCCCTCTTGCCTCTTTCTGCACCTCTGTTGGTTCTTTCTGCACCTCTCTTGCTTCTCTCTGCACCTCTTTTGGAAATTTCTGCACCCCTCTTGCCTCTTTCTGTACCCCTTTTGCCTCTTTTTGCACCTCTCCTGCCTCTTCCTGCACCTCGCTTGTCTTCTTCTGCAGGTCTATTGCCTCTTTATGCACCTATTTTGCTTCTTTCTGCACTTTTCTTGCTTCTTTCTGTACCCCTCTTGCCTCTTTCTGCACCTCTGTTGGTTCTTTCTGCTCTGCTCTTGCTTCTTTCTGCACCTCTGTTGCAAATTTCTGCATCCCTCTTGCCTCTTTCTGTATCCCTCTTCCCTCTTTCTGCACCTCTGTTGTCTCTTTCTGCACCCCTGTTGTATCTTTCTGCACCCCTGTTGTCTCTTTCTGCACTCGTCTTACCGCACCTCTCTTGCCTCTGTCTGCACATATTTTCCCTCTTTCTGCAGCCCGTTTGCCTGTTTCTGAAACTCTCTTGCCTCTTTCTGCAGTTCTCTTGCCTCTTTCTGCACCCCTTTTGCCTGTTTCTGCATCCCTCTTGCCTCTTTCTGCACCTCTTTTGCTTCTTTCTGCACTTCTCCCTCCTCTTTCTGCACCCCTCTTGCCTCTTTCTGCATCTCTGTTGCTTCTTTCTGCACTTCTTTTGCCTCTTTCTGCACCTGTCTTGCTTCTTTCTGCACCCCTGCTGTCTCTTTCTGTACCCCTGTTGTCTCTTTCTGCACTTGTCTTCCCTCTTCCTGTACCTCTCTTGCTTCTTTCTGCACTTCTTTTGCTTCTTTTTGCACCTCTTGCTTCTTTCTGCACCCTTCTTCCCTTTTTTACATCCCTCTTGCCTCTTTCTGCAGTTCTTTTGCCATTTTGTGTACCTCTCTTGCCTCTTTCTGTACCTCACTTGCCTCTTTCTGCACTTCTCTTGCTTCTTCCTACACCTCTGTTGCTTCTTTTGGCAAATCTCTTGCCTCTTTCTGCACTTCTCTTGCTTGTTTCTGCACCTCTCTTGCATCTTTCTGTACCTCTGTTGCCTCTTTCTGCACCTCACTTGCTTCTTTCTGCACCCCTCTTGCCTCTTTCGCACCCATCTTCCCTCTTTGTGCACCTATCGTTCCTCTTTCTGTACCCCTGTTCCCTCTTTCTGCACCTTTCCTGTCTGTTTCTGCAACTATCTTGCCTCTTTCTGAACCTCTGTTGCTTCTTTCTGCACTTCTCTTGCTCTTTCTGCACCCTTTGCGCCTCTTTTAGCACCTCTGTTGCTTCTTTCTGCACATCTCTTCCTTCTTTATGAACACTCCTGCCTTTTTCTGTACCCCTCCTGTCTCTTTTCGCATCTCTCCTACCTCTTTCTGCACTCCTCTTGCCTCTTATTGCACCTCTGTTGGTTCTTTCTGCAATGCTCTTGCTACTTTCTGCACCTCACTTGCCTTTTCTGTACTTCTCTTGCTTCTTTATACACCCCTCTTGCCTCTTTCTGTACCCCTTTTGCCTCTTCTTGCACCTCTCCTGCCTCTTCCTGCACCTCGCTTGTCTTCTTCTGCAGGTCTATTGCCTCTTTCTGCACCTATTTTGCTTCTTTCTGCACTTTTCTTGCTTCTTTCTGTATCCCTCTTGCCTCTTTCTGCACCTCTGTTGGTTCTTTCTGCACCTCTCTTGCTTCTCTCTGCACCTCTTTTGGAAATTTCTGCACCCCTCTTGCTTCTTTCTGTACCCCTTTTGCCTCTTTTTGCACCTCTCCTGCCTCTTCCTGCACCTCGCTTGTCTTCTTCTGCAGGTCTATTGCCTCTTTCTGCACCTATTTTGCTTCTTTCTGCACTTTTCTTGCTTCTTTCTGTACCCCTCTTGCCTCTTTCTGCACCTCTGTTGGTTCTTTCTGCTCTGCTCTTGCTTCTTTCTGCACCTCTGTTGCAAATTTCTGCATCCCTCTTGCCTCTTTCTGTATCCCTTTTGCCTCTTTTTGCACCTCTCCTGCCTCTTCCTGCACCTCGCTTGTCTTCTTCTGCAGGTCTATTGCCTCTTTCTGCACCTATTTTGCTTCTTTCTGCACTTTTCTTGCTTCTTTCTGTACCCCTCTTGCCTCTTTCTGCACCTCTGTTGGTTCTTTCTGCACCTCTCTTGCTTCTCTCTGCACCTCTTTTGGAAATTTCTGCACCCCTCTTGCCTCTTTCTGTATCCCTTTTGCCTCTTTTTGCACCTCTCCTGCCTCTTCCTGCACCTCGCTTGTCTTCTTCTGCAGGTCTATTGCCTCTTTCTGCACCTATTTTGCTTCTTTCTGCACTTTTCTTGCTTCTTTCTGTACCCCTCTTGCCTCTTTCTGCACCTCTGTTGGTTCTTTCTGCTCTGCTCTTGCTTCTTTCTGCACCTCTGATGCAAATTTCTGCATCCCTCTTGCCTCTTTCTGTATACCTCTTCCCTCTTTCTGCACCTCTGTTGTCTCTTTCTGCACCCCTGTTGTCTCTTTCTGCACCCCTGTTGTATCTTTCTGCACCCCTGTTGTCTCTTTCTGCACTCGTCTTACCGCACCTCTCTTGCCTCTGTCTGCACATATTTTCCCTCTTTCTGCAGCCCGTTTGCCTGTTTCTGCAACTCTCTTGCCTCTTTCTGCAGTTCTCTTGCCTCTTTCTGCACCCCTTTGCCTGTTTCTGCATCCCTCTTGCCTCTTTCTGCACCTCTTTTGCTTCTTTCTGCACTTCTCCCTCCTCTTTCTGCACCCCTCTTGCCTCTTTCTGCATCTCTGTTGCTTCTTTCTGCACTTCTTTTGCCTCTTTCTGCACCTGTCTTGCTTCTTTCTGCACCCCTGCTGTCTCTTTCTGTACCCCTGTTGTCTCTTTCTGCACTTGTCTTCCCTCTTCCTGTACCTCTCTTGCTTCTTTCTGCACTTCTTTTGCTTCTTTTTGCACCTCTTGCTTCTTTCTGCACCCTTCTTCCCTTTTTACATCCCTCTTGCCTCTTTCTGCAGTTCTTTTGCCATTTTGTGTACCTCTCTTGCCTCTTTCTGTACCTCACTTGCCTCTTTCTGCACTTCTCTTGCTTCTTTCTACACCTCTGTTGCTTCTTTTGGCAAATCTCTTGCCTCTTTCTGCACTTCTCTTGCTTGTTTCTGCACCTCTCTTGCATCTTTCTGTACCTCTGTTGCCTCTTTCTGCACCTCACTTGCTTCTTTCTGCACCCCTCTTGCCTCTTTCGCACCCATCTTCCCTCTTTCTGCACCTATCGTTCCTCTTTCTGTACCCCTGTTCCCTCTTTCTGCACCTTTCCTGTCTGTTTCTGCAACTATCTTGCCTCTTTCTGAACCTCTGTTGCTTCTTTCTGCACTTCTCTTGCTCTTTCTGCACCCTTTGCGCCTCTTTTAGCACCTCTGTTGCTTCTTTCTGCACATCTCTTCCTTCTTTATGAACACTCCTGCCTCTGTCTGTACCCCTCCTGTCTCTTTTAGCATCTCTCCTACCTCTTTCTGCACTCCTCTTGCCTCTTATTGCACCTCTGTTGGTTCTTTCTGCAATGCTCTTGCTACTTTCTGCACCTCACTTGCCTTTTCTGTACTTCTCTTGCTTCTTTAAACACATCTATTGCTTCTTTCAGCAATTCTATTGCCTCTTTCTGCACTTTTCTTGCTTGTTTCTGCACCTCTCTTACGTCTTTCTACACCTCTGTTGCATCTTTCTGCACCTCACTTGCTTCTTTCTGCACCCCTCTTCCTTCTGCACCCCTCTTCCCTCTTTCTGCACCTCTCTTGCCTATGTCTGCACATCTTTTCCCTCTTTATGCAGCCCGTTTGTCTGTTTCTGCAACTCGCTTGCCTCTTTCGGCACCTCTGTTGCTTCTTTCTGCACTTCTCTTGCCTCTTTCTGCACCCCTCTTGCCACTTTCAGCACCTCTTTTGCTTCTTTCTGCACTTCTCTTGCTTCTTTCTGCACCCCTCTTGCCTCTTTCTGTACCCCTTTTGCCTCTTTTTTTCACCTCTCCTGCCTCTTCCTGCATCTTGCTTGTCTTCTTCTGCAGGTCTATTGCCTCTTTCTGCACCTATTTTGCTTCTTTCTGCACTTTTCTTGCTTCTTTCTGTACCCCTCTTGCCTCTTTCTGCACCTCTGTTGGTTCTTTCTGCTCTGCTCTTGCTTCTTTCTGCACCTCTGTTGCAAATTTCTGCATCCCTCTTGCCTCTTTCTGTACCCCTCTTCCCTCTTTCTGCACCTCTGTTGTCTCTTTCTGCACCCCTGTTGTCTCTTTCTGCACCCCTGTTGTCTCTTTCTGCACTCCTCTTACCACACCTCTCTTGCCTCTGTCTGCATATCTTTTCCCTCTTTCTGCAGCCCGTTTGCCTGTTTCTGCAACTCTCTTGCCTCTTTCTGCAGTTCTCTTGCCTCTTTTTGAACCCCTTTTGCCTGTTTCTGCATCCCTCTTGCCTCTTTCTGCACCTCGTGTGCTTCTTTCTGCACTTCTTCCTCCTCTTTCTGCACCCCTCTTGCCTCTTTCTGCATCTCTGTTGCTTCTTTCTGCACTTCTTTTGCCTCTTTCTGCACCTGTCTTGCTTCTTTCTGCACCTCTTGCTGTCTCTTTCTGTACCCCTGTTGTCTCTTTCTGCACTTGTCTTCCCTCTTCCAGTACCTCTCTTGCTTCTTTCTGCACTTCTTTTGCTTCTTTTTGCACCTCTGACTTCTTTCTGCACCCTTCTTCCCTTTTTTACATCCCTCTTGCCTCTTTCTGTACCTCACTAGCCTCTTTCTGCACTTCTCTTGCTTCTTTCTACACCTCTGTTGCTTCTTTTGGCAAATCTCTTGCCTCTTTCTGCACTTCTCTTGCTTGTTTCTGCACCTCTCTTGCATCTTTCTGTACCTCTGTTACCTCTTTCTGCACCTCACTTGCTTCTTTCTGCACCCCTCTTGCCTCTTTCTGCACCCATCTTCCATCTTTCTGCACCTATCTTTCCTCTTTCTGTACCCCTGTTCCCTCTTTCTGCACCTTTCCTGTCTGTTTCTGCAACTATCTTGCCTCTTTCTGAACCTCTGTTGCTTCTTTCTGCACTTCTCTTGCTCTTTCTGCACCCTTTGCGCCTCTTTTAGCACCTCTGTTGCTTCTTTCTGCACTTCTCTTCCTTCTTTATGAACCCTGCTGCCTCTTTCTGTACCCTCCTGTCTCTTTTCGCACCTCTCCTACCTCTTTCTGCACTCCTCTTGCCTCTTTTTGCACCTCTGTTGGTTCTTTCTGCACTGCTCTTGCTACTTTCTGCACCTCACTTGGCTTTTCAGCACTTCTCTTGCTTCTTTATACACATCTATTGCTTCTTTCAGCAATTCTATTGCCTCTTTCTGCACTTTTCTTGCTTGTTTCTGCACCTCTCTTACATCTTTCTACACCTCTGTTGCATCTTTCTGCACCTCACTTGCTTCTTTCTGCACCCCTCTTGCCTCTTTCTGCACCCCTCTTCCCTCTTTCTGCACCTCTCTTCCTTTTTTTTGCACCCCTGTTCCCTTTATCTGCACCTTTCCTGCCTGTTTCTATACCTCTCTTGCCTCTTTCTGAATCTCTGTTGCTTCTTTCTGCACTTCTCTTCCTTCTTTATGAACCCTCCTGCCTCTTTCTGTACCCCTCCTGTCTCTTTTTGCACCTCTCCTACCTCTTTCTGCACCCCTCTTGCCTTTTTTTGCACCTCAGTTGGTTCTTTCTGCACTGCTCTTGCTTCTCTCTGCACCTCTTTTGGAAATGTCTGCATCCCTTATGCCTCTTTCTGCACCCCTCTTCCCTATTTCTCTACCTATATTGCTTCTTTCTGCACTTCTCTTGCATCTGTCTGCACTCTTCTTGGTTCTTTCTGCACCTCTCTTGCAAATTTCTGTATCCCTCTTACCTCTTTCTGCACCACTGTTCCCTCTTTCTGTACCCCTTTTGCTTCTTTGTTCATCTCTCCTGCCTCGTTCTGCACCTCTCTTGCCTTTTTCTGCAGATCTCTTGCCTCTTTGTGCACCTCTTTTCCTTCTTTCTGCACTTTTCTTGCCTCTTTCTGTACCCCTCTTGCCTCTTTCTGCACCTCTGTTGCAAATTTCTGCATCCCTCTTGCCTCTTTCTGTACCCCTCTTCCCTCTTTCTGCACCTCTCTTGCCTATGTCTGCATATCTTTTTCCTCTCTCTGCATCCCGTTTTCCTGTTTCTGCAACTCTCTTGCCTCTTTCGGCACCTCTGTTGCTTCTTTCTGCACTTCTCTTGCCTCTTTCTACACCCCTCGTGCCACTTTCAGCACCTCTTTTGCTTCTTTCTGCACTTCTCTTGCTTCTTTCTGTACCCCTCTTGCCTCTTTCTGTACCCCTTTTGCCTCTTTTTGCACCTCTCCTGCCTCTTCCTGCACCTCTCTTGTCTTCTTCTGCAGGTCTATTGCCTCTTTCTGCACCTCTTTTGCTTCTTTCTGCACTTTTCTTGCCTGTTTCTGGACCCCTCTTGCCTCTTTCTGCACCTCTGTTGGTTCTTTCTGCTCTGCTCTTGCTTCTTTCTGTACCTCTGCTGCAAATTTCTGTATCCCTCTTGCCTCTTTCTGTACCCCTCTTCCCTCTTTCTGCACCTCTGTTGTCTCTTTCTGCACCCCTTTTGCCTCTTTCTGCTCTCGTCTTACCTCTTTCTGTACCTCTCTTGCTTCTCTCTGCACCTCTTTTGGAAATTTCTGCATCCCTCATCCCTCTTTCTGCACCCCTCTTCCCTATTTCTCTACCTATATTGCTTCTTTCTGTACTTCTCTAGCATCTGTCTGCACTGTTCTTGGTTCTTTCTGCACCTCTCTTGCAAATTTCTGTATCCCTCTTACCTCTTTCTGCACCGCTGTTCCCTCTTTCTGCACCTTTCTTGCCTGTTTATGCACCTCTCTTGCCTCTTTTGGCACCTCTGTTGCTTCTTTCTGTACTTCTCTTGCCTCTTTATGCACCCCTCTTGCCTCTTTCAGTACATCTGTTGCTTTTTTCTGCACTTCTCTTCCTTCTTTCTGCACCCCTCATGCCTCTTTCTGTACCCCTTTTGCTTCTTTGTTCAGCTCTCCTGCCTCTTTCTGCACCTCTCTTGCCTTTGTCTGCAGATCTCTTGCCTCTTTCTGCACCTCTTTTCCTTCTTTCTGCACTTTTCTTGCCTTTTTCTGTACCCCTCTTGCCTCTTTCTGCACCTCTGTTGGTTCGTTCTGCACTGCTCTTGCTTCTTTCTGCACCTCCGTTGCAAATTTCTGCATCCCTCTTGCCTCTTTCTGTACCCCTCTTCCCTCTTTCTGCACCTCTCTTGCCTATGTCTGCACATCTTTTCCCTCTTTCTGTAGCCCGTTTGCCTGTTTCTGCAACTCTCTTGCCTCTTTCTTCACCTCTGTTGCTTCTTTCTGCACTTCTCTTGCCTCTTTCTGCACCCCTCGTGCCACTTTCAGCATCTCTTTTGCTTCTTTCTGCACCTCTGTTGCAAATTTCTGCATCCCTCTTGCCTCTTTCTGTACCCCTCTTCCCTCTTTCTGCACCTCTGTTGTCTCTTTCTGCACCCCTGTTGTCTCTTTCTGCACTCGTCTTACCTCTTTCTGCACCTCTCTTGCTTCTCTCTGCACCTCTTTTGGAAATTTCTGCATCCCTCATGCCTCTTTCTGCACCCCTCTTCCCTATTTCTCTACCTATCTTGCTTCTTTCTGCACTTCTCTTGCATCTGTCTGCACTGCTCTTGGTTTTTTCTGCACCTCTCTTGCAAATTTCTGTATCCCTCTTACCTCTTTCTGCACATCTTTTCCCTCTTTCTGCACCTCTTTTGCTTCTTTCTGCACTTTTCTTGCCTCTTTCTGGACCCCTCTTGCCTCTTTATGCACCTCTGTTGGTTCTTTCTGCTCTGCTCTTGCTTCTTTCTGTACCTCTGCTGCAAATTTCTGCATCCCTCTTGCCTCTTTCTGTACCCCTCTTCCCTCTTTCTGCACCTCTGTTGTCTCTTTCTGCACCCCTGTTGCCTCTTTCTGCACTCGTCTTACCTCTTTCTGTACCTCTCTTGGTTCTCTCTGCACCTCTTTTGGAAATTTCTGCATCCCTCATCCCTCTTTCTGCACCCCTCTTCCCTATTTCTCTACCTATATTGCTTCTTTCTGCACTTCTCTAGCATCTGTCTGCACTGTTCTTGGTTCTTTCTGCACCTCTCTTGCAAATTTCTGTATCCCTCTTACCTCTTTCTGCACCGCTGTTCCCTCTTTCTGCACCTTTCTTGCCTGTTTATGCACCTCTCTTGCCTCTTTTGGCACCTCTGTTGCTTCTTTCTATACTTCTCTTGCCTCTTTATGCACCCCTCTTGCCTCTTTCAGTACATCTGTTGCTTTTTTCTGCACTTCTCTTCCTTATTTCTGCACCCCTCTTGCCTCTTTCTGTACCCCTTTTGCTTCTTTATTCAGCTCTCCTGCCTCTTTCTGCACGTCTCTTGCCTTTGTCTGCAGATCTCTTGCCTCTTTCTGCACCTCTTTTCCTTCTTTCTGCACTTTTCTTGCCTTTTTCTGTATCCCTCTTGCCTCTTTCTGCACCTCTGTTGGTTCTTTCTGCACTGCTCTTGCTTCTTTCTGCACCTCCGTTGCAAATTTCTGCATCCCTCTTGCCTCTTTCTGTACCCCTCTTCCCTCTTTCTGCACCTCTCTTGCCTATGTCTGCACATCTTTTCCCTCTTTCTGTAGCCCGTTTGCCTGTTTCTGCAACTCTCTTGCCTCTTTCTTCACCTCTGTTGCTTCTTTCTGCACTTCTCTTGCCTCTTTCTGCACCCCTCGTGCCACTTTCAGCATCTCTTTTGCTTCTTTCTGCACCTCTGTTGCAAATTTCTGCATCCCTCTTGCCTCTTTCTGTACCCCTCTTTCTGCACCTCTGTTGTCTCTTTCTGCACCCCTGTTGTCTCTTTCTGCACTCGTCTTACCTCTTTCTGCACCTCTCTTGCTTCTCTCTGCACCTCTTTTGGAAATTTCTGCATCCCTCATGCCTCTTTCTGCACCCCTCTTCCCTATTTCTCTACCTATCTTGCTTCTTTCTGCACTTCTCTTGCATCTGTCTGCACTGCTCTTGGTTTTTTCTGCACCTCTCTTGCAAATTTCTGTATCCCTCTTACCTCTTTCTGCACATCTTTTCCCTCTTTCTGCAGCCCGTTTGCCTGTTTCTGCAACTCTCTTGCCTCTTTCTGCAGTTCTCTAGCCTCTTTCTGCACCTCTGTTGTCTCTTTCTGCACCCCTGTTGTCTCTTTCTGCACTCGTCTAACCTCTTTCTGCACCTCTCTTGCTTCTCTCTGCACCTCTTTTGAAAATTTCTGCATCCCTCATTCCTCTTTCTGCACCCCTCTTCCCTATTTCTCTATCTATATTGCTTCTTTCTGCACTTCTCTTGCATCTGTCTGCACTGCTCTTGGTTTTTTCTGCACCTCTCTTGCAAATTTCTGTATCCCTCTTACCTCTTTCTGCACATCTTTTCCCTCTTTCTGCAGCCCGTTTTCCTGTTTCTGCAACTCTCTTGCCTCTTTCTGCAGTTCTCTAGCCTCTTTCTGCACCCCTTTTGCCTGTTTCTGCACCCCTTTTGCCTCTTTTTGCACCTCTTTTGCTTCTTTCTGCACTTCTCCTTCCTCTTTCTGCACCCCTCTTGCCTCTTTCCGCATCTCTGTTGCTTCTTTCTGCACTTTTTTTGCCTCTTTCTGCACATGTCTTGCTTCTTTCTGCACCCCTGCTGTCTCTTTCTGTACCCCTGTTGTCTCTTTCTGCACTCGTCTTCCCTCTTCCTGTACCTCTCTTGCTTCTTTCTGCACTTCTTTAGCTTCTTTTTGCACATCTCGCTTCTTTCTGCACCCTTCTTCCCTTTTTTACATCCGTCTTGCCTCTTTCTGCAGTTCTCTTGCCATTTTCTGTACCTCTCTTGCCTCTTTCTGCACCTCACTTGCCTCTTTCTGCACTTCTCTTGCTTCTTTCTACACCTCTGTTGCTTCTTTCGGCAAATCTCTTGCCTCTTTCTGCACTTCTCTTGCTTGTTTCTGCACCTCTCTTGCATCTTTCTGTACCTCTGTTGCCTCTTTCTGCACCTCACGTGCTTCTTTCTGCATCCCTCTTGCCTCTTTCTGCACCTATCTTCCCTCTTTCTGCACCTCTCTTTCCTCTTTCTGTACCCCTGTTCCCTCTTTCTGCACCTTTCCTGCCTGTTTCTGCACCTCTTTTGCCTCTTTCTGTACCTCTGTTGCTTCTTTCTGCACTTCTCTTGCTCTTTCTGCACCCTTTGCGCCTCTTTTAGCACCTCTGTCGTTTCTTTCTGCACTTCTCTTCCTTCTTTCTGCACCTCTCCTACCTCTTTCTACACCCCTCTTACATCTTTTTGCACCTCTGTTGGTTCTTTCTGAACTGCTCTTGCTTCTTTCTGCACCTCACTTGCCTCTTTCTGCACTTCTCTTGCTTCTTTCTACACCTCTGTTGCTCCTTTCAGCAATTCTCTTGCCTCTTTCTGCACTTGTCTTGCTTGTTTCTGCACCTCTCTTGTGTCTTTCTGCCCCTCTATTGCCTCTTTCTGCACCTCACTTGCTTCTTTCTGCACCCCTCTTGCTTCTTTCTGCTCCCCTCTTCCCTCTTTCTGCACCTCTCTTGCCTCTTTCTGCACCCCTGTTCCCTCTTTCTGCACCTTTTCTGCCTGTTTCTGCACCTCTTTTTCTTCTTTCTGTACCTCTGTTGCTTCTTTCTGTACTTCTCTTGCCTCTTTCTGCACCGTTGATGCCTCTTTCAGCCCCTCTGTTGCTTCTTTCTGCACTTGTCTTCCTTCTTTCTGCACCCTCCTGCCACTTTCTGTACCCCTCTTGCCTCTTTGTGCACCTCTCCTACCTCTTTCTCCACCCCTCTTGCCTTTTTGCACCTCTGTTAGTTCTTTGTGCACTGCTCTTTCTTCTTTCTGCACCTCTTTTCCAAATGTCTGCATCCCTCGTGCCTTTCTGCACCCCTCTTCCCTATTTATCTACCTCTCTTGCTTCTTTCTGCACTTCTTTTGCTTCTTTCTCCACTGCTCTTGGTTATTTCTACACCTCTTTTGCAAATTTCTGTATCCCTCTTACCTCTTTCTGCACACCTGTTCCCTCATTCTGCACCTCTCTTGCCTCTTTCGGCACCTCTGTTGCTTCTTTCTGTACTTCTCTTGCCTCTTTCTGCACCCTCTTGCCTCTTTCAGTACCTCTGTTGCTTTTTTCTGTACCCCTCTTGCCTCTTTCTGCACCTCTGTTGGTTCTTTCTGCACTGCTCTTGCTTCTTTCTGCACCTCCGTTGCAAATTTCTGCATCCCTCTTGCCTCTTTCTGTACCCCTCTTCCCTCTTTCTGCACCTCTCTTGCCTATGTCTGCACATCTTTTCCCTCTTTCTGTAGCCCGTTTGCCTGTTTCTGCAACTCTCTTGCCTCTTTCGGCACCTCTGTTGCTTCTTTCTGCACTTCTCTTGCCTCTTTCTGCACCCCTCGTGCCACTTTCAGCACCTCTTTTGCTTCTTTCTACACCTCTGTTGCAAATTTCTGCATCCCTCTTGCCTCTTTCTGTACCCCTCTTCCCTCTTTCTGCACCTCTGTTGTCTCTTTCTGCACCCCTGTTGTCTCTTTCTGCACTCGTCTTACCTCTTTCTGCACCTCTCTTGCTTCTCTCTGCACCTCTTTTGGAAATGTCTGCATCCCTCATGCCTCTTTCTGCACCCCTCTTCCCTATTTCTCTACCTATATTGCTTCTTTCTGCACTTCTCTTGCATCTGTCTGCCCTCCTCTTGGTTTTTTCTGCACCTCTCTTGCAAATTTCTGTATCCCTCTTACCTCTTTCTGCACATCTTTTCCCTCTTTCTGCAGCCCGTTTGCCTGTTTCTGCAACTCTCTTGCCTCTTTCTGCAGTTCTCTAGCCTCTTTCTGCACCCCTTTTGCCTGTTTCTGCACCCCTTTTGCCTCTTTTTGCACCTCTTTTGCTTCTTTCTGCACTTCTCCTTCCTCTTTCTGCACCCCTCTTGCCTCTTTCCGCATCTCTGTTGCTTCTTTCTGCATCTTTTTGCCTCTTTCTGCACCTGTCTTGCTTCTTTCTGCACCCCTGCTGTCTCTTTCTGTACCCCTGTTGTCTCTTTCTGCACTCGTCTTCCCTCTTCCTGCACCTCTCTTGCTTCTTTCTGCACTTCTTTTGCTTCTTTTTGCACCTCTCGCTTCTTTCTGCACCCTTCTTCCCTTTTTACATCCGTCTTGCCTCTTTCTGCAGTTCTCTTGCCATTTTCTGTACCTCTCTTGCCTCTTTCTGCACCTCACTTGCCTCTTTCTGCACTTCTCTTGCTTCTTTCTACACCTCTGTTGCTTCTTTCGGCAAATCTCTTGCCTCTTTCTGCACCCCTCTTCCCTATTTCTCTACCTATATTGCTTCTTTCTGCACTTCTCTTGCATCTGTCTGCACTGCTCTTGGTTTTTTCTGCACCTCTCTTGCAAATTTCTGTATCCCTCTTACCTCTTTCTGCACATCTTTTCCCTCTTTCTGCAGCCCGTTTGCCTGTTTCTGCAACTCTCTTGCCTCTTTCTGCAGTTCTCTAGCCTCTTTCTGCACCCCTTTTGCCTGTTTCTGCACTCCTTTTGCCTCTTTTTGCACCTCTTTTGCTTCTTTCTGCACTTCTCCTTCCTCTTTCTGCACCCCTCTTGCCTCTTTCCGCATCTCTGTTGCTTCTTTCTGCACTTTTTTTGCCTCTTTCTGCACCTGTCTTGCTTCTTTCTTCACCCCTGCTGTCTCTTTCTGTATCCCTGTTGTCTCTTTCTGCACTCGTCTTCCCTCTTCCTGCACCTCTCTTGCTTCTTTCTGCACTTCTTTTGCTTCTTTTTGCACCTCTCGCTTCTTTCTGCACCCTTCTTCCCTTTTTTACATCCGTCTTGCCTCTTTCTGCAGTTCTCTTGCCATTTTCTGTACCTCTCTTGCCTCTTTCTGCACCTCACTTGCCTGTTTCTGCACTTCTCTTGCTTCTTTCTACACCTCTGTTGCTTCTTTCGGCAAATCTCTTGCCTCTTTCTGCACTTCTCTTGCTTGTTTCTGCACCTCTCTTGCATCTTTCTGTACCTCTGTTGCCTCTTTCTGCACCCCTGTTCCCTCTTTCTGCACCTTTCCTGCCTGTTTCTGCACCTCTTTTGCCTCTTTCTGTACCTCTGTTGCTTCTTTCTGCACTTCTCTTGCTCTTTCTGCACCCTTTACGCCTCTTTTAGCACCTCTGTCGTTTCTTTCTGCACTTCTCTTCCTTATTTCTGCACCTCTCCTACCTCTTTCTACACCCCTCTTGCCTCTTTTTGCACCTCTGTTGGTTCTTTCTGAACTGCTCTTGCTTCTTTCTGCACCTCACTTGCCTCTTTCTGCACTTCTCTTGCTTCTTTCTACACCTCTGTTGCTCCTTTCAGCAATTCTCTTGCCTCTTTCTGCACTTGTCTTGCTTGTTTCTGCACCTCTCGTGTGTCTTTCTGCCCCTCTATTGCCTCTTTCTGCACCTCACTTGCTTCTTTCTGCACCCCTCTTGCTTCTTTCTGCTCCCCTCTTCCCTCTTTCTGCACCTCTCTTCTCCTCTTTCTGAACCCCTGTTCCCTCTTTCTGCACCTTTTCTGCCTGTTTCTGCACCTCTTTTTCTTCTTTCTGTACCTCTGTTGCTTCTTTCTGTACTACTGTTGCCTCTTTCTGCACCGTTGATACCTCTTTCAGCCCCTCTGTTGCTTCTTTCTGCACTTGTCTTCCTTCTTTCTGCACCCTCCTGCCACTTTCTGTACCCCTCTTGCCTCTTTGTGCACCTCTCCTACCTCTTTCTGTACCCCTCTTGCCTTTTTGCACCTCTGTTAGTTCTTTGTGCACTGCTCTTTCTTCTTTCTGCACCTCTTTTCCAAATGTCTGCATCCCTCGTGCCTTTCTGCACCCCTCTTCCCTATTTATCTCCCTCTCTTGCTTCTTTCTGCACTTCTTTTGCTTCTTTCTCCACTGCTCTTGGTTATTTCTGCACCTCTCTTGCAAATTTCTGTATCCCTCTTACCTCTTTCTGCACACCTGTTCCCTCATTCTGCACCTCTCTTGCCTCTTTCGGCACCTCTGTTGCTTCTTTCTGTACTTCTCTTGCCTCTTTCTGCACCCCTCTTGCCTCTTTCAGTACCTCTGTTGCTTTTTTCTGTACCCCTCTTGCCTCTTTCTGCACCTCTGTTGGTTCTTTCTGCACTGCTCTTGCTTCTTTCTGCACCTCCGTTGCAAATTTCTGCATCCCTCTTGCCTCTTTCTGTACCCCTCTTCCCTCTTTCTGCACCTCTCTTGCCTATGTCTGCACATCTTTTCCCTCTTTCTGTAGCCCGTTTGCCTGTTTCTGCAACTCTCTTGCCTCTTTCGGCACCTCTGTTGCTTCTTTCTGCACTTCTCTTGCCTCTTTCTGCACCCCTCGTGCCACTTTCAGCACCTCTTTTGCTTCTTTCTGCACCTCTGTTGCAAATTTCTGCATCCCTCTTGCCTCTTTCTGTACCCCTCTTCCCTCTTTCTGCACCTCTGTTGTCTCTTTCTGCACCCCTGTTGTCTCTTTCTGCACTCGTCTTACCTCTTTCTGCACCTCTCTTGCTTCTCTCTGCACCTCTTTGGGAAATGTATGCATCCCTCATTCCTCTTTCTGCACCCCTCTTCCCTATTTCTCTACCTATATTGCTTCTTTCTGCACTTCTCTTGCATCTGTCTGCACTGCTCTTGGTTTTTTCTGCACCTCTCTTGCAAATTTCTGTATCCCTCTTACCTCTTTCTGCACATCTTTTCCCTCTTTCTGCAGCCCGTTTGCCTGTTTCTGCAACTCTCTTGCCTCTTTCTGCAGTTCTCTAGCCTCTTTCTGCACCCCTTTTGCCTGTTTCTGCACCCCTTTTGCCTGTTTCTGCACCCCTTTTGCCTCTTTTTGCACCTCTTTTGCTTCTTTCTGCACTTCTCCTTCCTCTTTCTGCACCCCTCTTGCCTCTTTCCGCATCTCTGTTGCTTCTTTCTGCACTTTTTTTGCCTCTTTCTGCACCTGTCTTGCTACTTTCTGCACCCCTGCTGTCTCTTTCTGTACCCCTGCTGTCTCTTTCTGCACTCGTCTTCCCTCTTCCTGCACCTCTCTTGCTTCTTTCTACACTTCTTTTGCTTCTTTTTGCACCTCTCGCTTCTTTCTGCACCCTTCTTCCCTTTTTTACATCCGTCTTGCCTCTTTCTGCAGTTCTCTTGCCATTTTCTGTACCTCTCTTGCCTCTTTCTGCACCTCACTTGCCTCTTTCTGCACTTCTCTTGCTTCTTTCTACACCTCTATTGCTTCTTTCGGCAAATCTCTTGCCTCTTTCTGCACTTCTCTTGCTTGTTTCTGCACCTCTCTTGCATCTTTCTGTACCTCTGTTGCCTCTTTCTGCACCTCATGTGCTTCTTTCTGCATCCCTCTTGCCTCTTTCTGCACCTATCTTCCCTCTTTCTGCACCTCTCTTTCCTCTTTCTGTACCCCTGTTCCCTCTTTCTGCACCTTTCCTGCCTGTTTCTGCACCTCTTTTGCCTCTTTCTGTACCTCTGTTGCTTCTTTCTGCCCTTCTCTTGCTCTTTCTGCACCCTTTGCGCCTCTTTTAGCACCTCTGTCGTTTCTTTCTGCACTTCTCTTCCTTCTTTCTGCACCTCTCCTACCTCTTTCTACACCCCTCTTACATCTTTTTGCACCTCTGTTGGTTCTTTCTGAACTGCTCTTGCTTCTTTCTGCACCTCACTTGCCTCTTTCTGCACTTCTCTTGCTTCTTTCTACACCTCTGTTGCTCCTTTCAGCAATTCTCTTGCCTCTTTCTGCACTTGTCTTGCTTGTTTCTGCACCTCTCTTGTGTCTTTCTGCCCCTCTATTGCCTCTTTCTGCACCTCACTTGCTTCTTTCTGCACCCCTCTTGCTTCTTTCTGCTCCCCTCTTCCCTCTTTCTGCACCTCTCTTGCCTCTTTCTGCACCCCTGTTCCCTCTTTCTGCACCTTTTCTGCCTGTTTCTGCACCTCTTTTTCTTCTTTCTGTACCTCTGTTGCTTCTTTCTGTACTTCTCTTGCCTCTTTCTGCACCGTTGATGCCTCTTTCAGCCCCTCTGTTGCTTCTTTCTGCACTTGTCTTCCTTCTTTCTGCACCCTCCTGCCACTTTCTGTACCCCTCTTGCCTCTTTGTGCACCTCTCCTACCTCTTTCTGCACCCCTCTTGCCTTTTTGCACCTCTGTTAGTTCTTTGTGCACTGCTCTTTTTCTTTCTGCACCTCTTTTCCAAATGTCTGCATCCCTCGTGCCTTTCTGCACCCCTCTTCCCTATTTATCTACCTCTCTTGCTTCTTTCTGCACTTCTTTTGCTTCTTTCTCCACTGCTCTTGGTTATTTCTGCACCTCTCTTGCAAATTTCTGTATCCCTCTTACCTCTTTCTGCACACCTGTTCCCTCATTCTGCACCTCTCTTGCCTCTTTCGGCACCTCTGTTGCTTCTTTCTGTACTTCTCTTGCCTCTTTCTGCACCCCTCTTGCCTCTTTCAGTACCTCTGTTGCTTTTTTCTGCACTTCTCTTGCTTCTTTCTGCACAACTCTTGACTCTTTCTGTGCCGCTTTTGCCTCTTTGTGCACCTCTGCTGCCTCTTTCTGCCCCTCTCTTGCCTTTTTCTGCAATGTTCTTGCCTCTTTGTGCAGTTCTCTAGCCTCTTTTTGCACCTCTTTTGCTTCTTTCTGTACTTTTCTTGCCTCTTTCTGTACCTCTCTTGCCTTTTCCAGCACATCTGTTGCTTCTTTCTGCACTTCTCTTGCTTCTACCTTTTTGTACACAAATTCAAAGAGTATTCTGTTTGAAACACAGGTATTCAAGTATTTGTATGTTTATTTGTATGTAACGTGTCACTAGGTAAAAGCAGAGACACACGCATGCATACCTTCACAAACTTGGTCAGACAACAGTGATATGCTTAGGATTGCTGTTTTATATTTGGTAGGCCTAACATTCTGAGCAGTCGATGAATATTGAACCTTCAAGAGAAAAGTGAGGTTTAAGACATCTTGGGAGACGGGTTAGTGATTAGGCTACTTTGTATGTGTCTGTTGTAAGGTACAGTCAAAGTAGGCCTCTTTCTGCACCTCTGTTAGTTCTTTCTGCACATCTCTTGCTTCTGTCTGCACCTTTCTTCCTCTTTCTGGACTTCTGTTGCCTCTTTCTGCACTTCTCTTGCTTCTTTCAAGGCCTTTCTTTCTCTTTCTGCACATGTCCTACCTATGTAGGCATATTTAGAAAGTAGCATTTAAAAACCTTTGAAATTTACTGAAAAAACCACAGGTTTCAGGGATGTTATAGTTAGTTGGACATTTCACTTGTACAAAACCAGAGAAATTCGGCCGTTATAGTTAGTTGAGCTAACTATAACTCGTGCCCCCGCAATGCACTGCTGATGACGTCACATATTGTCCAACAAAAGTGCCCGAAGGCATTGAGAGGGCACTCCCAGCGCTCTTGCCCTCCGGCATTAAATTCCAGCTCGCCTTCATGTTCCAAGGATTAGCATTAGGTGCCAATGCGTTTCAAGGCTCAAGGCCTCTTCTTCATGGGCTGCTAATAAACATCGCATCACAGACTCACAATCCTGGATCCTACTAAGGACAGTAATATTGCTTTTTAATAACTGGCGCATGGAACCCACTATGGGAAGTGAAATGATGTCTTCTCCAGGGACTACGTGTCCCAGCATACAATTGGATGTAAATCTCACTGAGCGAGACCCACTGAGGTCATTAACCAATTAAAAACATCCTGAACATTGAATAAAGGAGAGTCCTTCATTGCCCCAGAAATAAGCAGCAGCCTTTGAGGAAGAGGCGATTGAGCCTCGAAACGCGTCAGGCTTTGAGAAACTTACCGGCATGTCGAGGCAAGCTGATCATGAACACCGGATGGTGTGCGAACTGTCGAGTGCTCCTTCAAAAGCTTCCGGCATTTGTGGAAAAAATAAAGACTCAGCGTCTCTGCCGCGGAAGGTAGCACCATCTTTAAATTATGAGAGGCTGAGGTCGGAACTATGTCCAGGCCGTATCCAGCACAGCAAGCCAAAAGTGAAAATATTCGTGCAGCAGCATCCTGGATCCTACTAAGAACCGTAATATTGCTTTATAATAACTCGCGCATGGAACCCACCATGGGAAGTGAAATGATGTCTTCTCCAGGGACTACGTGTCCCAGCATACAATTGCATGTAAATCGCACTGAGAGAGACCCACTGAGGTCATTAACCAATTAAAAACAAGCTGAACATTGAATAAAGGGGAGTCCTTTATTGCGCCAGAAATAAGCAGCAGCCTTTGAGGAAGAGGTGATTGAGCCTCGAAACGCGTCAGGCTTTGAGAAACTTACCAGCATGTCGAGGCAAGCTGATTGTGAACACCGGATGGTGGGTGATCTGTTGAATGCTCCTTCAAAAGCTTCGGGCATTTGTGGAAAAAATAAAGACACTGCGGCTCTGCCATGGAAGATAGCACCATCTTTAAATTATGAGAGGCTGAGGTCGGACCTATGTCCAGGCCGTATCCAGCACAGCGAGCCAAATGTGAAAATATTATTGCAGCGGCATCCTGGATCCTACTAAGGATAGTAATATTGCTTTTTCATAACTGGCGCATGGAACCCACTATGGGAAGTGAAATGATGTCTTCTCCAGGGACTACGTGTCCCAGCATACAATTGGATGTAAATCGCACTGAGCGAGAACCACTGAGGTCATTAACCAATTAAAAACATGCTGAACATTGAATAAAGGAGAGTCCTTTATTGCGCCATGTAGGAAGGTGGAATCTGACTATATGGTTGCCCCCACTTTTTTTTATGGTGTTTTGCTGGTTTATGACTTAGTTGGACTGGGATCCTGCTATTCAGGGCCCCAGTCTATCTGCTTTCTCTGTAAAATGGTTTCCATGTGCCTTAGGCACATCTCTGATTGGGATCTGGAGTGCCCTTATAAGTCCATAGTATATGGTATACTATGTACCAAGGGCATAGGTACCTCAGAGGACCTGCCAGGGGCTGCAGCATGTATTATGCCACCCCTGGAAGGCCATCCAAACTGACACCACAGGTCTGCTACTGCAGCCTGGGTAAGGTGGTGCATGCACTCCTTACTGTGATATAGGTTACCTATATCACGAAATACATACACACATAGAAACCTATAAGTCACTCCTAAGGCAGGCCTTATCAATCCTAAAGGCAGAGTGCATGGTTCCTATGTGAGAGGGTGCCCCTGCATGAGCAGGGCCCCTCTGCAGCGTTCGGAGACCATCTCTGATGCTGTTTGTAGTGCAGCCTGACCATATACTCTTAAGCGCATTATATCCTCGCGGTAAAATGCTAACTTTGGAATGGCTGCACCTAAACATGTCGTGTTTGGTGTCAAACATCTTGGAATACTACCCCCCCACCAATTCTGGTGGCGGGGGTAGCATTCCACCCTTCTAGAGGGAAAGACATGTTAACTCTGACGAGTCCGGTAACTTCTTTCCAGAGCCCTGGCATCACAAAATGGATGCTGCTGCCACAGACACGAGTCTGGCCTCCTGCTGCTGGACGAAACTCCGGCAGGGGAGGCCTGGACAATAGGTTTCCTGTCCCAGGGAGGTGTGACCACCTCCCCAGACAGGATAATGTGTATTGGGGCTGGGCGGGAGCACTTTCGGGTGCTTTGAAGTCCTGCACTGGGGGCACATTTGGTGTCCCTGTGCATTCCCCAGTTCAAACCGGATATGGGGCTTGCAGCCCCTGCTTTGGCGCGAACTGGACAAAGGGAAAGGGGTGTAGCCACCCTCTGCCCTGACCCACCCATAGGTGGGGCCACAGAGTAGTCCAACCCCTATTTTTAGAATAAAGGTAGGAACCCAGTCCTTAGGACTTTAGATTATACCTGGACGAAACTCTGAAACTGAATCTTGGACCTTCGACGCTCTACTCACGATTAGAGGACTGAAGAATCTCCCTTGGGGTCAAGGAGTGACTCCCTGCTTGGCAGGCACCAAAGAAGCATCTGTCTGGTTCGCATTACTGAAGCTCTCGTCGGACGCCGAAGTCATCGCATCACCAGAGGTGGATTCTCAGACTTCCCGAGGCTACCCTGAGTCCCCAGCAAAGCTGAGGCCCATGGCTATCGTGGGTGACTTGAGACCGTGACCCCTGGACACCGAGCACATTTGCAAGTGCACCATCTTCTAGGTCTTCCAAGAAGTCGTGCTTTGGGCTCCGAGTAGCCCTAGCCTCCAGCACCACCTGTACCGAAGATCACTGGCCTCCACTCCACGAGTGTCCTGTAAGCCAGCTCCATGTGCGGCGTCATGAGGCTCCTTCGCGGTCGCTAGCCCATTGGCTAGTAGCCCTTAACGAAGGCCAATCTTTTCCTTACTTGTCATCCTGGTTGCTCCAGGCCTGCCCTCACTTACCCTCGCTGGGTGAGTTCCACAGACCTTGCTGGTCTGCACCATTGACGATCTACATCTTACTCGAGACTTGCCGTTGCCAAGGCTTGTTGGGTCCAATCCGGTCGCCGATACCCCAGCACTCGACAAACATCGAGCACCAGCCCGAATCCTGCTCCTGGTCACCGACAACGCCTCCCGGACCTTGTGGCTGAAGAGTCAAGATGACCATCAACGCACCTGAAGCACTCAACATCGGTGGGCATCTGTCCATCGCCTTCCTGGTCACTGGCTAGTGACCCAGACTCTGTCCCCTCTGCTTTCAGGTTCACCAGAACTCCGATCCATGCTTGGATCCACCCGGACACTTTTCTCTTGGCCGCCAGCAGCACTTTGCAGCAGATCGCCATTCGAATCGATGACGAAACCCGACCCCGAAAGGCACCTATGCACCCGGCTTCCCTGGGTGAGGTAACACGAGTACTCCGGTGCTCCCGTGGGTAGAGACTCTTCAAAGTCCTAGATCTCAAAGGGTTTTGTCCTAGTCCTCTTTTAAGTGTCCCGTTCCTCTATTTTCCCGATCCCGACTTTCTCCATAGAAGTTAACGGCGTATCGCGGTTGTGTATCTACACTGCACGCGTCTCCCGTGGGTCCCCTGTGTCACTACCTTGGGTGGTTCCTTGTGGTCCAAGCACTTCTAGAGGCTCTAGGCCTAGTGTCTAGTTCAGTCGTGGTTTGCATACCACTTTATGGGTATATGGTTTGGTACGCCCCTAGGGCCCAAACGTGTATTTGTGCTATTACTGTGATTTAAGATCTTATAACCTATGTACTTCGAACTCTAGCCTCATAAAGAGACTAGAGGGGTGTGTTTAGTAATAAATACATATATTTTGAATATATACCTGGTGTGGTGCTCTTTCATTTGGTCACTCAAGAGATTATAGACTGGTAAAACAAGCTGCTTTACATTCCTTCAAGACTTAGCCTGAAGGCTGCTCTCCATAGCTACCACTAGGATAGCTTTCAATAAGGTTGTCTTTAACCTATCTACCATAAGAGTCGATTTGGACTGGTGCAAGGTGCCCACTATAATTAGTGGACAGCATATGCTAGGCCAACTTCTCACACGCCAGAAATAAGCAGCAGCCTTTGAGGAAGAGGCGATTGAGCCTCGAAACACGTCAGGCTTTGAGAAACTTACCGGCATGTTGAGACAAGCTGATCATGAACACCAGATGGTGGGCGAACTGTCGAGTGCTCTTTCAAAAGTTTCGGGCATTTGTGGAAAAAATAAAGACACGGCGGCTCTGCCGTGGAAGGTAGCACCATCTTTAAATTATGAGAGGCTGAGGTCGGAACAATGTCCAGGCCGTATCCAGCACAGGGAGCCAAAAGTGAAAATATTCTTGCAGCAGCATCCTGGATCCTACTAAGGACAGTAACATTGCTTTTTAATAACTGACGCATGGAACCCACTATGGGAAGTGAAATTATGTCTTCTCCAGGGACTACGTGTCCCAGCATACAATTGGATGTAAATCGCACTGAGCGAGTCCCACTGAGGTCATTAACCAATTAAAAACATGCTTAACATTGAATAAAGGAGAGTTCTTCATTGCGTCAGAAATAAGCAGCAGCCTTTGAGGAAGAGGCGATTGAGCCTCGAAACACGTCAGGCTTTCAGAAACTTACCGGCATGTCAAGGCAAGCTGATCATGAACACCGGATGGTGGGCGAACTGTCGAGTGCTCCTTCAAAAGCTTCGGGCATTTGTGGAAGATATCTATATATATATATATATATATATTCAAACCACAAGTTCCATCGTAACAAACTGGAGCACTCAACAGGTTCTGCACAAGTAATTTATTCGTCATCCAGCAGACGCGTTTTGGGAATTCTCCCTTTAAGCTGCTTATTGACATTGAGGGCTGACGAAGGGCACATAGAGTAATTTATGGTTTGAAGAGACATTGCTCCATGGAACTAAGTGGCAACCCATTCGGGGTTTGATTATGAAGGAGGAATGCAGAAACTATGGCCACAGAGTAATAGGTGACATTTCCACTGGGATTACAAATATTTGACAAGGCATGCAAATATGGCCATTTGAAAATAAGTATTTGACAAGAAGTGTTGCAGTCCTCTTTCACTTGCCATATATGTTCATCCAATGGGGGCTATTCGAGATATATTTAATTACTTGAATGTGACATCTTCTGTTTCTTATCAGCATTGAGAAAGGGAGAATTCCCGAAACGCGTCTGCTGGATGATGAATAAATTACTTGTGCAGAACCTGTTGAGTGCTCCAGTTTGTTCCGATGAAACTTGTGGTTTGAATTATTTCATGAGGCCACGCTCACGTTTGATGCACCCGTCATTAAGAGTTCAACGGTTTCTGTGTGGCAATTGTGAGGTGGAATATATATATCTATATATATATCTATATATATCTATTATCTACTGGCGGTCGCCAGTAGATAGTTATAGTTACAACCTATTATCCATAGGAAATCCGCGACATTCTATTTGAAATAACTCTCTTGCCGGTTGACGTATCTTCGCAAAATTTTCAAACTTTATGGCCCGCTCTGGTCCGCTCCTACCCCGAAAGTCTCGGGGGATTCGTCAAGCGGGGCCGAGAAAAAGGGGGTCCCAAAACGCGTTTTCCCATGCAATTTTCCATAGGAAACTTTAGACACGGCTACAGCCTCGAACTGCTGAACGGAATTACACCAAATTTGGCAAAGAGGTAGTTCTTGGTTCAGAAAGAACCCTTTTGTTAAATGGTGTAAATCCGTTCAGTAGTTGCTGAGAAAATCAAAAGTAAAAAGATAGTGATATCTAGGGCCGCGGATCCTCCCGAGCACGAGCTTTATGTTAATTGGCTGTCAACACTCCAAACCAGGAAGTGTTGGCAGCCATTTTGTCCCTCGGTAGAACCGAGGGACAGAAACAAGTGCGCAAAGCGCACAAAGGGGGCAGGGTAGAAACACCCTGACCCCCTAGGTCTGCTCAGGGGTCCCACAAGGACCCCTGGGCAAAAAATTTTTTATTTTTTTAAAAATCGGCAGGATGCGCTCAGGGAGCGCGAACCCTGCCGAAAAAAAGAAATCGAAGCGCGGTCTCCGCGCTTCGATAGTTAATTGGCCCCGGGTGGGCCAAGTCCCGGGGGCATGCTGGGGGGGTTAATTTTATGTGTGGGGTCCTCTAAGGGCCCCCAAGCCCCGGGGACCACCACCCCCGGGGCTTTATGTATAATGGTGCGGGAGGGCTCTGAGCCCTCCCACAGCCCCGGGACCGCCACCTCCCGGGGCTTCTTTTTATTTAAAAAACCTGTGTGGGGGCTCCAGCCCCCACACGCCCGGGACCACCACCTCCCGGGGCACTAAGAAAATTAAAATGGGGGTCCGTTTTGGACCTCAGAGCCCCGGGACCACCACCTCCCCGGGGCTTTCAAAATGTAGGAGGGGGCCGCGCGGCCCCCTCCTGGAGCCCTTGATGGCCCTGGGGACCACCACCCCCAGGGCCGGCTCCTGCAGTGTCCCGGGGTGCCTACCCCGGGACACTGCTGTTGCAATGACAGGATGGGAGCCTCGCGGCTCCCGTCCTGTCATTGCAAACTTGCTTTGGATATTGGAAGAGAGAGCAGGAAACCTGCTCTCTCTTCCAATATCCAAAGCCGATAGCTTTCCACATGGGGAGCAGCATGTTAGCTGCTCCCCATGTGTAAGCAATGCCGGCTCCCGTAGGACACGGGGAGCCGGCGGGACTGTGGGGGTTTGGGGACCCCCCACAGTCCCCAACGAGAGGCCAGGCCCCGGGGGATGGGGTCCCCGGGGCCATAAGAGGCCACGGAGGGGGCCACGCAGCCCCTCCCCAAAGTAACAAAAATTAAAAAAATTTAAAAAAGTGCAAGGCCGGCCCCGGGGATGGGGTCCCCGGGGCCTTAAATGGCCTGAGGAGGGGGCCACGCAGCCCCCTCCAAATAAAAAAAGAGGCCATGCCCCGGGGATGGGGTCCCCGGGGCCAATACAGGCCCAGGGAAGGGGGCCACGCGGCCCCCTTCCCGTTTTTTTTTTATTTTAATTAAAAAAGGGGAAAGGCCCTGGGGGATGGGGTCCCCAGGGCCTAAAAATAGGAAAAAGGAAGGGGGCCACACAGCCCTCCTTCAGGGGAAAAAAAAAAAAACGATCGGGCCCGTAGGCCCCGCCCCTTCCTTCACCACTCTGCAAACGCGCCCCTGGCGCGTTTGCAGAGGGGGAACGACTCCCTTGAATACTGGGGTCCCTGGGGGCCAACTAGCCCACCAGGAACCTCCAGTATGCGCCAGGGGCTGCCTTGCAGAGAGGTGTACAGAGTCCACGCCCCTTTTACACCTCTCTGCAACGCAGCTCTATGGCGCTTTTGGAGGTATATGGTGGGCTAGTTGCACCCCGGGGACCCTCAGGATTCAAGGGAGTTAATCCCCGACTTAAAACGCGCCACGGGGCGCGTTTGCACAGTGGTGAAGGGAGGGGGCGGGGCTTCAGGTGACATGTGTGCAAACAGGCCCCGTGGCGCGTTTTAAGATGGGGAATTAAATCCTCTTCAATCCTGAGGGTCCCTGGGGCCAACTAGCCCAACAGGTACGTCCAGAAAGCGCCACAGAGCTGCGTTTCAGAGAGGTGTAAAAAGGGGTGTGGCCTCTGTAAATGTCTCTGCAACGCAGCCCCTGGCGCATACTGGAGGTTCCTGGTGGGCTAGTTGGCCCGTAGGGACCCTCATGATTCAAGGGGACTTAATCCCCCAACTTAAAACGCGCCACGGGGCGCGTTTGCACAGATGTCACCTCAGGCCCCGCCCCTCCCTTCACCATTGTGCAAATATTCCTCTAAAATCAGCCGAAATACGAATTCTGATTTACTCACCTGTTATCAGGAGAGACCTCAGTGCTGCATCTTTCAGCCCAGTACTGGTCCTGAAAAGTAATTTTAACCGTACTTACCAGTAACTTGAATTTCCTTCCATAGGCTAACATTGACTGGTTTCACTTGGAAATTCTTCTAAGTGTGGAGTTTTGGAACTTTAAAATATTCCTCTAAAATCAGCCGAAATACGAATTCCGATTTACTCACCTGTTATCAGGAGAGACCTCAGTGCTGCATCTTTCAGCCCAGTACTGATCCTCAAAAGTAATTTTAACCATACTTACCAGTAACTTGAATTTCCTTCCATAGGATATCATTGCCTGCTTTTTGCTGAAAAAGTTTCTAAGTGCTGATTTTTGAAACATACAAATATTCCTCTAAAATCAGCCGAAATCCGAATTCTGATTTACTCACCTGTTATCAGGGAGAGACCTCAGTGCTGCATCTTTCAGCCCAGTACTGGTCCTGAAAAGTAATTTTAACCGTACTTACCAGTAACTTGAATTTCCTTCCATAGGCTAACATTGACTGGTTTCACTTGGAAATTCTTCTAAGTGTGGAGTTTTGGAACTTTAAAATATTCCTCTAAAATCAGCCGAAATACGAATTCCGATTTACTCACCTGTTATCAGGAGAGACCTCAGTGCTGCATCTTTCAGCCCAGTACTGATCCTGAAAAGTAATTTTAACCGTACCTACCGGTAACTTGAATTTCCTTCATAGGCTAACATTGACTGGTTTCACTTGGAAATTCTTCTAAGTGTGGAGTTTTGGAACTTTAAAATATTCCTCTAAAATCAGCCGAAATACGAATTCCGATTTACTCACCTGTTATCAGGAGAGACCTCAGTGCTGCATCTTTCAGCCCAGTACTGGTCCTGAAAAGTAATTTTAACCGTACTTACCGGTAACTTGAATTTCCTTCATAGGCTAACATTGACTGGTTTCACTTGGAAATTCTTCTAAGTGTGGAGTTTTGGAACTTTAAAATATTCCTCTAAAATCAGCCGAAATACGAATTCCGATTTACTCACCTGTTATCAGGAGAGACCTCAGTGCTGCATCTTTCAGCCCAGTACTGGTCCTGAAAAGTAATTTTAACCGTTCTTACCGGTAACTTGAATTTCCTTCATAGGCTAACATTGACTGGTTTCACTTGGAAATTCTTCTAAGTGTGGAGTTTTGGAACTTTAAAATATTCCTCTAAAATCAGCCGAAATACGAATTCCGATTTACTCACCTGTTATCAGGAGAAAACCCAGTGCTGCATCTTTTAGCCCAGTACTGATCCTCAAAAGTAATTTTAACCGTACTTACCAGTAACTTGAATTTCCTTCCATAGGATATCATTGCCTGCTTTTTGCTGAAAAGTTTCTAAGTGTTGATTTTTGAAACATACAAATATTCCTCTAAAATCAGCCGAAATCCGAATTCTGATTTACTCACCTGTTATCAGGAGAGACCTCAGTGCTGCATCTTTCAGCCCAGTACTGGTCCTGAAAAGTAATTTTAACCGTACTTACCAGTAACTTGAATTTCCTTCCATAGGCTAACATTGACTGGTTTCACTTGGAAATTCTTCTAAGTGTGGAGTTTTGGAACTTTAAAATATTCCTCTAAAATCAGCCGAAATACGAATTCCGATTTACTCACCTGTTATCAGGAGAGACCTCAGTGCTGCATCTTTCAGCCCAGTACTGGTCCTGAAAAGTAATTTTAACCGTTCTTACCGGTAACTTGAATTTCCTTCATAGGCTAACATTGACTGGTTTCACTTGGAAATTCTTCTAAGTGTGGAGTTTTGGAACTTTAAAATATTCCTCTAAAATCAGCCGAAATACGAATTCCGATTTACTCACCTGTTATCAGGAGAGACCTCAGTGCTGCATCTTTCAGCCCAGTACTGATCCTGTAAAGTAATTTTAACCGTACCTACCGGTAACTTGAATTTCCTTCATAGGCTAACATTGACTGGTTTCACTTGGAAATTCTTCTAAGTGTGGAGTTTTGGAACTTTAAAATATTCCTCTAAAATCAGCCGAAATACGAATTCCGATTTACTCACCTGTTATCAGGAGAGAACCCAGTGCTGCATCTTTTAGCCCAGTACTGATCCTCAAAAGTAATTTTAACCGTACTTACCAGTAACTTGAATTTCCTTCCATAGGATATCATTGCCTGCTTTTTGCTGAAAAGTTTCTAAGTGTTGATTTTTGAAACATACAAATATTCCTCTAAAATCAGCCGAAATCCGAATTCTGATTTACTCACCTGTTATCAGGAGAGACCTCAGTGCTGCATCTTTCAGCCCAGTACTGGTCCTGAAAAGTAATTTTAACCGTACTTACCAGTAACTTGAATTTCCTTTCCATAGGCTAACATTGACTGGTTTCACTTGGAAATTCTTCTAAGTGTGGAGTTTTGGAACTTTAAAATATTCCTCTAAAATCAGCCGAAATACGAATTCCGATTTACTCACCTGTTATCAGGAGAGACCTCAGTGCTGCATCTTTCAGCCCAGTACTGATCCTCAAAAGTAATTTTAACCGTACTTACCAGTAACTTGAATTTCCTTCCATAGGCTAACATTGACTGGTTTCACTTGGAAATTCTTCTAAGTGTGGAGTTTTGGAACTTTAAAATATTCCTCTAAAATCAGCCAAAATACGAATTCCGATTTACTCACCTGTTATCAGGAGAGACCTCAGTGCTGCATCATTCAGCCCAGTACTGATCCTGAAAAGTAATTTTAACCGTACTTACCAGTAACTTGAATTTCCTTCCATAGGAATCCATTGTCTGGTTTTCAGCAGAAAAGTTTCAAAGTGTCGATTTTCACAAACTACAAATATTCCTAAAAAATCGCCTGTATGACTTAAACGCATTCTTTCAACTGTTTACAGGAGATGCACCAGTGCTGGATCCAGGATCCAACACTGAGTAAGAAAAAGTAACGATAACAGTTTTTAACTTCTAAGTGAATTTCCTTCCATAGGATAACATTGGTGATTCTATGAGAAAAGTTTCTAAGTGTGAACTTTTAAAGTACAATAATATTCATTAAAAATCACGACTGTAACCAAAACGCTTTTACTCAACTGTTTACAGGAGATGTCCCAGGACTGAATCTAGGATCCAGTAATGTGGTTAGAAAAGTAATCCATAAAGTAACTAATTGCATTTAACTAGAAATTCACATTGAGCTGAATGTTGCATTGTGTTTGAAAATGTGTTGCCCATTGCAACAACTGTAACTACTGTACTTAAAAGTCTATTGCCTATGTGCAAAGTAATTAAACTAAAGTAATTCATTCTGAGAAAGTATTTTTTGTAATGTAATGTATAATGTAATTACAATGTAATTTAAAAAATAAAATATGTAAAAAAAAATTGTTTCTAAAAATTTGGAAATCAGTATGAAAAAAATGTATATAACAATTAATACATTTAAAAATTGTCATTTACAAAACCTTTGAAATTCACAGAAAAAACTGTAGGTTTCAGACATGTTATAGTTACAAATTAGCATTTAAAAACCTTTGAAATTCACTGAAAAAACCATAGGTTTCAGGGACGTTATAGTTACAAATTAGCATTTAAAAAACCTTTGAAATTCACTGAAAAACCATAGGTTTTAGGGACAGTTATAGTTAGTTGGACATTGCACTCGTACAAAACCCGTGAAATTCCCCTGTTATAGTTAGTCCAGCTAACTATAACTCGCGCCCACGCAATGCACTGCTGATGACGTCACATATTACATCACTCATGACATGGTCAGTGACATCACTGATGACATCACTGATGGCATCTCAAATGACATCACTGATGACATCATCCACGTGATAATCTGATGCACCTCCTCACACCCTAATATAACCTTTGATACACCCACTCTAAATTACAGACTGCCATTCGCAAAACCATAGACACTCCAACACCAATAACTACATACCCACTCACTGTTTCTTAGGTCTACGCACACATCCACTCACTCACCCGTACAGTCACTCATACTTACGGTCACTCAGTACAGGACTATCATATGCACTCATACTCCTATATAGACACTCAAACACCGCCACTCATCCATAGAGGTACTCACACACCTAGTCATTCATGCAAATAATTAAACACACTACCATTTACTCACCTATACAGTTATACACACACCAGCTCACTTACTCATACAAATAGTAGCACATTCTTACGCTCTTATACAATCACTGATACAAGCACACACTCATCCATACAGCCACTATCACAATCACTCACTCTCGCTTATAGCTATTTATATACTCCAACACACATATATACTGCCTTTCACATATGTAGTTACTCACACATGTACCACTGGGACATACATTCACTCACTAACACACTCTTACACACACTTACCCACCCATACAGTCTATCACAGTTGCACTCTTGAAACCATCCACCCAGTGAATCACCCACTCACACATCTATGCACAGAGTTGCACACACCCCTCCCACACAAACACTCAGGCACCCATACAGATACTCAGACAAGCATTCAATAACTCATATAGACACTCATGTAGCTATTCACAAACACATGCAGCCACTTACACAGCAACAGACAGACGGATACAGACATTCACCCAGTTTAGTCACTAACCCATGCATTCAGTAAGATACGTTAAATCACTCACTTATAGAGTCAGTCACGCACCTACTAAATCATCCATACAGACACTTACACACCCACTCATTCTTCAATACGTCTTTTCCTATATATATTAAAAATATATAAACTTTACAGAAACACACAGTCACTGGATGATGTCATCAGTGATGTCATCAGTGATGTCATTTGAGATGTCATCAGTGATGTCATCAGTGATGTCACTGACCATGTCATGAGTGATGTAATATGTGACGTCATCAGCAGTGCATTGCGGGGCGCGAGTTATAGTTAGCTGGACTAACTATAACGGGGGAATTTCACGGGTTTTGTACGAGTGCAATGTCCAACTAACTATAAATGTCCCTAAAACCTATGGTTTTTCAGTGAATCTACATATATATATATATATATATATATATATATATATATATATATATATATATATACACATACACTGATCACTTCATGGCAGACTAAACAATGTAGGCCATCGATGGCAAAAAAAGAGTCTGACTGTTTCTTCTTGCTCTGGAGGACAACTGCTGGTAATGCAGATGCAGAAGGTGTTATATCCTGCAGACATGCAGCTAATGTGGATGCCCTATCCACTTCTTGCTGCCATCTTTTGGCTGCTTTAAACTCCTCTGAATGTTGCAGACAGTAAGATGCTTATGTATCACTGATGTCCCAATGCTGTTTTTTTGCCAGTTCTGCGTCCTGGTGGTCCTCTAGTTTCTTCCTGGGGCTCTTGATGTTCCTGCTGGTCACTCCCTTAAGTTACTGTTTTTAGGTTTAGACCCCAAAAACCAACAAAACACCAGAAGAGTTGGAGTTATGTAGAGAGGCTGTTAAGCCAGATAAATCATGCAGGGTAGTGTTAGAAATGAGACAGAAACCAAACAGAAGAGCTTTTGTTGTAAGTCTTTGGTTCCGCTGTACTATGCAAACTAATGCAGTACCACCAAAGCAAAAAAAAACAGAAGGGATAAATACCTTTATATTTCTGCATTTTCTGAGTCTGTTGCAATACCCTGTCTCCAACTTAAAAAAGTCCTTATCCTAGAGAACTCAATGTTTTACAAAAAATAAAAATACAATTAATGCCGTACCTATGCGGAATCCAGAAAAGCAAGCAAAGGCCCTGCTGAAGTCACAGTCCATTCCTTCATAAACTCTGTGGGTCCTGCAGGAGTACCACGGTACCTTATTAGAGGTAAAAAAAAAAATCAAAGCAGCCATTTGATTGGCCAAGTAAGCGCACTGTATTAAAATAATCCCACACCCTATAGAAATAAACAAGAACAAACCTCCTGACTACTAGACATTATTATTTCACCAGGGTGTCTGGAAAAAAATAAAATCCAGATCCATCATGGCATCAAAAATCAGTGAGAGCCAACCATCAACCAGTTCAAGCACTGGCCTAAAATGCCAGTTCTAGCTCTTGCACCTTGTGCAGTTAGTGCTGCACTGAGGAAAGTCAGGACAGTACTGCATGGGGCTTCTGGAATGTGGAAACACATTTGGTCCCATCACCCAAACCACATTGCCTGAGCTGAGCTGAAGTCAAAGGAAAGAAGGTGATGAAGAAGAGAAAAATACATCACATGGGATTCTACAACAGACAGTAGAAGAGGATCATCCTTTTATGCAGTACTATGTAACATACTTTACTATCTCTAAATAAGTTGTCTCCTCAGGAGAGAAAAACAAAAAAATGGTCTCCAACACTCCACATCTACATATAACTCCAAATGAAGGAGCAACACAAGGGCATCTAGACACCAGTTAGAAAATAAAACATATATATATTTTTTTAATTCAAAATGTTAAACATGTTGTACAGTTCATACTTTCTCAGTATAACTGTGTGTTTGTTGGACAACATAAATGTCAAAACAGCACTGGATTGAGTCCACATACGCTATCAGAATATGTTGGCCTTAGTCCTGGCTAGCTCAGATGCACCATCTGTACCCCTAACCTAGCAAGGTAGCAGATGGTATGTGCAACCTCAGAACATGACAGCCCTGACTCCCCAAGGAAATTGTGGAAACAGAAGCCATTTTGTTTGGTAAATCATGCATGCCCGAAGATAATACAAGAAATACTGGAATTGGCAATTCAAATATATAGTGAAGCAATAAGATTTGTGTGTAAAAGGCATGTGCTGCAATTATCAATAGAAGAAAACAAAACAGAGTAATCAGCATCACAGGAAGGGTAAATAAAATAAACAGTTTAACCATTGTTCTGTTACATAGAATATATGTTTTCATATAAGTACAATTATATTTGTGCTCCTACCTAGCGTACTCTATCCTAGTGTGCCTAGGGTGGGTGAATCTGCAAGAATCCCTATAGGGTGATCTAACTCCCCAGTTACCTGTAAGTATGTTTAATCTGGGAGCCCGTCTTGGTGTAGAAATGGGCACCATATTTCTGAGGAGGTAAACAGAATTCAGCTGGGCTGGAATTCCGGCATGGGGCTACCTCGACAGTGTTAGCAAAATGCTCCTTTAATGAAACAAAGGAGTGATGTCATTTATATAATAAACTTCACCCATGTTGCAATGCTGAAATCCCAGTCAGGCCATCATTATTGATTCTATCATGACAACGCTGTCGCCAAGCAAGTAATAGCAATCATCAAAGTTTTGCTCAGTGAACTTTAGCTTTCATATAGAATGTTTAAGGCTCTGATTATATGCCTATGAAGAAATGTAAACGTAAGGAAAATTCATTTCAAATATTATATTCCATGCAAGCATGCAATGCAGATGTGTGTCAAATGTCAACGTTTCAAGAAAGATGTCCACTTTAAAATGTGATTATTTAAATGGTGATGTACTCACCCGGGCCTAATGTGACCACATAAAACCAACTCCTTGGACGTAAGGTGACTAAAAAGCTTCCTAAAACCTATGCTAAAATTGTAGATTTAATATTAAACCTAAAGCAGAAAAGCATAAAAGCATTGTACTTCTTTAATAATAACAGCATAGAGAAAGACAAATTATATTAAAAACGCAATAGGAAAAAAATGTGTAAAAAGACTTCATTCTAAAAGTGATTTAGGGAATAAAAAATCTCCACTGCTTGAAATTGCCAGATTGTTTAAATGTTCAGAGGAGTCGACGAAACATTGCTGTTCCCAGCTTCCGCAGATGATTGTTCCATTGGCAGCCCTCTTACCAGCTCCAGGGAACAAACATATTCAAATCCACCCACCCAACCCAGCAGCTGCTGAAAGAGTGATGGCCAGTAGTGCATCTACAGGGGACGAGCCAGGTTCCAAATCACCAGGAGATAAAGCATCCCAGGAAGGATCATAATGTGTGTTTTGAAGCAGCAGCAATCGTGCAGGGCATCTGTACAAGTGAGTCTTTAGGGGACCCACCAGCAGTGTAATGTCCGTAGATTGGACCGGCTGCATCCCCAAGCATATATCCAGGGCACACTCGAAAGTGCACAGCTGACAGCGGAATACGGACTGCACACAGTGTAGCCAAACAGGTCAAAAGGACAAGAACCAGTTGTCATTCAGTTCTTGAAACAAGGGTGTGCCAAAGGACTGCATCATTCTCTCAAAAACACAGTAGCATATGCAATAGTGGTATCCCACCATCCACATGACGGAACATCCATTGTGGAGAAAATAGAATAAAATCAGTGTCCCAACAACTATGAACAAGACAAGCAGTAAGGCTCCAAAGATTTTTCAGGCATGGAGTGTATGGAAGATGCAATAGCTCCAAAGACCGTATGGAACCCAAATGTCTTAAAAACATGCTCTACTTTCACAATATTTGAAATGTTAAAAATGCAGTGCATTAGTTCCCCAAAATGGTGTGGGAAAATTGTGCGGAGTAACAACTGTATCTCAGAAGAAGATCTTGCTACTTGAAGATCAAACATCTCCCTTGCAGATGCTAAGGCCATGTCTTTCTGAAACAATAAGGCTTACAGTCTGCTTAAAGCATTAAAGTTCACATTTGAAATTTTTATCGAAGGTCAAATTGTTGCATCCCTAACTGTACGCACAGGTGGAAATAGCCCTTGTGTACAACAGGTCACGACTGCAGAAACCGTCACCAGATTTGTTATTCCTGGTTTCATCCTACATCAACCCTGACTATTCAACATCAAATAACTCCCATTAGAGAGCAATCTGAACGCTAGAAGAATCACACAGCTGGGGAACCCTTCAGATAACATGACAAGTTCACCTTGGACGCATTGCATGCACCGTGGATTGATACCTGACTGCAAACTAGAGATTGGCCTAAAGTATTCTAGTAGTCTGTACCACTAAGAAAAACCTCAGTAACACCATTCCTACAATGATAAGTGAAAGGTAGGATCCTTGCCTCATGTACCCATCCTTCTCCCATAACGTGGGTCTGGCCTATTTATTCGGAACCCTTTCGTGTTGTCTAGAAAACGTGCCTGACATCCGTTAGTGTCAAAGGGCCACACTAACCATTCATCTGGATTGAAACGTGGAGAATTGCATGTCCCATTTCTAAGCAAGTTTGTCAAACGTGTCCTCCGCGTAATTTGTGAATTGTTGCTAATTTGCAAAGCATGCAATAGTGGGAATTTCTGGTGTATTTAGATCTTTTATCTAGGCTAAGCACAGTTATATTCAGGAAAATCAGTACAAGGAATGCAATAAATAATATAAATAAAGTCATGTTCCCCTGAACCTGCCAATTTCAAGTTCCCCATATAGGTTTTAAATCAATATTGTTTCTCCAAAAGTCATAACCTTATGTCCACTACTGGGAAATAAAAGATGCAAAATAAAGTTAGCATATATTTCTTTGCCGGTGAAAGTGTAAATTTGTCATACTAGTACTCTGGATCTGTTGGATTGTGACCAAAAAAATATGAAAACTTCTGTGCAAATGTCTTTGAGCTACTCAGTGGCAGTGTAGGGCAGTGTTCCCATTAAGTGTAATTAAATACTACACGTGGAGTACTTGCTTTATGTATATAATTGTGACCATAATGGCGAAAACATAACATTTCATCATAATTAGATGCCACATCATACATTTCTTCACTACTAAAAACCATGTAATGCTCTAAATCGGCAAGCATTTCATGCACTGTGTTAATGTCCCAAGCATCAAAGATAATACCGGGAGTGATAACATAATTTAAGGATATACAAAACACATATGGAACTTGTAAAGTCTCTGTCAGTCCAAATACATCATAGGGTACCTTATCCCAAAAAATTCCATCAGGAACTGGAACAGCTAAAATGTTCACCAGGGAAAGGTCTCTTCGTACCTTGTGTGATGAAGAACTACTCAGGATCCTGTGAGGCCTACCATTTAGAACCGATCACATGATGTGGTTTTATGAGATCAATAGACACAAATTGCTTGAGTTTGCTACCGGCAAGGGGCAATAAAAGTGCAGTTCTGGTACCTTCAAAGGTCAGGACAAGCCCGAACTCCTTTTTGTTGATTATGTTCTCTTGTACTAGATCGCTGATCTTTGGAACCCAACCAGGAGTTGCCAGTGCTCCCTTCACTTCACCAGTGGCAGAACATTTCTGTTGGATATTGCTCTGAGCGTCTCTGAAGTTGTGCAGGTCCTGTAAAACATACAAACGTTCACTGAAATCAAAAGGCATTTCTGCCGCCACCGTACTGGGACTGTCAAGGTAGGAACCCCCATTTTAACCCCCAACAGGACTTCATAGGGAGTCTGACCACCCAAGGATTTTCTAGGCAGATTGTTTCAGGCTCTCTGGACCCCATACAGGTGGTGAACCCAACTGCGACCTAAACCTAAGACTCTAGCTGTTAGAGACTGCTTTAAGTCATAGTTTTTCCTCGCCACTATTGTGTTTCCCTTGGAATGACAGTGGGAGGAGTACTTCACAGCCACACCCAATTTTCCCATGTTCCAATGAGCTGTCTGTAAACCCAAGAGGCCAACACTGGACCCTGATTTGAATGGAATGTGACTACTGCATATGTGCCAGTAAAGATTTGCAAGTCCTTTATAACAGTTCTAGCATTAGCCAATCACTGTGGCCATACTTATAAGAATCAATAGCAGGACTTCACTGCTAACATGATGTATTTGTAAGGCTCATATGAGTGTAAGGGTCCGCAATGGGCCAGATAAATACAAGCCAGAGGCTTATCTGAGATCAAGAGAGGTGACTGTGGTGGACGAGCTGCGGTGGAAACTTTTTATTTGCTGGCAATTGTCACATTTAAGGACTATGGGGCTTATTTACAAGCTCTGTGCGCCACCGGAACGTCACTTTGTTTGATGTTCCAGTGGTGCACAGACCTTAGCCATATATACAAGGCCACTGAAAGCCACCTTGCATGGCTTTTCATGGCCTCGAAGATATAGTGTTAAGCGACGCAACGCAAGTCACTCGGTTGCCTCATACTGCCTCAGGGAGGCATGCCATGGGCATTACTGTGGGTGTTCCCATGTAACACTCATGGCATTTGACACATTCCCAGATTTACAGCATGCTGTAAATCTGGGAATGAGTCAAAAGCCTACGCCTCCCCAGGGGTGACATAATCGTTGTTTTTGTGCAGAAAGGAATTCCTTCCTGCACAGAAACAACATGATTTAGAGACAGGCAACCTAGCACCATGGTGCAAGGATGCCTGCATTAGTGCTAGGCAGCCATTTGTGCACCAACGCAGTAAAAGAGGACAGGAATGCCCTTTTTATTTGACGTAGGGCTGCGCAGCAGGAAGGCTTGAGGTGCTACCCTATGCCAAAAATTAGTAAATTAGGCCCCTAGTCTTTAGCCTGTATGTAAAGACCTGGCCACCAATAGCATTGCGCAACAGTGAAATTGTAGCCACCATCCCTGCTTGAGCAGATGCTAGACCCTCATGCACTGCTAGGATCAGCCCTAACCTGCTATTTGATTTAGGTATCACTCTATCCCTTACTCTGGGAATATGAGCAAATGGAATATTTTGAGCAATTAACTGTTAGGAGTATTTTAGTGGAAAACCGTTCGGTAAGTGGGTACCATTGCGCTTATCATTGAAAGTTTTCATGATGTCTCCATCTATTCTAGTACTGGAATGAGTTATTGCAGAAACTGCAGCAGTTTGCAGTGTTGCTTTTTGTGGCTTCCTCCGTCATTGAATTCCCTGCAACATGTATTCCCACACGTTGGTGACTCAGTGTGTGAATGACATCAACCCATGGCAAACTTGCTTTAAGTTTAGCCACTTGTCCCCAGCATTTTATGCTTGATTGAGTGCCCTTTGTAATCTCTGAATCCATTCTTGCTCCAGTAGTGTAAATACTTATTGTAAGACTGGACACAATAATACAAATCGTACAGTATAAGTGTGGGGAACTCAGGATCTGTATTCTCAAGTGCCAGAATTAGAGCTTTCAGTTCAGTGCAATCACCAAGTAACGGTGTACATGTTTTATGAGGCTGGAATTCTCCAGCCCTCATTCTACCCTTTACCACTGCGCAAGTGGAAAAGTATTGATGTTTTGTCCCTACAGAAGGCTGGGCAGAACTATTATTATATAACCATACTGATCTAGAGGTATATAATATAATCTGCATCTGTTGCCTTGAGTGAGTTGCCCATTGGATCCATCTTTGATGTAAAGCTTTTGCATTTGGAATGCTGGTCTTTGTGACAGCCTCTAAGGCTGGAAAGGGAGTAATGACAATTATTTGTTTTTCCCGAGCCAATGATCTTTCTCTCGCTACAGCTATCTGTATAGCCGTCAGGATCATTTCTGTCAGTGCAAAACCAATTTCTGCATTTGTATATAAATGAGATTTACATGCCATTGGTATAGTATCTCCTTCATTGGATGTGATATAAGTGTATCCTGATGCACCCACAATTATGGGGATCACCAAGTTTGTGGTGTTTACATGTGTGTGTAAATGTTTGGAAGTTAACATGTCAGCTTGAACTGAACGCAAAATCTGTGTGTGTTCAGATGTCCAATGTGTGCTTGAAAAGTCTGGACGAATCAAGTCACAAAACGGTTTGAAATGTCTAATGTGTTTTTGTATTTTTTGTGCCGTGCTATTTGTGGTTTGTACAGCAAATGTGCATGTAGCAGTGTTCAAGTGTCTGTAATCTAAGACTAAACATATTAAATGAGGTCTTGCCTTTGTGGTTGTGGGCTGGACCTTACAGGTACGATGTGGTAAGGGGATCCTTCATCCCAACCCGCATGGTTGCAGTATAATGTCAGAGTTTGTGCTAAGGCCCACTCCTTGGCGTATGTGTGTTTAACAGATTCTGCAAAGAAAGTTGGAAAAGGCTGGTAAAATTATTGGTTCTCCTTGTGGGCAATCCCTAACAAACCCAGGTGGCCAATCTTTTTCAGCCAAGCAAATGTCGTAGCCAAATGACAAGTTCCCCCAAAAGAGAACATTGATAGTATGTTATATCTTCCCTCCATCTGGAGTTGCAATTCATATAATTGACTAAGGACACTCAGTCTGTGGTCTGGTGTTTCCACCTCAATGTAGTCACTCATTGCTACTGCCGGCAGACATTCCATAAGATTCCGGTGAACTATTGTGACTTCTGCTGCACTGTCCAGCATGGTCAGAGCCCACTCCCCATTCAGAAATTGAGTCCTTAATACCTGTGGCATGTTTGGCCTTAATCCTAGCCAATTTCTTGTTTTTAAATTGAGGCTTTGGCTGTGTAGGTTTGTCTTCCTTTTTTATTATGTAACCAGAGGAGCACTGTGAGTCCTTCTTGAGTTTCACGTACTCCTCTGATCTGTACTCTGATTGTCCTTCTCTCTCCGTGCATTTTTCAGATGATTCCTGAAAGGAATGAGAAGGACATGTGTCAGTATCCTAATACCTATCAGGCTCTATAATTGAATCATGGTTACGCAAATTACAGCGCTTTCAAGTTGACTCCTGATCAGGAGATCCATTCTGTGCTTTAGTCTTTTCTTTATTTTTGCTATTATCCCACTTCTTTTGTGAAGGCTCTGGTGCCTGCTTTGGGTTATCCTTTTCAGAATTACCCTCAATTTGTGATTTATTAGGTCTGGCTCCCAAAGTATCTCCACCTATAGATGTATAGGTTTCCTCAAAACATTTAGGTAATTTGCGCTCCTGATCTACTGGAGCAACCTGCATGAGTCGATGGCATATAGCCAGCACTGCTGCTTGCCCTTTTATATTACTTAGTATAATTGAAGACACTGTGGTAAAATTGCCCATTAGTTTCATCCCCAGATTCAGGGCAGGGTCTGCCCCATACTTATTTTGAATCTCTTTAAGCATCTCAGGCGAAACAGCTAATGATGGTGTACCATGGGTTGTTGTATAGGCTACAGTAAAGACTGTGCCCCAAGTGGCGCAGTCTTCCACCGGGGCAGTCATCCCCATTGGCAGCATAGTGTGAGATTCTATGTCTTTCTTGGGGACCCATATGGGGAAATAATGCTTCAAACTGACTAGTTTTTGTGCAATCCAGAATGGAATCTCGTCCCCATCCGGTGGGAACCTTACCCATTATTGCATTGATGGTTACTGGATTAATTCTAGGCATAGCCAATTGTGGTTGTGCAGTTTGACTAGCCCTTTGTGGGAAAGCCATTATGGTTCTCATAATAAATTGTACAAGATGTCTATAGGGCGTAACTAAATCACTGTATAGTTCTCCAAGCTCTACGTCTTTATTCTTTGCAATATCTGGATACGGTGTGTAACCAGCTAAGATTGGCCATGTTGCTCCCTCACTGCTGAGAGGACCTAGTATGACATTTTCTAATGTATGTGGTAGGTGGGGCACCTAAGAACCAATTCATATATTCCTGATAAGAAAGTGGGATTTTTTCATATGCTCTGTATTGGGTAGGTGTTGCAACTTAAGTGTGTGTGTTGAAATTCCCTGAGTTGGCATTTACTGTTGGGAATATGACCCATGAATAGAATACCTCTGTTTTGTATGCTTCATGGGCCTCTAACATGAATGTAACATCCCCTCCCGTTTGTAGGAACCCATGTTGTAGTACCATTTGTGTTAATGCATGTCTGCAATTTTTGGGTAGAACTCCTTGTGCTGGATTTGCCATTGATTGTATTTGGAATATTTGGAATTCAGAGAGGGTAGCTCTGTGGAGTGATCCTTTTACAGGTTCAAGTTTGAACAACCACAGCCAGAAAATAGGGGTTCCCTATTTAGCTGAGAAGGATTATTCCCTAACACCACAGATGTCTCCGGTTAGTTGGTGAATAGGGTCTTTTGACAAACAAACAAAAAACTACTCAGGAGACCCATTAAATAAGTTCCCAAGCTAGTATGTTGGTGGTACCATGTGGTATGATTCATACTTTCTCAGTAAAAATGTATGTTTGTTGTACAACGTAAACATCAAAACTGCACGGGACTAAATACATGCACACCATCAGGATATATTGGCCTTAGTGCTGGCTAGCTCACAGTGCACCATATGTACTCCTAGCAATGTAACAGGTACTATGTGCAACCTCAGAACATGACAACCGTGACTCCCTAAGGAAATCGTTGAAGCAGATCTAAAGCCCTTTCATTTGGTAATTCATGCATCCCCAAGGAGTAACACGAGAAATACTCTAACTGGCATTTCACATACTTATTGAAGCAAGACTTGTACTGAAATTATCAATAGAAGAAAACAAAACAGAGTAATCTGCAGCACAAGAATGGTAAAGAAAATGAACAGTTTAACCATTGTGCTGTTACATAGAATATATGCTTGCATAAATGTTCAATTATATTTGTGATCCTGCCTAGCTCTCCCTGTCCTAGTGTGCCTAGGGTGGGTGAATCTGACAAAATCCCTGTAGGGTGAACTAACTCCCCAGTTAACTGTGGGTATGTTTTCTCTTGGAACCCATCTTGGAGTAGAGCTGGGCACCATCCTTCTCAGGAGGAAAACAGGATTCAGCTTGAAATCCAGCATGGGGCAACCTCGACGGTGTCAAACAGGTGATGTAATTTTTATAATAAAGTTCACCCATGTTGCCATGCTGAAGTCACAGTCAGGCCATCATTATTGATTCTGTTCTGACGAAGCTGCCAAGTGAACAATAGAAAACATCAACAGTTTGTGCAGTGAATTTTAGCTTTTGTACAGAATGTTCAAGGCTCTGATTATGTGCCTATGAAGAAATGTAAATGTAAGCGAAAGTCATTTCAGAGAATATTATCCATACAGGCACGCAAACAGATGTGTGTAAAATGTCAATGTTTCAAGAAAGATGTCAACATTATCACGTCAACATGTAAAATGGGGTGTACTCGCCCGTGTCTAATATGACCACATAACATAAGTTTATAGTTGAAAAAAACAATTACAGATAAATACAAAATATAAGTTTATTGTCAGAAAAAAATGTGGCTATAGAATGGGCCTAATAGCAAGTTTATAAAAACAAAACTATAGTCAACAAACAAAGACTTTCTTAAAGCTACCACTATGTTGGTATTCCATGAAAACATGCAACACGAAGTCTGAAACTAGGCCACAAAAGTACTTAAAATAACTTAATTGGTAAAGACCTATAGAGCCTTAACTTCTTCTGGTCTGCGTGATGACTGGACTGGAGTAGGTGACAAAGGAAAATGCAAACTCAGCTTGAAGTAAATTGCCCCCACATCTTTATATATGCATCTGAAAACTCATAATCAAACAAAGAATGGCAGCATAACTTTACGATGGGAAACTGCAGTCTAGAAAGTTAGTATGCTTTCGAGTTGCATGTGAGGTAGCTGCAAAATTTCACATCTAGAAACACCTTTACTTTATTGTCTTAGATCCCGAGAAAGAAATCTGAGGTCAACTAATGTGGAAAACCTCAAAAATACCTTTCACAAAGTGTCTGTAAAGTACTCTGCTGCTAGGTGTACTGAAGGGGTGAGGTTTGCCTTGGAAACAGGACGAAAAGTCACTTTGCACCTTGCTGATCCACTAAACTTGGCTACTGCATTAAGGGCTTCATCTCAAGAAGTAGGAATAGCAGTTTAATTGGTGAAAAGTAAATGTAATACTCCATTAGTTATCTACACAAATATGTAACATCAAGTCCTGAAACTAGGCCTGAAAAGTATTTAATCTGTACAGAGTGGATGGGGCTTAACATTTTCTGGTCTATATGAGGACTGGAGTAGGTGACAAAGGATAATCTAAGGTCAAATTGAAGTAACTCACCCTTGCTTTCTAACACATGCGCATGAAAGCTCATAATTAAACAGTGCACACCAGCATATTCCTTAAGGTGGGAAACTACATTCTGGAAAGTCAGCATGCATGAGGCAGTTTAAAAAGTTCACATCTATAGACTTCTTTACTTTCCTTCATAGAACCTGAGAAAGAAAATCGAGCTTCACTCATATGGAACCCGTCTAACCACCCTTCGTAGACTGGGCTGCAGCTAGACCTATTGAAGGGGTGATATTTGCTTTTAGAAAGCAGACTGAAAACTTACTTTTTATCTTATTCATCCACTGAACATGTCTGAAGTATACAAATACTACATAACAAGAAGTAACAAGAATGGTTTAACCTGGACAACAGTATGTGGAGTACTCCATTAGTAAGCCCTGAAAACATGAAAAATGATTTCGGAAACTAGGCCTGAAAAGTACTTTAAATCATTTAATGTAGTAAAGAGCTGTAGAACCTTAACTTCTTGTAGTCTGCATGTGACTGGAATAGGGGACAGAGGAAAGTCCAAACTCAAACTTAAGTAACTTGTCCCTGCCCCCTAACACATGCATCTGAAAACTCATAATCAAATAGAGAGTGTCAGCATAGACTTTAAAGTGGTAAACTGCACATTCTAGAAAGTCAGCATGCTTTGGACTTGGGTGTGAGAAAACACTAAAATTTCATGGCACCTATAGTCTCCACTCATGTCTATCACTTATAAAAAAACAACACCCTTAAACTCCACCTCTTACTTAGCGTTACAACCCTGAACACACTTAAAGTCCAGGTATTATTAACCTTATACACCACCCACCATTCAACACTAAAGTCTCTGTAAACATCAGGCATCACTAACCACTAAGGATATTTAGTGGTTAGTGATGACTGATGTTTACTTGACATAAGCTCTATCCAGCCATGGCACGTAAAAATACCTCAGCACATATATACTCCTGCATCTATAAAACCTACATAATCCCTCAACACAATTAAACTTCATCTATCCCTTACTTCAACATGTCTTATTACACTTAAAACATGTAATCTATGGAATACTGAACTACATTGAACCAACAATTACTAAATTAAACACTAATTGATGGACATAAAACGCAACATAAATATTTTTTTCAATTTTTGACCACTAAAGGACATTCTAAAAAAGAACCTAGTGGATATTTTTTGTATTTGTGATTTTTAAAATTTTTGTTGTTGTTCTTTCTACTTTTTTGTAAATAGGAAAAAAATCAGGACCTCAAATGTGGATGAGGAAAACAATATTTTCGGTATATGTTCTTGTGAGCAATGATAAATTGTTGCTTTGCAGCTGTACTCTGGTCACTGATCAGCATTGTTTTTGCTCAGACAGTGCAATAGAGGCCCATGGTGGCATAAAGCTCATTCGTTTGATTTGATGCAGTTCTTAAACAGATTCTTGTGAGGATATGTTCTCTCCTTTCTCATGTTTTGCATTGTAAAGTTGCTAGGGTAGTACATTCTCCTCTCCAAAAGCCATTGCTGTCTTTACTTCCCCAAATAACAAACAGTACTGACAGATAAATGTAACACACTGAGTCACTGGTGTGCAGTTAAAGGACAGACGTAAAATGGCTGCCAAGAGGGAGGAACTAGTTAAACATTCAACAAGGCACTATTATGGAACAGTGAGAAATAAGTTCACTAATACATACAGTGATATGAACCTCAAAAGTCAAACATAGAAGAGAAAAATGAGGACATCTATTCAAAACAACTTTAACTATCACCATTACTAGAGGCTGCTACCAATCCCCTGGGAACATAGTTAAAAAAATAGACCCTTTCTACTAAACTTGAGTTTTGCAAAAACGTCCAGGTCCCATTGTTAGAAATGGGGGTCTCTCGTTGGCAGAGGTAGGTACCTTTTTCCAAATAGGGACCCTTGCTTCTAGTCACGGTAAGGGGGATACACACTTTAGATAACCCCTGCTCACTCCCTGGGTAGCTTGGTATGAGCAGACAGACTTATCCCAAAGGAAATGTGTAAAGTATTTGTACTCAAAACACACAGAAAAACAGTGATAACACCACAAATGGACACCACACCAGTTTAGGATTAAAAAAGTATATTTATCTAAACTCAACAAGACCAAAACAACAAAACTCCAACATACATGTAATAAGAATATGACTTTAAAAAGGTTTCAAGCAACTGGGTCCATAGAAAACCATGGATACGTGATTTCTCACAAAGTACCTGTAGATGCGTCAAAATTCACAAGGCAAAACAGCCGCAGAGATGGAAAGCATAAAAAAACAAAGAGATGCGTCAGTTCCTGAGACCATGTTAAAGTACCGTTGTTATGGAGGCTGACTTAATCTTTTTAGAGGGTGATCTTAAAGGGAATGTTTGCGTGTATATTAAACGCTCCTCTTTATCAGAAATACGTTAAAGATTGAAAATTGAGTAAATGAACTGCCATCCAATTAATGGCTCCATTACCATTATGAACGTCTCAGTATGACCGTTATTGGGGCAATTTTCTCAGATGATTTGAAAACAAATACTGTAGTTTGTATATTTCAGATAGCTCATTTAGTCCATCTACTGCTGTATTGAATTTTACAATTAGCAAGGCTTCTCTTTGGAATAGTTTTCTGTCTAGATCACCTCCTCGGGATCTTATTCAATCTTAGATATTATAGTCCATGATAGGTCTTTCTCTACGTGGTTGTTATTCATCCAATGGATGACCAAAGGGGCCGTCTGCACTTTTCTACGGATTCTTGATTTATTTTGTATTATCGTTGTCGTACATCTTGATTGTTTTTCCCAATATAAAGTTTGGGACAAGAGCACAAAATTCCGTAGACCACATTTTTTTGTTTTACAGTTAGTGAATGTATCATGTCTCCAATTGACATTCTTATACAAAAAAAGAGAACCTTCAAAGGGTTGAGCGCAGCACACGCAGGTGCCACACTTGTGGTGCCCCGTGATTGGTGGTAGACATAATTGCTCACACAATGTTTTTTTAGGTGATGTTCTTGGTAATACGGCACGGATCACTTGTTTGCAAATGTTGCTTTCCTTTTTGAGAGCAAACAGAGGGGGTCTCGAAAACATTGTGTCTAGATTCTGGATCAACTGCCAGTTTTGGTGAATGACTTTTTTAGGAAGTTGGTATTGGGGCAAAATGTAGTTACACAGACTAGCGATCCGTTGATGATTTTTCTTTTTTCTGTAAGAGGGTCTCCCGAGGTGTCCACCAGGCTCTCTTCATGGCATTTTTCAATCGATTTTTAGGGTACCCGCGGTCTTTTAACCTATCAAGAAGGTTGTTTGCATGAAAGGTGTATTCATCTTTGTAGGAGCAGTTACGCTTAATCCTTAAAAACTGGCCAAAGGGTAAGTTATCCCGTAAGCTTCGTGGATGGTGGCTCGTATAGTGAAGCGCTTTATTTATGTCAGTCGGTTTTTATGAAGCTTTGTTACCAACATTCCTTCAGAATCATATACTTCAACATCCAGAAATTTCATCCTTTGTGGGGCATGATTAAGGCTGAATTTTATGTCAGCGGTTCTCGCATTTAACCATCCATGAAACTGAAGCAAGTTATCTTCATTGCCAGTCCATACCATGAATATATCATCTATATAACGGACCCAATTCGAAATATACTGAGAAAATGGATTATTATTGTAAATATATTTCTCCTCGAATTTGGCCATATATAGCACTGACAGCTCTGGGGCGAAGGGACAGCCCATCGCAGTCCCTTTTGTCTGAAAATAGAAGTCCACACCAAACTTAAAGTAGTTTTTTTGAAGTACAAAGTTGGCTAATTGCATAATAAATTCCGTGGGAACTCTATCTGGTTTAGGTTTTTTATCCAAAAAGGTTTCGATCGCAGATAACCCGTCATCCTGAGGTATCTGGGTGTATAAAGACACCACATCTAATGTGACTAGTATTTGTTCTCCAATCTTAAAATTCATTGATTCTATCTTGTTAATGAAATCAGTAGTATCGCAGAGGTATGAAGGTACATCCTCCATGAATGGTTTGAGAAGAAAGTAAACATACTTTGATATAGGCTCCAACACTGATTCGCAACCAGACACGATTGGCCTCCCTGGTGGATGGGTTTCATTTTTGTGAACCTTGGGAAGGATGTACAACAATGGGATTCTTGGATGTTTTTTATTTAAGAAATCGAATTCTTTTGGTCCCACGAAGCCTTGATCATATCCATCCTTGAGTATTACCAATAAGTCTCTTTGTATTTCAACCGTAGGATCTTTGTCAATTTTACGATAGCATTCTTTATTGTCCAGTTGTTTCAAAACTTCTGCAGTGTAGTCCGGGGTACTCCATACAACAATAGAACCGCCCTTATCGGCTTGTTTAATGACTATTGATGAATCATTTTTTAAATTTGTAATCGCCTCTTTTTGTAGTTTGGAAATATTATGTTTTACAAACTTTCTTTTCTTTTCCATATTAGTAATGGCAGAAAGGACTGTTCTGTCAAACATGAGAATTTCTTTTGGTATTTTATTGGAAGGTGGGCAGAATGTAGACTTATTTCTCAATCCGGTGACTTCTGTATTCGTAGGAATTACATTTTCCGTAAAGAATGTTTTGAGTAGGATTCTTCTACAAAATTCAATAACCTCTGACTTCTTTTTCACTAAATCAGTGTTTTTTGTAGGTACAAAAGACAAACCTTTCCTTAAAATACTTTCTTCAGCCTCGGTCAAGGGACAATTAGATAAATTGTAAATGGGGGACAGAGCTAGGTTTTGTAGTACTGCCGCCTGGTTGTCATTTCCCATGGCTGATTTGTATAACCGTTTTCGCCCCGTGGTCTCTGTTGGCCTCTGCCTAAAAAAGGCACTGTCTGTTGTTGTTGATTGTTTCCACGACGATTGGTGTTGAAACGTCCTGTTATCTGTTTCACCTCCTGAAGAGGAAGATGTATCCGAAAAGGAAATTAATTTGTTTCTTGACCTTCCCTGAAAATCTGGGAGGAATCTCCGTGATTCAGGACGGGAATAAAAATCTGTTTGTAAGTAAGGGTAAGTGGTTTCTAAAGAGAAATTTTTCTTATACTTTTTGAATTTAATTCCTTTTTGATTTATTGTAAAGTCTTTAAATTCCGATATTTCTTTTTCAACTTTTAAGAGCAAGGTTTTAGCATCCGTTATTGACTGGTTGTTTTTTATTTCTTGTTCTAAAGTTGTGATTTCTACTAGTTGTTGTTGTGAAATCCATTGTGCAGTCTCCACCGTGAGGACCATCAGGTCTCTACTACATTTAGTTTCAATATAGCTATATCCTTTCTTATAGAAAGGGTCCTCCATAAAAATTACTGGGATATTCCGTATTTGAAGTCCCCTTGGAATTGTTCCTGCTTTTATATGTTCCAGCAAGAAATGGCCATGTAGATCTGTCCTGATCTGCTTTTTCTTAAGTCTAATTAACTTATCCGATTCATTTTGTGTTTTGGCTGTGGCACTCAATGAAACTGATGAAAACAAGAAAGGTGCATTCAATATTCTCTGGATGTGGTCTTCACTATAAGCGAACGTGTCTTGTTCTGTCATAGTCAAAAGGAAAGGAAAACAGGAAACAGTGCGGTTCAAAAGAATACCGACACACAAAAAAGTCAAACCTACAATCCAAGACTTATTTATCTGTCCAGAAAACCTCGCGAGTAGCCACCCGCTATCAACCTAACAAAAGAGGGTTTTGGCTCTTAATCAGTAAGGCTGAGCCAAATATTAGATAAGCAACAACAAACATGCCAATACTGATATTCCTTTTAGTCAGTTTTTCATTTGGACACACGTGGACAACTCAATGTGACCCAGAAACGTCCGTTTCAATTTCTACTTTCTTTTATTTTTGTAAAAAAAACATTTTTTTAATTCATTATCAAAAAATCATCAATTTGTACAAACATCACAAATAGATTATTACAAATCCACAACCTCAATTTTTGAAGAACACATTAACCCACATAAATTTAGACAAGAACACGGAATGACCTAAACAACATATATAACATACAACAATTAATGACAAATTTGAACATGATCAAAGACAAGAAAATGTGAACACATAAGTAAAACAAGACAATATTGCCCAAATAGGTTTGATTGTATAACTTGAAATTTTGCAACCTTTCATCAGGGCAAGGACCAAACAGTGCACTATTCACAAAATCACCAACGGGTTTAAAAAATGAAAACAGTTAATTTCTATCTATGTTCCTACAATTGTCAACAACAAGGGGTAATCTCTTTGTATCACACTTGTTTGGATAATCAGTGGTCGACGCGTTTCGAACCCAATTATCAATTCTTAGGGTTCTCTTCAGGACCAAGAGCTAGAAAAAGAAGAATTAAACTCTTATTACCAACTGCATCATACCATTACTAAAAACAACACAACTGCACATTCCATGCAAAACGGTTTAAAAAAAAATTACCTATTTTTGAGATCAGCCGATCTCGTCTGTTCAAAGCGAATCAGATAACATCCTCGATGTTTCCATCAAATACTTGTGAAACTAACAAGAAAAAGAAAAAAGAAATAGAATTGAAGAAAAGTTCAGTCTTATGTCTGATCTTATATGGGTTGCTTCCTTTTTTTTTATTCTTTTTTTTTTTTTTTAAATGATCAGCACAAAAGCATAAGACACAGTAAACAATGAGGCGTGAACCAATATCACAACAATCTGGCAGAAAATTATAATAAGTCAACATTACAGAAACAAACATATCCATATCGCACCGCAGCAAATCAAATCATATTATACTATATATCATCGCCAATTTAAAGCAAAAAAAAGCCAATAAATTCCACCAGATAGATTATTTTATCATAAATCTAATTAAGATTCCTTCCACCGTGCCAGGGGTGACCATATGCTGAGCCCCAACCCTCTAGCCCTTTTCCCCTTTCTCTCGTAGATAGCTCTTTCAATGGTGAATAGTGAAAGTAACCGTGATAACCACTGTTGAAATGTGGGGGGTTGAGTGTCCAGCCAGGCCGAGGCAATACTTAACCGCACAACCACCATTGCCACAAAAAGAAATTGATATGCCGGGTTTTGCTGCTCGCCACAGCTAACTCCCAATAAAATCAAAGCGGGAGTAAGCTTAACTTTCAACCCTAATGATAAATCTAAAAATTTCATAATGGATTCTAACAATTTTTCCAAACGTGGACAAGCCACGAACATATGTACCAGGTCAGCAGCTAATAAGCCACACCGTTAGCATGTAATCCCAACTGATCCACCCCATTGTGAAATTCTTGCTGGGGTGTAATAAAGAGCAAAGATAGTCTTGTAATGTTGCGTTTGTAGCCCAGCAGAGCAAAAGGATACCTGGCCTAATTCCAGGGATTCAAAGAACCGCTCAGGTTCTACCCCCACTCGTACCTGCCATTTTCCCGCATGCTTACCCAAATCATCCAATTTTGTTATAATTAATTCAGTATACAGGACTCCAATAAATCCCTTCGGTTTACTCCTTATGGTATCTATAACTTTATTCCTAGAGAAACCCTTGAGCCCCCCCCTTTTTTTATAGAAAAAACTACGTAGCTGCAAATATTTAAAAAATTATTACTATCCAGTCCAAACTCCAGCTGTATATCCGTAAATTGGCGGAAGCCATCATTCTGTATTAGATCCCCGGCCATCCGAATCCCTTTCTCTGACCATTCTGCCATTATCATATCTGAAAAGGCTTCTGGAAACATAGGGTTTTATATAACTGGGTATAATAATTAAGCCTTCTTAGACCAAACTTTTTTTCAAGGCTACCCAGATTTTAAAAGCAGCCACCAGCGTCTTAAATTTTGTCTTTTTGTAGTAACTGGGCTCGCTGAATTTCATAAAACAATTCTCGGCATGATCCCCTAGCAATAACTTATATACATCGGGAGTCCTATTTCATCAGGATCCCCGGAGGTGTACCAAACAATATACTCATATATTGAAGGGCGGCCGACCAATAATAAAGCCTAAAATCCGGAACAGCAAACCCCCCCTCGCTCCCGAGGTAACAACATAAATCTAAGAGCCCTCCTTGTTTTCCCCTGTGCCCATATAAATCGATTAACAATATTCTCTAGGGTTATAAACCAATGTCTATCAATCTCCAAGGGTATTGCCCTGAACAGATAAAGGATTTTTGGTAAAAACATCATCTTCACCACATTACAACGACCAACTAAAGATAAATGCAGATTGTTAATTCTATCAAAGTCAGATCTAGCTTTGTTTATAATTGGATGAATATTTCTCTCTACAATTTTCCCCAAATCTGCCGTTATCGTAATTCCCAAATAAACTGCAGATTCTGCAACTCGAGGGTCATCTATAATAACATGCCTGTTTTTAAGAATTTGGATTTTGGATCTATTCAATGCATACCCAGAGAGTTTGCTGAATTCTTGTGAGACTTGCTCTACAGCCCTTAGTGAAGAAGGGGATTTGCCGCAATGATAGCCACGTCATCCGCTTAAGCGAAGACTTTAGATTCCAGGCCATGACAAACAATGGGGAGAATTTCATTGTTAGCCTCAAATAAACGTATTAATGGATCAATATATATGGCGAAAAGCAGAGGTGAACATGGACACCCCTGCCGGGTCCCTCGCTCGATAATCAAAGAGGACGTGTATCCGCCATTCACCCTTATTCGGGCTGTAGGTGCCTTATATAATATCTGTATGGCTTTAACAACACCACACCCCAAGCCGAACCATTTCAGCGTCTCCCATAAGAAATCCCAGGAGACCCTATCAAAGGCTTTTTCCGCATCGAGCAGCAGAGCAGCCATAGGGTCCCCTGAGACCTCTGTGGCATCGAAAAGTGTAATTACTCGGCGCACATGCTGCGTCGTTCCACGGCCTGCTATAAACCCATGTTGGCCGGGGAGTATAGTTTTACAGACAATATTATTTAACCTTGTGGCCATAGCCTTAGAAAAAATCTTAACATCGCTATTAATAAGCGTGATAGGCCGATAGGAGCCTGGCTCTCTCGGTGGTTTGCCCTTTTTCAGGAATATTACAATATCTGCTCCCGCCCATGACTCTGGTGTTGATCCTCCCCGTTGGGCTAACCTTATAACCTCGATCAAATCCGAACTAATTATATCCATAAAAGTTTTGTAAACTCAAGAGGGATCTGGTCGGGTCTCGCAGCCTTATTAGATGGCAAATTTTGCAAAGAGGTCAATATTTCCTCTTGTGTTAAGATTTCCTCGAGGGCCTCCCTGTCTAAAGCCTCAACCCGCTGAATAGGTATCTTCTCTAAATATTCTCGCATTATCGTCGGTGTCTCTGATAATTCTTTACTATAAAGCTGTTGATAGAATTGATGGAACGTTTCCCGTATCCCAGAACCATCAGTGATTAAGCTCCGATCAGCATCATATATTTCTGAAATCTCTCCTAAAGAGGCCTTTTGTCTTAACCTAACGGCTAGGGTACGCCCCACCCGTTCACTAAACTCATGACAGTGCTCTTTTTTTGCCAAATAAGTTTCCGCTGCTTTCACAGCAATACGCTCCCCTGCTTCAGCCTTTTTTATAGCCAGCTGGAATATGATTTCTTCTGTAGGACTACCTGTATTAACAGCCATAGCAAGTGCCTCTTCTAGTTTAAGTAGGTTGTCTCTTACCACCTCTTCTTGTTGAGCCTCTTTCTTTTGCCGGAACTTACTATAACTGGCTGTTTCCCCTCTAACCCCGGCTTTAAAAGCATCCCAAACAAACCCTACACTTGTGCTCCCTCGATTAAAATCCCCAAATTCCCGAATCCAACCCTTCATATGAGAAACATATTCTGAATCATATAAAAGCCTCCATTCAAAAGTCCATACACGGGTTTGCCTGGCCCCCCCTATAAAGCTAACTGTTAGGACTAAGGGGTTATGATCCGAAAGTATCCTGGGTAACTTCTCAACCCTGGAATTCACAATAACCTGATGTGATACTAAAAAATAATCAAGTCGAGAAATGACCTTATGTGGTGCCAAAAAGTAAGTACTGCCCAAATCATTAGGTTTCAGATAAGACCAGACATCCAAAAGGCCATTATTTATAATCAGGTTAGTCAAAGCAGATCCGACCCTTTTTTCCTACCAACATATCTACTTCCTGGGAGCCCCCAGTGTACCCCCAACCCATTAATATTAAAATCCCCGCATACAATTATAGGAGTTGACCATATTGCAAGATCAGTATCCAAAAATTCAAAGACATCCGGGTCGTCCCCCGTTGATCCATAAACAGAGCATATAGTAATTTTTTCCGCACCAACTGAGCACTCAACAATCGCCCATCGTCCCCATTGATCTGCAGCTTTTTTAATAACCTTTATGTCGTTTCTACGAGTCATGATGGCAACCCCTCTTGTTCGAGTGCCCTGAGACGTGTTTACCATAAGATTATATCCTAACTGCTCCATAATACGGCTTCTATTACCTTCAATGTGAGTCTCTTGGAGACAGAGAATATCAATACTCAAGGATTTAAACAAAATTGCTGCCCTCTGCCTCTTATTTGGGTCATTTAATCCACTAATATTAATTGTGCCTATTCAGTAAACTCATACTGTTGTGTTTCCAAGCTTCCTACCTAAAACCCCTACCCTACCACTTCTTAGTATCTCCAAACTACATATAGATCTTACTAACCTTCTTTTAGATATTTTTTGACTCCACATACCAACCTCATCAACATGCCTCACAAAATGTATATACCTGCTTTGTGCTGAAACCGTGCCCCCCACACCCTCAATCTACCCCCACCCCCACCCCCCTTACATCCCTTACAGGCAGATAGGTCAGACATGACCTATATATGGCAGCTGAGCTCTCGACTCAGACCGCACCGACCCCCACCCCCCTGCCCCTCTTTATTAAATCATGACTTACCCAAATTTATCCAACCAGATTGATAAATCTAAGCCTTATAGCATCTTACTACTTCTTATAAACCCAACTGTCAATCACCTGTCAGTCAAAGGAAAATTTAGCATACATATACAAAAATCCCGTCAAACCTTAATCAGCAGCAGCAGTAGCACCACCCTTTTGCAAGAGAGAGCATGCCCCCCTCTGCCCTCTGGTTTCTTTTAATTCAGTGAGGTACTCTTGAGCCTTGATCTCAGAAAAAAACATTCTAACTCTCCCTTTAGTGATGACTTTTAGCCGTGCAGGAAATAGCAGAAATGCTTCACAACCCTCCCCCTGAAACGAAGTTATCATCTGCCGTAAACGCCACCTTCGTTCTACAGTCATATGGCAAAAGTCAGGCCGAGTGAAGAAGGTGTGTTCCCCAAAAGACCTCTTTGAATCGGGTCTAGCCCTATCTATTATTGCCTGTCTTAATAAAAAGTTGCCCACAAAGATAAGAATGGCTCTAGGGCGCTCCCCTTGATCTTTAGGCTGAGCTCTTCTGAACATTGGGAAGCGGTGAGCCCGCTGAATTTCTGTCTCCCAGTTCCAGTGGGCAAGATCAGGAAAGGCACCCTTCAACAGCGTAGTAACGAAGGCCATGATGTTCTCCCCTTCAACACTTTCCTCCAAACCAAGCAGCCGCACATTATTGCGGCGCTGCCGATTTTCAAATTCTTCGAGCTTCCAACATACATCCATGGACTGTTTTTCCTGAGACACCTGGAAAGCCTGTAATTTATCAACCTGTGTCTCTACATTAGCCGTTCTTTCCTCTACTTGAGTGACTCGTGCAGTTGTATCAACGCATATTTTGTTCATCTTGCGGATTGCCCCCTGTAGATTTTTAGTAGCCTGTGAAGCTCTTCTGCTCTCCTGTCTTGCTTCCCCCTGCATCTGCTTGAGAGTAGTGTACAGCAACTCAAGGGTGGGGGAGGGAGCGACTGCTTCAGGATTAAGGGGAGCATCATTGCCACTTTGTATTTCGGTTCCTGTATCTGGGCCATGGGCTATACCAAAAGACAGTGTTGCAGCCGAGTAGTCCCATTCAAGTTTGCGAGTAATTAAATCCGTTGATTTAGACTTTAATTTGGTCTTAGCCCGGCGTTTTGAATTATTAGACCTACTGCGTTGTGTCATCTGGGTCGCAGAAGATTCATCTGAGTCTGTTTCCTCTGAGGTTATCAACACGCTAGGCACAGATGATTCAGAATCGTCATTTAGCGAAAAAAACTTATCACCTTCTGGGGATAGCAGAGGAGCACTTAGCCACAATGGATCTTGGTTTTTCCGACCCCGTAGTGTACTGCTGATGTTACTCCCTTGAGTCTCCACCACTGCCACCTGCACCAGAGACTGTGCCATTTCAGATATGATAGGATGAGAATCTACCTGAGAGTCCTTCTGTACAGGGCACATATTCAAAAGTGGGGGGACTCCACCATCACCATCACCATTATCCTTATCTGTGGCATTGTCTTTGCCGATAAGACTAGCAGACTCCGTAGCCAGCCCGGTACCAATAGGCGCAGCAGAATCTGATTCCGATCCTGCGACCGCCTCTGCCCGAATATTGGAAGTATGGATGTCTGCTGGCAGCGAACCCCCCTCATTAAGCCGGGTGTTGACTAAGTGCCCACCATCGCATAAAGCAACTGCTTCCCCCAGGCTGTTTGGCTCCTTACCCTTATCCTGGCCATAAGACCCGGGCACGTCGTTCAGCACATCAGTCATTACTGGTCCCAGAGAAAAATCAACTAGTTGTGGCAGGGGACTACATTGCCCAGAATCCATCTCTCTGGCATCAGCCAAGCTCGAGCTGGTTACATCCACAGTTGTATCGGTGCCCCTCTGGGCTTTCCGCCCCCCGCAGTACTCGGGATGTCCAGGGCAGCTTGTGCAGTCATGGCTCCAGAGTGAGCAGTGATTAAGGCTGTTGTCGCCCGGAACGCCTCCGCAACTGTTTGCTGCCGCATACTTCCATCTCCCCCAGCGGCCACACGGAAGCGAGTACCGGCAGCCACGCCGGTCTCCTTTGACTTCAAATCCTTAGCCACCTTGTTCGATTTCGGGGCCATACTGCACCACAGCTGTAAGCCGGCTCCGAGGAAAAGCCGCGGGAGCCGCCGAAAAACCGCATTGATCCGTGACCTCCAAGCAGTTAGCCGACGACCTGCAAAGCTCCACTCGCGAGCCTCAAGCCCCAATACAAGCAAACGGTACGTCCAACCATCCATCAAGAGAGAGGAAGGGGAAGAGAGAGCCGGCACTGGCCCTCACAGCGGTCACTCAGCGGCCATCTTGCCTCCCCCAGGTCATATGGGTTGCTTCCTATGTTTGGAACAGCTGAAAAATTAGTGAAGCAACTTACTTATATCCAATGGGATGTTGTTTCTCTTGTGGTCATTCTTCAATCATATTTGGACATGTATCTATAAGAGACAGAAAACCAACAATTAAATTAAATAACAATTGAAGATGAAGCTCCTTTGGATTCAATGGTCAGAACCCTCAGCAGCAGAGTTCAGGGGAGCTGGGGGTGAAGTCTTTGTGTCCCTCAGACTTCAGAACAGGAGGCCCTTGGAGACCTTCTTCAAGCAGGTTCAAAGCAAAGTTCCAGTCTTTGTCCTTTCTTTGGCAGAAACAGCAACTGCAGGCCATGCCCACACAGCACACAGCAAAGGGGCAGTACTCCTCCTCACAGCTCTTCAGCTCTTCTCCTTGGCAAAAGTTCCTCTTGAGTCCATAAGTGATCTAAAAATGGGGGGTTTCAGGTGTAATACTTATACTCCAAAAAGTCTTTCTTCTCTTTGTGCAAGGGTCTCTGAGCCCAGTCCAATCCAGTTCTGTCCTCACTGGTGCAGTATGACCACAGGGGGTGGAGACAGCACTGTGCAAGGGAGACAGGCCCTATTCAGGTGCAAGGAAATCTCCTCCCACTACTCTAAATGCAGCCAAGCCCCATTCAGCTCAGTTCTGAGTCATCCAGGAAGGGCCAGGCACAGCTCAACCCCCCAGTGGCTGTCTACAGTTAATGCACATCCCTAGCCCCTGTCACTCCACAACCAGACAGTCAAAACACAAACAGGCAGAGGCACACACAATGGTTTAACAAGAAAATGCCTACTTTCTAAAAAGTATGGAGTCACAGAGATTAGGGGTTTCGGATTGATTAGATGATAGATGGTAATTAGTGAGTGTGAGTGTGTGGATTAATATTGAGAGATGAGATGAAAGTGTGGGTGAGTCTGAAGGAAGGAGCAAGTCAAAGGAAGAGAGGGTAGTTAGATAGAGTGGGGAGGGGTGGTATTCGAGAAAAGAGAGTTGAGTTGTTGTAGTCAGGGGGTGTATGTTCTAGCGGTATGATTGTGTAGTTTACAGGGGTAGAGTATGTTTGTTTATGAGTGGTGTAGAGTAGGGTTAAGTATTTAGAATCACGATTTTCACTGATGTGAATGAAGGGAGGATGTTTTAAGGAGATTGGGTTTTTTGAAAATCGTTTTCTGACATTTATATACGCCATATTGGATCAGATGAGTTACACTGTTCATTTTATATGTTTTAGATTCCCCTGATGAAGAGTCCTCGGGGCTCGAAATGCATTGGGACACGTTGAGCTCATTTCATATGGAGTTCAATCTACACATACGGTTGTACGAAGCCTAGATTGGCATACAGCTTGTATTAAGAAATGTCTAATAAAGATTGCAAATTGGATTCGGCTGTCTCCGTTGTGGTGAAGAATACGAAAAAAGACAGAAATAAGGATTTTACAAATTATATTGATTACTAAGATTACAGTAGAATACCTGGATGAACTTTATATACAATGGGAGTTGTTCCCGCTTTCAGCAGTGCGACAGTAAAGGAGCGCAAATGTAGAGCTCTGTTTTCTGAATACTTTCTAAAAAGTGGCATTTTCAAACAAACAATGTAAAAACCATCTTTACTAAAAGATGTGTTAATAAATTCTGAGTTCAGATAGCCTAAACTTTATTTCCCTATCTTGTCCCAATGGGAAGTTATACTTGTATGATGTTACAAAGCATTTCCTATTCTATCCTATGGGGCAAGATAGTCTTTCAATAGTGAAAAACAAAATTGGTAATATTTCACTATCAGGACATGTCACACACAAGTACATGTCCTACCTTTCACATACACTACACCCTGCCCATGGGGGTACCTTGGGCCTATCATAGGGGTGCCTTACATGTATGAAAAGGGAAGGTCAGGGCCTGGCAAGTCAACATGGCAACTAACAACTGCGCACAGACACTGCAGTGGCAGGTCTGAGATACCTTTTCAGGGCTAATCATGTGGGTGGCACAATCAGTGCTGCAGGCTCACTAGGAGCATTTGATTTACAGGCCCTGGCACATTCAGTGCACTTTACTAGGGGCTTACCAGTAAATCAAATATACCAATCTGAGAGAGCCCCAAACCATAATAACAATTTACATGGAGAGCATATGCACTTTAGCACTGATTAGCAGTGAGAAAGTGCCCAGAGTCCTAAAGCAAACAACAACAGGTCAGGAAAAATAGGTGGAAGAAGCAAAACATTTGGGGATAACCCTGCAAAAAGGGCCACGTCCAACACCCATAGTATCTTTTTGAATCCTGTGGGACCCAGAACAGTAAGTAAAGCACAAGGGTGATTCCCACCACATTCTACCAATGGTACTCTGGGTCCAGCAGGAGTATCGAGGGACCAAATGCAGGTCATAAAAATAAATAAATGAAATGAAAACAGGCTACCGATTGGCTAAAAGATGAACAGTTCTTAAAACATGCCCACAGCCCATAGAAACAAATTTATATTTCCTGAGTAGCATTTCACATTGCTATATAAGACAGGCTGGTTTTGTCACAAACAATCCAAAGCCATCATGTGATCTGGAGGCATTGAATACTACAAAATATATACTTAGTACTCAACCCAACATACATGATGATGGAGTAATTGTGGTTGCAACAACTTTCACTGCACCACCTACCACTAAGCCTGAAAAAGAGTCAATGGTGTAGCACTTTTTCTCTCTAACACCTAGGAAAAAAGTAAATGCCTATAATTTTATCTGCACCATCTGCAACCAAGAACTGCAAGAGGACCAGTCTAGGGGGTACTTGATGTGAACATCAAGAATGTGGAAACATCTGCAATTTATGTATCAGCAGCAGATTGCCAAATCTAAGTGCGAGAAGGGTCATCCAGCAGCAGAAGATGAGGTGGCAAATGCTCCCCCAGATGTCATCCAAAAGAAACATGAACAGGATGATGACTATTTGAAATATTTTGCAACAAACTGCAAAGAATGCCAACAAATAGTTACTTCAAGTGAGACCAACAATCAGGTTTTTGAAAAAGTGCTCAAGACCCACATGAAGGAGCATCACAAAAATTTGTATAAAAAACATAGGGGCCTATTACGATGGCGGTCGGAAAACCTCCACGACCGCCATGGTAGCGGGAAAAGACTGCCTGCAGGGACCGTGACATCACCATCGGTCGAATTACGATGACCCGCGGTCGAAATCCGACCGTGGCGGTCTGATCATGGGCCTTAACATTGCGGAGGTTGCTGCTGCCTGCAGCACCGCCGCAATGCCGAAAGGAGCATGTCCTGCATTTCCATGCACTGCGTGGCAGGCACTGCACAGTGCCTGCCACCTGGTACAGTGAAATGTAGGGGGGGACCATGGGTACCCCCCCAGTGCACCCACCCCCCCCAACACATTGGGGGCCCGCAACGGGCCCCCGGAAGACAATCTCCACCAGCCTTTCCATGGCGGTTTGACCGCTGAGGAAAGGCTGGCTACCGCCGGCATCATAATCCTGCCGGCGGAGCCTGCTCTGCACCGCCACCATTATCCTGGTCATGCTCCGTCTGCCAGGCACGAGTGCGGATGGCAACCGGCGGAAAAGCGGTGGTCGGAATTTCCCACCACCGCGGTCGCCACGGCCATCCTAATTTGACAGGTGGCTTTCTTGGTTGCGATCGCGGGCGGATGTCCACCGCCGGACCGGCGGGCACCACCGCCGGCCCGGCGGTGGACATCCAACCGCCATCGTAATAGGCCCCAAAAGAAGTAAAGAAAAACAAGTTACAATAAAAATACATTTCTATAAAAAAAATGAAAATTAAAAAGAAAAGACAAAAAATGTACATTACTTTTAAAAACAAGCAAACAAAATTAAAAAAAAACCTTTGAAAATTCAAAACAAAAACCCTCAAAAGCTATCAAAAAATCTTTAAAAAACATCAAAGCAGCTCCACACACACAGCTAATATAATTGCTGTTTGATGCTTCCAAAGGGCTGGATGTATGGTAGGCCGGAGTGCATGTACTGCAGAACCAAAATAAATTTTTAAAAAATGCAAGGGTCTGGTCATTGACTAGATTCTGAGGCCAACTACCATTCTGCAGACCATACCCCGCATGCAATTTGGTTTGGATGTCTCAGAGGACAGGGTGCAGGGCCAATCCGCCACTGCACATTGCTGATGTGCGCAGTGAGGGTTGGATCCCCACTGGTGCTTGGGCACAGGGCCTGACCGGAAGACAGTTGCTGCTGCACACAGGCAATGGCTAAGTGCAGTTGGATCATTGGATGAAAATTACCCAGCGAGGTAGGGCATATGCTCAAATTTAAATATGATCAAATGATGAAAAAAAACAGAAATTCACTAAAACCAGAGGCTAACGTGGTGTTATAATTAGTTATGGAAATAAGAATTAACGTCCATAAAAAACACGCCAAAAATTCACAGAAAACCAATGGTTAAAGTAAACTTATAGTTAGGAATTGTAAAAAAAACTTTTCTTACAAAAAATGCAGACATTCACAAACAAAAAAAAGTTAACGTTGCTTTATAGTTGCAAGTTGCAGTTCAGTGACTAATTATCGATTGCACCCGTCATGCACTGCTTATACCCTCACTTATTACATCACACGTGACATGTTAAATGACATCATTGATGACATCCCAGATGAGTGGTTCAGTAAACTATAGCTAGTGAATTTCCATTTTTTTGGTTATTAAATGTTAGCTTTTACCTTATTTCAACACAGAACTTTGATGACGCTTTTATCTTTTCTTTCAGTATATATTTTTTTAACATAAAGTAAAATATTATAGCTATATTTTGCTATAACCACTTTAAGCATTATTATTTTCAGTAAATTTCAGTTTTTTTAAAAATCTTATTCCGCCTTTGGTTGTGATTACCTGCGCATTAGCCACAGAGTCTAGCATCTAGCAAGGCCTTTCACCCAATCCTCTCTGCTGGTGGCATGAACTTTGGCTGTAAGAAGCTGGTGATGTGCCCCAGGCACTGTGCCCAGCCCTCACTGCAGATAGTTGACACCTAACCCATTTTTTTTTTCAGGTACAGTGGTACTCCAGTGGAGCCAGCTGCTCAAGCTTCACCCCATGGTACCACTGAAATGAAGATTCACTGAGGAAGCTTGCATGCCATTGCAGTACCATGGGGTGAAGCTTGAAGGACAACCTGCACAAAAGAACACAGGAACCTCTTGAGATATGTTTCCTGGGTCCAGTTGGAGGACTGCAATATCCGCAGCACACAGAAAATTAAAATTTTGGCCCCTGGGGTTGAGGGCTCCCGTTGGCCCCACCCACAGGTATCTGGGGTAAGGGTGCCCTTATCATGTTCCCTTATACCCTATTCTAAAAAAAATAGGATTTGGGCCCTGAATCTGTCAGTTCTATAATGGCACCCTGAAAATGTTATTCTTGGTTGTGACCAGCCAATCTGATTGCTTGGTACTGTGGGACTGATCCCTGTACTGCAGTACCAAAATGGTTGATGGGACAAAAACCGCACTGGCCAATCAGAGGGCACTATTTTTTAAACATTTTCGGGGTCTCTCACGGGACTAACCTAAGTAATATATGTCTAACATTTTTACCCCCTTCAGCCCAGCCCAGCCTCTTTAAACAGAAATGTCTTGAAATGCACACTTTCTGAGTGAAGTTCTAACCTTTTGCTAAATTTGGTGTAATTCCATTAAGCTGAGTTTTTGGTGTTGAAGAGCGAAGTTTGCTAAGGGAAACATGGGAAATCAATATTTTGGGACCCTCCCTTTTTCTTTGTCCCCTACTTGCCGGATCAGGGAAAAACATCCCATGAAGGAGCTGAGGAGGATCCATGTTTTTCGGAACATTTCTTACATAATTGTCAAATGGTGCCAAAGTTGTTAGCAAAAAATGCTCTTCCTATGCAAACTCTGTCCTAACTATAACTACAAAGTGGCAACCACCAGGACATTGTGATGTTATAGTTAGGTGCTGATATAAGATAAAATCTAACATTTATACAAATCTCTGAGATTCACTAGTTTTATTTCACTGACCTAACACTAAATTGTAACTCCGCCATGCATGCGTTTGACTTCACCTATTACATCACTCATGACATGTTAAATGACATCATTGATGAGGGATTGTGGTTTTGTTGAGGGCAGGCTCCCATTTGATTATGGGTGGATATGTTGTTGTAGCTAGGTTAGCTACTGTGTTTGAGAATTTCTTTTTTAAATATAGCTCGCAAAGAAATTCGTTTAATCTTTTCTCAGTGACCAAGTACAATTTTGTTGTATCTTGCTCCTGTTCAGGTTTCTGGAAGACAAGCAAGTAGCTTCTCAGTTCTAATGTAACTTATGTTTGTGACAGCAAGAAGTTCAGGGGAATGCACCAAATGTGTAGTTCAAGAGGAATCTGGGACTGTGCTTATGCAAGGGGATGCAGAAATATATATGAAATACAGATCATGTTTGAATGTAGTTACCATACCTACCATCCGTGCTTACCCTCTTTCTGTGACTGATTTAAAAATAGCAATAATGCCAATGATGGTGCTGTTTAAGTAAGGGGCAGGTTTGTAGCATTGTCCAAGAATACACAGCATATAGTGAGAAGCTTCAGTTCTCTATAGGTAGTTTATGGATAAAAGAGAGCAACCAAACTGCAGTTGCTACTATAACACCATCCAAGTACAAACATTTAGTTATGAGGATATTGAGCAATGTCTGATAAAATGCTGGTTGCAGCCTATGTGAATCTACCACTACCCAACAACCAGTTCTCAGTGTGCTTGCCAACTGGTGAACTCGATTGGGGATCCTTCTTCCTACAATCAGGTTAAGTGAGTGAGCATTCATCAGAGAGTGAAGGCACCAAGTGAGTGGACTGTGGGGGTCTGCCCAAAAGTGGAGATGATGCAAGCCCCAGAGCAGGGCCGTAATAGTGAAACCAAATTGAGTCTTTTCAATCAGTAATTGTGTTGAACAATAGAGAGTTACATTCAGAAGATGTGAAGAGGATGGTGGGGGAGGTAAATAAAGTTTGGTGAGATATTCAAGCAGGGTTATTTGCCCTATGGTCGTTACTTGTCCCCTTAAAGGGCCAAAATTGAAAAACACGAAAGGAGTATGCATTTATTTTATTTCCTTCTTTCCTGGGGGCAATTGAGAAATGTCTAGGTCAATTAGGTTAGCAACAGGCAGTAGCAGAGGTAATAAGCCTTCTAAGTGATATGTCACCCAATGGAGGTATGCAAGACAGGGTCTGATGGCAGGCAAAGGGCTTACGGCAAGGCAGCAGAAACTAGGACAAAGGCAGGCCTGCGAAGCATGCTCAGTCAATGAAAGAGGGTCTATTTTAGTGGTGGAGGAAGCGAGGGGTAAGTCCAGGACTCCAGTTAAACAAATGCTGGTTTTTCAAAGGTTCATCAGAATAAAGTTTCTTTTGAAAGGGTGAATCAGGAAAATGGTTCTCCTCTTATTTTAAATCAGGCACAGGTAGTGGCAAATTTGAAGCAGAAAGTATGGACTGCTTAGAGAGCAGAACCAGAGTAGAACATAGAAGGAGCTCATGACACCTCCTAAGCACACCAACACCTCTTTCCTGTTTGGAAGTGTGATGGCAGTCATTTTGCATGGTCAAAGCACATTAAAACAAGACAAATAGAATCAATTGCCATGCTCTGACATCACTCTGTTATTACAGGCAGAAACCTGTCAATCTCTTCCATCATGGACCAAGCAGAGTATGGAAAGACACCATGGCTGTCTAATTTGTCATCTCATACTGAATACCCCACCATACACAAGAACAAGGAGATAACAGACAAAATCATTGCAGTGTAAACATATCCATGTCATGCTGAGAACGTCAAAAGTAGGTTCCAACCTTGATATGTTAGGTATGTAAGCAAGTCTTCACCCACATTCACAAAAGCATGGCAACTGGTGGTGATTCTCCACCTCACTTAAAGCCATGGGAAGGCATGTTAATGATACAACATGAGGCTTGAAAGCAGACCACCAATCCATGACTTCAAATGGTGCAGCCACACAGGATGAGAGACAGATTGACAGAGTAAGGTTGGAACTTGTAAACATGAGTCATCTTGAGATCCAGAGGATATGCATGTTCAATGTTGGAACCATACAAAATGTATTTATAGCATTAGGGATACCCTGGAGCCCACCATAGGGATGCTCTGCCATTCCCTCTTCCTTTCCCCTGATAATGGTAGCAGTGCTAGAATTAGTTGTAAAAGATACCACACAATAGGCAGTAAGATTTGGGCATGGCATTTTGCAGCCAACCTTCAGCAAAATACTCTGCAAACTGAAGGACTATTTGTCTAGAGTGAGTGGGCTCCATATACACACAGCTAAGGCCAGCAAATCAAATTTCAATGCTACATCAGGATTTCTTTCTAGGTTCAATTGACTGCACTCATTTGGACCCGGTGGCCTCACATAAGTAGGAACACGTGCATCAACTGTGACAGGAAGGACAATATTAATGTGCAAATGCTTTGTGGTGCATGCCTGTGTATCTTGGATCAAACCACAATGCCATGACCATGCTTAGAAGCAACATTATTCATATTGTGTTGATACATCACCCACAATGTAGTGGGCTGACAAACACCCTTTCATCATCAAGATTACAATGCATTATGATTGTTGTAGTCCAATTTTTATATATATCAGCAGGAACATTAGAGAATTTAGAGAGGTGTTAGCCCTGATGGCAGCACATACATGGATCAATATGAATATAGGTAACAAATTACTTTGGCCACTTTTCACAATGATAATGATGCTCTATCCAACCTTGTGATTACTTAATGATTTCAGAGGATGGCAATGGATTCCATTTGTCTTGGTTTAACACAAAATGAGCGCTTGCACACTGTCATACAGGAAGGAGCTATTGGTTGCATTTTGCAGTGTCCTCGGATCCTTGGGTGTGTTGTTCTGGCTGTTGTTGCTCTTTATAGATTAATTTCTGAACTCCAGGAGCTTCCAATGCCTAAAAATAGGCACTTCCTGATGTTTTGTGCATGTGTGGTATTTATCACACTCTGTAAAATAGCACACATTCAGTAATTAACATGTGTGATGAATATCAATTCCACAGTAGATTTTCAAAACTCATAATCAGTGGTATTTAACATGTGTTATTTACCAAATCTCGCAGAATGAGTATTTACTGAACAGGCGAGTTTTGTGTATTTTACCAACAAACCGGTAATTGAGGCACTAGTGCTGCCTAAGTAAAAAATACAAAATATAGAAGACCTAGCTCAATATAATATGTAACGCTATTACCTCCAAAATGGAGCATTGTTTAACTACCCATCTGAAGTGGGAGCAAGGCAAACCTGAGAGCAAAGGCGTGGAGTCCAAAATTTTGAAAAACAGCCGATGAAAGAGGAAAAACATGATTTGAAAAGCAAAGTCAATATGGAGCTACAAACAGATGACAGGAAAACCGAGCATACATTTATGGTAAGGGTGGGCGGAATTTGCGTAGTCGCGCTACGCAAAGCTCCGCGAAACGGTAAAAAATCTCCACGAGCACGCAAAAGTTCCGCGAACATGCGGAATTGCTTGTTTCGCCCGTTCGCGATGCTTTTTTCCTGTTCGCGAATGATGTTTGCGTGCTCGAGGAGAAATATCTTGCGAACACGCATTTTGAAAGCGCGAACAAGCAAAAAATTCCGCAAAGCCGCGGATCGCGGAATTTTTGGTAATTCCGCGTTCTCTGCGGAACGCGAAATTACCCAAACTTCGCAAATTCCGCGAGCAGAACGGAATTTACCGCCCAGGCCTAATTTATGGCCAACGAAGTAAAGCCCCCATATAAACAGCTGGTGCCCTTATCACTGACATAATAAACAGTAAGAAGAGACTTCTCTATTTTATAAGAAAAAGTGTTCTTTTATCAAACACCAAATTTGTGAGTGTGGTTGTTTGTGAGTGGATGATTCAAAGGATGAATTGATGAGCGCAGGGATAAATGCCTAGCGTCTTTTACCCTGCAGCTCTAGGTTTATGTGTATGTTTCGACACCAGTTTTTTATTTAAATTCTTTTACCTAAGGAAATGCACATTCTTTACTTACTCTGAAGGCTCTGTGCTTTTATGGAAAAACCTGCAGCTTACCAATATTTAGTGGCAAGGGGATGTGTTAATCTGCCACAGTAATGTGCCCCAATGTAATTTGTACCTGACGAGCGCTGACAGCTGGAGTAGATCTGAAAAATCTAATCACCTTCTAATACATATCTCCAAACTAAACAGGTTGCTGTCAAAAGGACCTGCCACCCCCGCCCCTGTGTAACCTTTCCTAGAAAAATGAGCACTGGAGAACAGGCATCTTCCTTTGGCCATTCATCTCCCTTCTTTCACAGATAATTGTAACCGAGAAGCCACTAGTAGGAGTAGCTCAGTGAGACAAACACACAACAATACTGTGTTACTTCACACCGTAATGAAGCACCTTGGTGCTCATTTAGCTGATCTTATAAGACATGCGCTAACATGCTCCTCTTACAGCCAGAATGATGAATAATTTCTGCACATGAAAAGTTGCTGCAGGAAACTGTTAATATAAAGAACAAAATATCCGTTCGACACATTTGAATGTATTAGGTTTTCCCCAAAGGCAAATTTTCAGTTACAAATTGCTGGTAATTCTCCACAGTTTGTATTTGTGCACCAGGGTTCAGTCTATCTATCTATCTAGCTTAACTACAGTTTTTCAGATTCCATGACAGGCTTTAAATCATGATCCCTAGCAGTAGTTATCAATCACTTAGCATTTAAGGACACTTCTCACATGGGGATTTCATTTTCTTTTCACAAATGCATAAAAAGCTGCAACACAAAGTGAAACCACAAAGACACACCATGTGAATGTGTCATATAATGGCATGCATTGTGAAACAAGTAGCGTGCAACCTTCTAAAAAGCCAAACATTACTCATTATTCATATAATCAAAACAAATTTATTGCTCCAAAATTCAGCTTCTGATTTGGTTTATTACTTTCTGTTACTTAATCCTCTCTTCTGAGCAAGAGGAACCCAGTTTTCATGTTGTAAAGAATCCTTCATACTTTGCATATATGCATTTGTGTGTCTATCTATCTATCTATCTATCTATCTATCTATCTATCTATTTATCTATCTGTCTATATATCTATACATTTGATGGGAAAAAAACAACGGTTACAGGTTCATTATATTTAAGAAATAGAATTAAAAAACCTTAGAAATTCACTGAAAAAAACAGAGGTTACAGGGACGTTATAGTTAGGCTCAGAGTTCACTCATCCAAAACCAGTAAAATTTAGCAGTTATAGTTACCTGACCTAACTATAACCTATGCCCCTACCATGCCCAGTTTATGACCTCACATATTACATCACTCATGACATGGTCAGTGATATCACTGATGACATCCCTGGTGACATCTGAAATGACATCACTGATAACATCACTGATGGCATCATCCAGTGATTGTAAGTTTTTTCTAAAGGTTTATGAGTGTTAAACATATATACTAAGGTACCACAAAAGTTAAATCAGTATACTTTTTGTACTACTAATGAGTGATTGCATTTTTAACATACATTATGTGAGTGGCTGTGTGACTGTGTGTATCCATGTGTAAGAGGGTATCTGATTGCCTGCATGGGTGTGTGAAAGGCTGTATGGGTATATATGTGGGGGTATGAGTAGCTGCGTGGGTGACTTAGTGGCTGTGTGAGGGGCTGTATTGGTGAGTGACTGGGTGTGTCAGTGGCTCTATGGGTGTGTGAGTGGCTTTGTGAGTGACTGGATGGGTGGGTAAGATAGTGTGAGAGAGGTTGTATGAGAGAATATATACTTGCTTCAGTGACTGTATGGGTGAATGAGTGGGTGTCTGAATTGCTGTATGAGTGAGTGACTGGGTGTATAAGTGGCTGTATAGGTTAATGAGTGGCTGCTTGAGTGGGTGTTTGTGTAAGAGAGCTGGTGTGTGAGTGCCTGTATTAGTGAATGAGTATCTGTGTGAGTGGCTATAAGGGTGAGGGAGTGGATGTGTGTGGTTGTATGGATGTGTGAATGAGTATGTCAGTGGTTGTGTGGGTGTGTGAGTGAGTGCATGAGTGGTTGTATGTGTGAGTGAGTCATTGTGTTGGGAGGCTATACCGGTGAGTGAGTGGGTTTGTGAGTGACTGTATAGATAAATGAGTGGGTATGTGAGCAGCTGTAGGGGTGAGTGTGTGGCTGTATGGGTAAGTGACTGGTTGTAGGAGTAGCTGTATCGTGAGTGAGTGGTTGTGTGAGTGGCTGTATGAGTGTGTGTGTGAATGGTTCTATGGATGAGTAAGTGGTTGTGTGAGTACTTGTGTGGGTATGTGAATGTGGATGTGAGTGGTTGTGTGGGTGTGTGAGTGGGTGTATGAGAGTTTGTATTTGGGTGTGAGTGGGTGTGTGAGTGGTACTATGGATGATATCATCAGTGATGTCATTAGAGGCCTAAGTTATAATTAGCTCAGGTAACTATAACTACTGAATTTCACTGGTTTTGTATGAGTGAAATCTGAGCCTAACCATGAGGTCCCTTTAACCTTTTGTTTTATCAGTGAATTTCGAAGGTGTTTTAAATTCTTTTTTCTAACTTTAACGTGCCTGTAACCTTTGTTTTTTACAGTGTATTTCTAAGGATTTTTAAATTTTATTTCCTAAGTCTAACATCCCTTTTAACCTTTGTTTTTTTCAGTGAATTTGAATATTTTGTTATATTTTATTTCCTAACTGTAACTTGTTGAGGTTTAATTTCTGTGAAATGAGCATCGTGCCAGAATGGATGATTTGTACTATACAGAATAAAGTGCTTCTTTGTTTGGAGATGCAATTGTATTCCTATGAATCAAGAACCCACTCCAAAATTGGCAGGAAACATGCTCGGGGGCCTTTTAGTAAGCTGTCCATCATTCTGGGAAAAGGGTGGGAAGACGTTGAATATCGCTAATTTATATGGGGCAGGACCAAACGGGCAGGGCTTACAGGCCAGTTTAGAACACGATCTCTAGTCTCAGTAGCAGATGACAAGAAAGAAACCCCTCATCTTAGAGACTACATGAGACATCACGCTCAAGAAAAGCAAGGATGCAAACACCTCGATCACGGATTACAGATAACTTTACAGAGAAAACCCAATTGCTTTGTCTTAGCCATGCGTACAAACTTAGGATGTTTAGTACTTTACAGAAGTGGATCTTCAACGTGGGCACCTGTTTTGTTTATATCTGTAAGTTCCTCCGGTTGAGGTTTTGTTTCTGTTAAATGAGCATTGTGCCAGAATGAATCCTGTTCTGCGCACTTATCCAAGATGCCACCATTTAGTGCAACACCTCCACCCACCTGGAGTACTTTCTACTGGCTAATTAATAAGTGCTACCCCGTTGGGTAAATGTATAGCACTTCTCCTACACCACAGCTAGGTAAAGGATGCCAAGGAAATGTCTCCAGTGACCGTGTGTGTCTGTAACTTTGCCAATGTAATTGTTCCTCAAGCGTCTTCATCAGATAACTTCACAAGGTAGAATTTCAGAGAGAACACACTTAGATAATTATTAAATATTTATTTATTTTCTATAGGGAGGGGGAGCTGTGGCCCTCATCCCCGGGCTGATTTCGGCCCTGGGGACCACATCCCCTGGGGCCCAACCATGTCACTTGGGTGCTCCCAGGGTTACCAGTATGCAATAGGACCGTGGTGGGACCTCAAGGCCCGTGCGGTACCAGCCAGTTTCGTGCCTCCTGCGGGAGCCGGTATTGCTCTGACAGATGGGGACTGCTGAAAGGCAGCTCCCAGTCTGTCACAGCAATTTTTCATCTGCTTCCCTGCACACATATTTGCATGCAGGGAAACAGATGAAAGCTATGCTTTCTGCAAGCTGGATTTGGAGTCTCCAGGCTTGCAGAAAGTGGAATTATGTTTGCTTTTGCTTTGTGGGAGCTGTCAGCTCCCACCAAGTAAAAGCAAATAGTTACCACCCGAGAGGAGTTAGCAGGAGCCAGCCCTGGATGGTGGCGGTCCCCAGGTCCATAATTGGTTCAATGGAGGGGGGCGCGTCCCCCCTCCTTTGTACAATTTAGCCCCTGGGAGGAGGTGGTCCCCAGGGCCAGGGGTCTGTGACAGAGCCCCTACATTAATTTATTTCATCCCCGTGAAGGTAGCATCCTTTGGACTCTGGGGTCTGCACGGACCCCCCTTAAATTCAATCAATTGCCCCGGGTAGGTGGCAGTCTCAAGGGCTGTGGGGTACCGTGCAGGCCCTCTGCATTCATTTTATATATTTTGCCCTGGGGAGGTAGCAGTTTTGGGTCTGTGGGTGGACAGTATGGGTCCGCTGCATTAATTTAGCAGGATTTGCCCCATTGAGTTGGTGGTCCCTGGGGGGCCCGTCCACTTATATATTTTTATAGTGCCCCGGGGAGGTGGCGGTCTCCGGGGCTGCAGTGGGGCAGGTGGGACCTCCGAATTAATTCCACAGGGAGGTGGCATCCCTTTGGCTTTGAGGGGCCTGTGTGGGCCCCCTGTATTTATTTAAACACTTGCCCTGGGGAGGTGGGTGTCTCCAGGGCATGGGGAGTGCTGCACCAGCACTCCCCACATATTTAAATTGCCTGATACCCCTGGGAACTGGCCTTCCCGGGGGCTAAACATTAGTGAAGCGCAGGAGCGGCTCACACAGAAAATACAAAAGAAAAATGATTTTTTGGCATGGCAGAGTACCTCTGGGAACCCACCACCACATCTAGGGAGTCAGTGTAATCCTACCCTGCTCCCCTTTCTTATTTTTTAATGTTTTTTGTGGGACTTGGCTGAAGCCAAGTCCGAGATGAATGCCAACACTTCCCGATTGAAATGTTGCCAGCCAATCACATTTGAGCAGGTGGACTCTTGAATCCTTGGAGGATCTGCATCCCTAGATATACCATTTTATTCATTTCCCCAAAACTACTGAACGGATTTAAACAAAGGTTACAGGAATGTTATAGTTAGGCTCAGATTTCACTCGTACAAAACCATTGAAAATCAGCTGTTGTAGTTAGCTGAGCTAAGTATAACTTATGCCCTGCAATGCACTTCTTATGACCTCACATATTACTTCACCCATGGCATGGTCAGTGACATCACTGATGACATCACCGATGACATCTCTAATGACATCACTGATGACATCATCCAGTAAGTGTTATGGTGATCTTATTTCTAATATGTGTCATCTAATTGGCTGTGAGACTGTCTGAATCTGTGTGTGACTGATATCTAAGTGGCTATATGGGTGTGTGAGTGGGTTTGTGAGTCAAAGTATGGGTGAATAACTGGCTGTGGGAGTAGCTGTATGGGTGAATGAGTGGCTGTGTGAGAGATGTGGCTTGAGATGACTGAGTAATATCCGAGGATGCAAGTCGATTTTTGTCTGTCTTGTTTCAAGGTGCTTCGTCCACACAAAATTAATTTCTGCACACCTGTACATAGGAAAAGGTTGTTGGTGTGCCTTCAGGGTCTCCTAATATCCTTTTGTGTGTTGCTCTGATTGTTTATATTCTATAGGTGCTACATTCTCACTCCAGGAACTTCCAGTGCCTCAAAAGGAGCACTTCCAGATGTTTGTACATGTGCTATTTATATGATGTGGTATTTACCGCAGGTGCAAATTAACATGAATTTAATATTTAACACATGCGCTAAACAATGATTCTGCTGTATACGGTAAAAATTCACTGGCCCTCATTATGAGTGGGTCAGTTTATTCCGGCCCGTGTGTAAAACCCTGTTTGCGCACAGGTCGAAATTACGTGTTGAGAGTTATTTATCACATCCGGTAATTATCGGATCCGTTAAATACCTCAAACTTAGTTACATTTTAGTAGGTCAAACCTGCCAAAATGTAACACTAAAAATATGTACAGTATTTACCATACCCTGTGGATTATTAGTGCTTTAAACACCAAAATCTAAATGTTGCTCCTCGAAAACTCATATTAGGCTGTATTCATCTCACCTGATAAATAACGAACCCTTGGATATTGTTATTAATGAGGTTTCATAAATAGCACCTTTTTTCCACACAAATTCTTAATTAACCCTGAAATTAGTGTTATTTGGCGCATGTGTTATTAGTCAAAACCCGTGGAATCAGTATTTACCCTATTGGCAAGTTTTTTGGTTTCTACCACCAAACTCATAATCTAAGCCTTAGACTATCCTTGAACCTTGAACTGAGCAGATGTATGCTAGTCCTTTGCTGCATTTTTTTTGTTGTTCTGGTTATTTTCTTACTTTGGATGACTACCTTATGTAAAGACACCTTGGAATTCACATTATTTGCATACATTATTGATGCTGATTTGAATCTGACTAACCACTTTTTGCCTTCTGTAATGATTCTTAAATTTGAATAAACCTTTATTATTTTGACTTTCAATTTTGTCCTGTGAAAGTTTATGTTCTAATTCTAAGGGTCAATGCCCTGTAGGACTCGCACAGTCCTGATCCTCATCAAACCTTGTAACATTTTAATTAAAGCATTGACACTCACAACACAACAAACAAGCCAACTTGGAAGCTTATTATCTAAGAATATATGCAAAATGTCTGCGAGCCATGCAATCCTAGATATAAACAGTGAAAATATGGGAGTTAACAGCTTTACTCCAATGAGTTGGTGTACCTGCGGGAATATATTTCAAAACAAACTCCGGACATTTCAGAAGGTTCAGTGAATAGAATGCATGATTTCTTAGGAGACTCCCTAAGCACATCCAATAAGCACTAGAAGCTATGCTGCTTTAAAGTAGCAAACTGCCATCACTCAAACAGCCTGACACTCAGGGCAATAAATTGTGGTCTTGTGGGCTGATCTTTAAATGAATGAGAGAGGCAGCCAAGCTAATAGCTAATCCATTGCCCAATCAATGTATGTTGTCTTGTGGGCTGATCCAAAATGCCAGTAAAAATCTCTAAAGCCAGTGGCTAAAGGAGGTTGAACTAAATCTCTCTATATGTATAATGTATGTGAACTAAAAAAGGAAGCTTATACATAGCTATGAAAAGACACTCATGCCATTCATCATTTCAATTTGACAAGCCAGTAACTAGTTTTTCTTCAATTGGTCAGTTCCCATTCTAAATTTGTATGGCTCTTTTTAATAGTAGTCATACTAGCAGTGAAGTCTTCACAATCCTTAGTGCTGACAGCCAAGCAGGAATTCAAAGTGAGGGTTCCACATGTGGCTTCTAGGTTTCAGGAAGTTACAGTGTCCATTGCAGGGTCCATAGTTAAATTAATTGTGTTTTTTTCTTTTGTCCCCAGGCAACACTTATTTGTCACTTTGCTTTGCACACTGGGCACATTTTGTCATTTCTACAGTTAAATTATTTTCACATTGTATAATAGGAGTTCAGTTTAGCTGAAGCAATTTGTTATTGCTCTTTTTATTTTGTACAGCAATAATTCTGTCACACACAATATATATCATGTCTTCTTCAGCGGCTGCCTCTCAAGGATCTGTCAGGATGAAGCATGTACTATCCCCCTCATCTTCCTTTAGTAATTCTTGGGTTTCATAACTGATAGGAATGAAAGTCTTGTTCATTCTGACCATAGTCAGTCTCTCTCCATTATGAGGAAATAGAACTGTCCTTTTAACAGTGACAATAGCCTAGTGGCACTGAAAACACATTCAGAGGACACACTGGCTGAAGCACATGATAATTGCCAGCCTACTGAGTTCTGACTACTGTTCCATTTTAACATGACAATACGTTAGCGGCTGATTATCGAATGCACATTTTTGTAGACATCCAAGTAATTCTGGAATATCTTTTCTATTGTAATAATTGAAAGATTATCATAGCAAATGTAAGTTTGATGTAAGACCTAGAAGATCTAAAATGCAGCCCAAAGCAGAAGATGGTCCAGCTGCTACTGGTAGTGCTAGTTTTGTACCAGGAGGTAGTATTGGAAAGGACATTTGCATTTGCTGCTAGCTGAATTCACCATTAGTGCTGCTGTTGTGACACTAATGTTACGGTGCTGGAGCTGTGTCTCCAGAGGTCGGTGAAAACAGAATTTCAGGTCTTCTTTGTTCTGCATTTTGCAGTATTTCATCATCCTGTTCAGATATTCTTTAGCTCTGCCAACTGCTATACTTAGAGACATTCTTTGCTAACAGAATCTAAAACTAGACACATCATCTTTGTACCATTGGTACAGAACAGTGACATAGATGAACTTCAAGGAGAATATCATTGCTTCCAGTACCCTGTTATCTGTCTCCACATGACAAAACCATCAGCTTAATTATCCTGCTTATTTTAAAGTTTTCATTCCACCTTTTGTAACACCCTCAATGGCAGGTGCAGCAATGGGATGGCTTGGTTTAGGGTGCAGACATTCCTTTTGGAAACCATGTCAAAACCTCAGAGGGAGCAATATCTTTTAAAATGTATATTAGGTTTTGCTTCTGATGAAGCGATTTGAGAAATCACAAAACGTGTTGTGCAATGTTTATAAATAAGTCAACATAGTATATGATCAAAAAGTCAATTGAATGAAATATTCAATGATTAGCAATTACACTGGATACATTTCCATTCATGAGGTGCTTTCTTTACTAGAAATGAGACTTTCAAATAAGAGTGTATACTGATTGCATAACTGTATGAGAAGTGTAGAGATATAGAAGCGCAGCAGTGAAATTTTAAAGACTTGAATTTTGGAGTGACGTAAAAATTATATTAACCCCCATGTTCAAGCCCTTCTTTGATCTTGGTATTGCATTTTCCTAGGATGATGGCACTGCAGGAGAAGATTGGAATCATTGCCATTGCATTCCGACAAAAGCGTTATAACAGTACTGGTAGTCGATGTTGTCTTCTTAAGACCCTTGAAAGTGACCCACCATGCTTTGATGGATATACAGTCAGTTCCTTGACTGCTGATCTTGATGTCTGTTGTGAGATAGATGGTGTGCATAGCACTCTTCTTTAGTGCTTCAGCAACCAATCCTCACATTTTCCTGTACACCTAAGGTATAGCTGCAGTTGAAACATAGGTACATTTTGGCACCTTCCATTTTTTACAAATGGTGGCTACGAACTGAAGAAACTCCCACCAAACAAATTGTGAGTAGATTAGATTGTAACCTTTTGCCCAGCTTTCCATTAGATGAACTGAACCAGCCTATGGTTTTGATGGTATGCAATTTCCTTACTAAAGAGATCCTCATTAGAGATTATATTATTTGATGGTCCCACCTAAATTAACTTTTACCAAGGTACAGTGATTTTACACTTTGACTTGGCAATTTAATTTGGTGAGTTAACTGTAACATAATTTTCCTTCTGCGAGCTAAAGGTTACTGATGCTGAATGTGGGCTATCAGCAACCTGGCCTGATATCCTGACATCTGGACCTGGATGGTCTGGTACACCACCATCTTCATTACTGTTATCAGCATCTCATTTTGGCTAGTCCAACATCCTCTTACTTTTACCCTGCCTGCATTATTACACTTTTCATTGATCCCTGGTGTCAAGAAGTCAGCCTATCTACTCACTGCACGGTGGCATCTAATGAAGTCTGTAATGTGTAAATAATGACAGAAAAGAAATTCTAACTCGAGTGTTGGACTTTTTTGACAGTGTTGGCATTCTTTTTCAAGGAGAACTATATGCTGAAGAAGACAACATAGTTGAAGCAGGAAGTACAAACTCCTCTGCTGTGTTGTACTTACTGTCCTGTTTGCTGGGAGAATTCTCTTCTCACTCTCACTCTCACTTGTAGCTGCAGCACTGACAGGGAAACGATTTTATCTCAGATGGACCAATGATTTTGCTTATGACAGTATGCAGTGTGGATCAAATTCTTCTGCTCAAATCTCTCGAAAGATATATGTGGTACAAGTACCATAATATTCCAGGTTTATGCAAAATTTTAACTGCTAATAAGTATTGTTCCAGATGAACCTGTACTTATAAGCTACTTCTAAAATGCAGTTGTGTTTTCTCTGTAGCAGCTGCCATAGAGTGGAATTCACTACCACTTAATTTTCAATAGAGACCGAAAGCTTTAAAAACATGGCTGATTTTACAAATAGATCAGTCTGGCCCTGTCACATTGTATTACCGGTTGCTTGTTCTCCGTCATCAAGATACTCCTTCGGGGTGATAGCAGTGCTTTATACAACAATAAACATAACAAAAGATGCAAGGAGTTAACCGTTGTAAATGACATCTAGAGGTAGTCAAGAAGGTATTCCCAAAGGAAAAGTGGGTACGTGGGGAACAAAATGAGGTGAGCACATGGACACCTGTACCATTAAAGTATGTATCAAAGTTTGGAATTTTCTTTCACTAACTGATCTGCACTTTAGAACATACATTTAAATCGACCAAATATTATGCGTTAATGTAAGCCTGGAACAGCACATGTAACATCCACACTTAGGGAGTACAGAAAGGGTATATTTGAAGCGAAGGAAAAAAGAAGGATCCTGATTTATGAAAAAATAGTGAGTTTCAAACAAGCTGCATACTGGTTTGGAGTCGCTATATAGGGTGTTGTGATTTGCTATATTTGTATTTCCAAAAATTGCACCCTGTGCCAAATAATTAGTGATTGCTAAATGTGATTACCAAATAGTGAATCACTAACAAGCTGTACTAAGAATTTGCACATGCATAATACCATCGATTGGTAGGTAGTAACCAGGTGCAAATATAAAAGGAAGCTAACATTGGTGGCGTAAGAGGCTGACATGTCGACGCCCGCTTTTGATACCGGGTGCAGGAGATGGTGGAATGCGGCTGGACTAAGCTAAGCAAGCAGAGACGCAGATGCCAGTCTACACCTATGTTTCAGGGTGACATTATGGAGCCCAATCTGGAGCCCAAAAAGCCCAAAGAATCCAAAGAGGCCATAGTACCCACAGAACATTCAGAACTCAAGGCTAAAAACGACCTTTCTCCTGGGATGGGTGTTTGAAAAAGTGTAAACTCTGTTGGTGATTCCGGGTGCTGCACAGAAGGGTCATCTATTGGTGAAAGCATTTGTGCTAGACCCATGGGAGGAGATTCACAGATATCATTTCAGGTAGGTCCCCAAGTGGGAGTTCTTGCTCTATCTGTCGCCGGTGGATCCCATCGTCTATGAGCCAGATCTCTACCCGGAGAACTATGGTTGTTTTTTTTTCTTCCCAAAAGTTGTGGTTTGTCTAATCCTGGCCTCCCTCCACTCATCTATTTTTTACCTGCCCAAGGGCCAATTGGTGGGACTAATGGGGCTAATTCCAATGCCTTATCTGTGATGAATCACAGGGTGCATGGGGACCGCCATGCTGTCCAAGAGGGGGAATAACATGAGAATCAAGAAGCCTTGAAAGCCTTTTTCTCTCTTTCAGAGTTTTTGGAGAATGACAGCTTGGGCAGTTTGGACTAGGATGCTGATCATGATTCAGAGGTGGTGGGGGAGGAGGAGACATCAGTGACTCGCATGGTGTGAGCAGGTGGCGAGGGCTCGCTTACATTGCCTTCTATTAAATCATAGAGGAACAGAGCAAATTAGATGATAGATAATTCAGGTTTTGCAGGCACCTCTGGTGAAATCGCTTTGAATTGTGAGGAGGAGTTGGTCCCACAAATGCGATTAAAGTGGCAGATCAGTCGAGGGCCCTTTTGCTGAGTCTAGTCAATAGTGATTATGCTTCTTGTGCTTTACAGTGCCCCACAGTCTTCAGATTCTCTGCCTGCCTCTAAAACTGACTCACTAGGACAATATTTGGCACACCTCAGTGCTGATGATTAGGTCCCAGGGTCAGAGGGTACTTTTCCCTCTCTTTCATCAATTTATAATCTGCTTCCACTTCATAGGGCAGAGTATTTGAAGGACTCGATGGCTTCAAAAACTTCTCATGCACTCAAAGGGGGGACGGGGAGCCAATGGAAAAAAGAGGTCCAGTTCCCGTGCTCCCAAGATAATATGTGTAAGTTACTGGAGGGTCACTGTTCTAATAGAGATGGCCAGCCTAGTCGGCGGCTCGAGGTATAGTTAAAGCGGTACCTATCTACATAAGTGGTGGAAGGTTGGATACAGGAAGGGAATTCCTCCTAATTGGAGTGTTGCCCTCACGCACCCTTACGGGTGTCATGCTTCATCATTGGGCATTTTGCTCCTCGTGGGGGTGGCGCTGCAGTCCCCCACGGGCCCCGCAAGAGGGCTCTTTGTCAGAGTTCTTTTTTTGAGGAACGCCGCAGTGGTGAGTGTGCATGTGTGGGGATGGTGGGTTTTAAAAGACCTTACTGGTACCTTCCAAAGTATTTATTCTTGGGTCCGTACGGTGATGTTAAAAGCAGGTGAAAAAGAACACAGCTCCCTATTGTCAATACACCCTGTAGAATTACCCTGATTCAGGTTATTGTGGTCTTGGGCGACTCTGCACCCACTCATTAGCGACCACCTTAATGAGAGGATCCAACCCCAGATAATACACAGGGCGGCCTCCTCGGCGGAGAGAAACAGCTCAACAAGTTACATTGACCTCCCGGTACTCACCCCAGATACCTGCCCGCTGCCGCTTATTTGCCAGTCAATAAGCGGCAGCGGGCAGGTTTCTGGGTCGCTAACGAGTGGGTGCAGAGTCGCCCAAGACCGCAATAACCTGATTCAGGGTAATTCTAAAGGGTGTATTGTATGTTTCTTTCTCAAACCCCTGTTTAATTTATTTACGATTTTATACACCCACGGTCCTGACGAAAAGCCAAACGATCCACTAGGGACCATTCAGGCATGAAACATGTCGACCTAACTAGACCAAAACTAACCTCTCACCACCTTTATTTCTCACTAAGAAACCAAACAAAGGGACACACCCTCTTCATTGACAATAGGGAGCTGTTTTCTTTTCACCTGCTTTTAACGTGGGCTGCCATGTTAGACCTGCCCCAACTGCCAATATGTTTTGTGGATTCGAGGGGGGCTTGCGTATTTTAGGGGCCAATTATGAGTTTGGATGGAGGATTGAAAGCCCGCCGTAGCGGTGGTCAAGATCACGCCTTCAATCCAGCGGCATCCCGACTGCCGCATTATGACATCACTCCGGGGCTGGCGGTTGTCAGTGGTGCAGCCAAGGAGGCAGCATGCTTCAGCTCTAGGAGAGAGTCTGAGGCAAAGCCAGTGGCACAGGTGTGCCTCCAGCAAGTCAGGCAGACTGTTTCCATGTACTATGTCATGCATGGCAAACAGTGTGGTCACAAACAGTGCAGGCATAGGGGGCACAACATGGGCTCTAGCCACAATCCACATGGGCTTATTCATCCCTGTGGCCCTTTTTGTGGCCTTTTACCTGCCTTTCCGCTGACCTTTTCATGGCGGTATCCCCGTCATTAAAAGATCAGCAGAAAGGCAGGTCATAATTCAAATGGCGGTGCCCATGCCGGCACTGCCACGATTTACCGTCGCTGCTGCGGGAACTCAGTATTGGCGGAGGTGGTGGTCTGGAGGCAGTCTCTCTGCCTGAATTATAACCCAGTACATTGCAAAGAGTGGTCCCAATAAACAATTCATCAGCAACACAAAATACAATAATCAAGAAAAAATACTAGAAGAAATATGTAGTGTATTTAGTAACCAGTGTTATTTAATCACACTGAACGTACATCAATTTGTAACGTTGTTTTGAACAATAACAAAAGGTAGTGCCCCTAGGAGGGAGAAGGGAGGAGAAATGGGTAATAAGGTAGATGTTGTGATTGGAGTGAGGATAACAGGGTAAGTAGAGAAGATATAGTGCAAATCACACAGTTTGTCACATAAAAAGCACAAGGCTCATATCTTAAGCCACAAGATTCAAAATGATATCCAAAAGATAAATAGCCATGATTGAGAACAATATCACAGTGATTAATCGCTGTTGATCAAGCTGGCAAATGATACAGATGTCAACGTTTCGACCCCTATAAAACTGTAGGTGTTTTATCCCTTACGATGGGGTCTTCCTCAGGACAGGAGTGAGAGGGATCGGGGGCACCCAGGGATAGAGCATAAAAGATACCTTACCACTAAGAACACCAATACTGGTCATAGATTAAATGTAAAGGGGCCTGGGCCCTAAGAATTACCATGGACAGCCCTTCATTGAGGGCTGATTCGTAGGTGTGGGCGCGTAGGCTCCAAAGTGGTGAGAGCGAAGGCCAATCACCTGCACGAATAAAGTGCAGGCTGAAAGAGGCCCCCCGTGAGTATAATTGATTGGATAGGGACTCGGGTGGTTCAATCCACTTACTTGAATGGATATCAAAATCCTTCATAGGAAACCAAGCCGGACTATTCAGCTGGGCCTCGCAATTAATTCTATTCTAAAACAAAATGTAAAAACAGGCGCTAATTAGGACTGAAGGTTCACCACCACTAGGGCTGGAAACATGCTACATTTTGCCACAAAGCGTGCTTAAAAAGTGGAATTACCTGATGAATTCCTTTAACCAGGCAAAAATGCTCTGTGCATGTCACAATCTACAAGTAATAGAAAGAAGAAAGGTCACGGTTTGAAAACCGAACTTGATACTCTAAAGGATGGGAAGAGCGTCTGGGAAGGATAAGTGCATTTGTCAAAAACAAGAACAGGTGCAAGTTCTCATGCGAGAGATTGCTGCTCTGAAAATTGAAATATCAGGAGATTCCACACTAACAAATGCGAAAGACGCCTTGGAGCATTTGGAGAAAACATTGAAAGAATTTGAGACGAATGCACAAACTAAGAAACTGGAGAAATTAGCCAAGGACATTCGGTACTACGAGCAGAAAAATACATGCCTTTACTTGCAAGAGGACTACTACAAACAGGACAACCAGGGATGATTTAATTACAGAGGCAGAGGAGGATACAGAGGACGCAGGAACTACACCACTTTCTCCGACTCATCCTATAGCACAGACAGCGATAACGAGCAGCCTGGTCCAAGTGCAGACTACGGATATCAGGATAACTGGTATCCACCCCAAGGACCTTACCCTTTTTTAGGAGAAGGCCAATGGAGACCACCAAGAGGCAGAGTTGGCAACTGGCCCAGAGGACTTCAACGGGGCAGCCAACGACCAGCGGCAACTGGGAGAGAGTACGGGGAAAACACAGAAACAGGTTCACTTCCAACCTGAGAACCACGGGGAGATTCAAACCCGACGCAAGGTCTACAGGTGGTGATAAGACCACAGAACCCTGTAGTCAACATTTCCTCTTATACACTCAAAGATGAAGAAACCAGCGTTCTCAGTAAGGGTCTCTCTTTTGTCCTCAGAGCACATCCCAACGAATTTGCAATCAAAACGGAACTGCACCGTTTTTTCAGGAAGATACGTCTAAGGTACTTCTTTAAACATTCTCCCTCATCCCCGGTATTATCACAGACAGGATTGAGGATTCCCTCTACCTTCGTCCCACCAGCCCACACCATGACGAATAAAATCTTAGCTTATGAGAGCGTTGTCCTGAGAGATGTATCCAGAATACTCAAAGAACACAAACATACCAGATACAACATCACGAAAATGGAGAATGAAGCACTTCTGGCATTGAAAAACAACAAAGACATTGTGATTAAACCCGCGGATAAGGGTGGTGCCATTGTGGTACAGGATGTAACCAAGTACAAGACAGAGATCCTCAACCAACTACAGGATGGAGTAAGCTATATGAGAATAAGATCAGACCGGTCCAAGGATCTCGCCCAAGAAATACTGACCCTCACCAAATATGGTCTTGAACAAGGCTTCCTAACTAACCATGAATTCCAATATCTCAATCAGAAACAACCTCGGCTTCCCACCATATACACCTTGCCGAAGATTCACAAGGATACATAGAACCCACCAGGGCGTCCCATTGTTTCAGGATGTGGTTCAATGCTTGAACCGTTATGCAGATACATAGACTTTTTCCTTAAACCGATAGCAGAGACAACGCGGGCTTATTTGAGGGACACGATGCAAACCATTAGCCTCGTTGATCAACGTCCCTTTGATCAGAGTAAACAACTTCTGGTGACCTGTGACATTGTGTCCTTATATACCAGCATACCCCAACAATCTGCTCTTGAAGTAATGGGTGAACTACTGGATCAGCGACCGGCACCAACAGCGGTCCCGACAGAATTTATCATTGGATTACTACGCATAGCAATGATTCTTTTTTCAAGGTCACTTTTATCTGCAAACGAAAGGAGTGGCGATGGGGGCTGCCTTCGCTCCGGACTTGGCCATTATTTATATGGATAATTTCAAAAAGTCTTTCATCTTCAGCGAGTTAAACCCCTACAATGACAGGGTGACTTTGTGGAGGAGGTATATCGATGATATACTTATGATCTGGACTGGTGACTCTACAGAACTGGGCATGTTCCACTCCTGGCTCAACGAAAGGAGTCACGTTATAGTCAAACTCCTATACATACATATTTTCTAACCTAATCATAATACATGAATGTGACAACATGTTTATTTCTTCATCTGTGTCTTTCCTCTGTGTGGAGAATGTCATTCACTGTAACCGAGGATTTCATGTGCACCGTTTATTTCTTTAAATTAATCTACGTTGTTGTTGGTATTTATCTGGGCACTAGGTCAGAAGAGTATTAGTTTATGCTTTTGCCCTGTGCTTTAGTCATCCTAAATATGTGAATTAATACACTCCACTACGAGTGTTTTACTATTGTAGGCCGGGCCAGCAATTTTCATTTCAGTGAAGCTGCAGTATCTCGGCAGTCTGTTTTCCATCATACTTGTCAGGATTGACAAGCATTGAGCGTCTGTACAACTACATCACACCTTGTGCATGGCTCAAATGAGCCTCCCTATTTAAACAGCAGGTTTCCCAGAGCTCCGGTTCCCATCGGTTGAACGGAGACGTTTTTTGACAGTAGCGGTGAGTTTTTGACAAATGCACTTATCCTTCCCAGACGCTCTTCCCATCCTTTAGAGTATCAAGTTCGGTTTTCAAACCGTGACCTTTCTTCTTTCTATTACTTGTAGATTGTGACATGCACGGAGCATTTTTGCATGGTTAAAGGAATTCATCAGGTAATTCCACTTTTTAAGCACGCTTTGTGGCAAAATGTAGCATGTTTCCAGCCCTAGTGGTGGTGAACCTTCAGTCCTAATTAGCGCCTGTTTTTACATTTTGTTTTAGAATAGAATTAATTGTGAGGCCCAGCTGAATAGTCCGGCTTGGTTTCCTATGAAGGATTTCGATATCCATTCAAGTAAGTGGATTGAACCACACCAGTCCCTAACCAATCAATTATACTCACGGGGGGCCTCTTTCAGCTTGCACTTTATTCTTGCAGGTGATTGGCCTTCGCTCTCACCACTTTGGAGCCTACGCGCCCACACCAACGAATCAGCCCTCAATGAAGGGCTGTCCATGGTAATTCTTAGGGCCCAGGCCCCTTTACATTTAATCTATGACCAGTATTGGTGTGCTTAGTGGTAAGGTATCTTTTATGCTCTATCCCTAGGTGCCCCCGTTCCCTCTCACTCCTGTCCTGAGGAAGACCCCTCCGTAAGGGATAAAACACCTACAGTTTTATAGGGGTCGAAACGTCGACATCTGTATCATTTGCCAGCTTGATCAACAGCGATTAATCACTGTGATATTGTTCTCAATCATGGCTATTTATCTTTTGGATATCATTTTGAATCTTGTGGCTTAAGATATGAGCCTTGTGGTTTTTATGTGACAAACTGTGTGATTTGCACTATATCTTCTCTACTTACCCTGTTATCCTCACTCCAATCACAACACCTACCTTATTACCCATTTCTCCTCCCTTCTCCCTCCTAGGGGCACTACCTTTTGTTATTGTTCAAAACAACGTTACAAATTGATGTACGTTCAGTGTGATTAAATAACACTGGTTACTAAATACACTACATAATTCTTCTAGTATTTTTTCTTGATTATTGTATTTTGTGTTGTTGATGAATTGTTTATTGGGACCACTCTTTTCAATGTACTGTCCTATACCCAGGTCCCAGTGACATATTTTGGGTTTACCCTTTTTTGTAACTGAATTATAACCTGGCAGTTAGACCACCAGGTATGGGGCGTTAGGACCGCCAAAAAGCGACAGCGGTTCCTGGATCACCAGGTGTTGTATTCAGGCCTTTAGTGTCGTCTTACACCAAATCCATACAAGTTCTGTTCACTGGTGGGAGAGCTGGACAGGAATTGGAGAGGCGAGGGATTGGTTTTGGGTGGTTTGGTCAGGTTAGGTTGGGTTGGGTGTGGGGTGGGCCTCGGGTTAGGTTTGTGGATGGAGTGGGGTATGGTTTTGGCACGATGGGTTGTCTCTCACTTTCTAGTCACTCAAAGGGGGGTCTTAGGGGTTCAAAGGGTGAAAAGGAAAACAGACTGTATTTATTAAGGTGAATTTGGTTATCATTCATGGGAAGACTTTGTTTTTTGATGGGGAGTACTTTTGGTGCATGTAACCAGGAGGTTCATATATTTAGCTGTGACATCAATGGCGTACACTCAGCTACAAAGGTCAAATATATTAAGGAAGAGCTTTCTACTTGAAACCCACATATTCTTTGTATTAAAGAAACCTATCTTACTACTAGTGAGTGTCACAAACTGGGCGGTCTGGGCTTTCATTTTCTCGCTGCAGGGGGGATTTACACTCCAAAGCAGGGGTCGCTTTGCTGGCTAAGAGTAAGGAGTGGGTTATAAGTCAGGTTAAACTGGATAGGGCTGGCCTGTGACTGATTGCCAATATTTGGTAATGGCAACATACACTTCACCATTTGCACTATATATGGACTAAATTTCAAAGACCCAGCAGTATTTAACTTTCTCCGTGCAGAGCTTGGTTTGTGGCAAGAACAAATTATTATGGGGATTTTAATTTGAATAGCCACTCGTGGGTGGATTCAACAGCAATGCCTGATTCGAGTCGATGGTGTATGTCGAAGTCCAGAGAGACACTCTTCCTTGAGACTCATACCTTGAGTGATGTTGGGCGAGTTTGCCACTAGGGAAAATGTGGTTTTATGTACTACAATACTCCACATGGTACCTCATCTCATATAAACATGTTTCTGGCTAGCTATAAGACCTTACCTGCCTTGACTAATAAAAACAATCCAAGCATTGTGTCAGACCATAATTCCTTGTCTTTGTTTGTTTGGTTAAGTAAGCTGATTGATTCAGCACCACCTCGGCGGAGGACCTTTGATAGGAAGTTGTTAATCAGTGGATGTAACAAAACTTGAGGGGGCCCCCCTGCAAAGTGCATGCAGGGGGCCCCCCCATGCTCTGGACCCAGTCAAAAGTTCACAGGGTCCTGCCAGTGCCAGAGGGGACCCCCGCACTGCAGGCGCTGCGGGAGCTTTTGTTATGGTACTGTTGTTAATGGATTTGACCTATATTAGTTTAATGGGCTCGTGTCTACAGGAGTTTATTATTATCAATAGGGGCTCAGTCAGTAGTACAATTGTTTGGGACACTCTTAAGGCTTTTGTTTGTGGCCAAACCCAAAGTTACACTTTTTGCAAGGTTTGAGTGAAACGCTTTGTTGATGGGTGTCTGCGTGACAAACTTCTGCAGCTAGAATTGCAGTATTCCCTTATTTAAATGTCTCCAAATGGTTCTGCTGGTGCATCTGGAGTTTCTGATCATCTGACTGCATTGCGCATGCAATTGAAGAAAAGGATCTGGGTCAGGGTAAGGTTGAAATATCAGTCAAAATGCCTGGTGTGCCTCAAAAATTGTGAGGAAATGGGCCGCTTAATGGCATTCCAAATCTTATACTAGGTATTAGGGACATAACAGGGAAGATAGTATCCGGAGGCTTGGAAATTCTGGCCACATAATTTCTATGTTGAATTGTATACTGATGATTGTATGGCTGTTCAGGGCATGGTTGACAACTACCTGCAGGCAAGCTGGTTTAACAAACTTACAGCAGATTTTGACACTCCGATTAGTCAGGAAGAGCTTGAAAGAGCTACTTCGCAATTAGCGTCAGGAAATGTTCCCAGCAGTTATTCCATTCGATTGGAATTTTATAAGAAATTCCAGTAAATAATTATTCATTTTTTTTAGAACTTGTTAATTCTACTGTCTTCTCAAATTTGGTGTTTTGTTCCTGGGGAACAACCTTTATTGCTGTGTTTGCAAAGAAAGGTAAGGATCCACTTAATTGGGGGTGATATAAACTAATTTCACTAATACATTGTGATTCTCAAATCTGCGGACGGATTCTATCATATCACTTGGCAGCAGCAATAACTTACTTAGATGATCCCATGCAACATGGTTTTATGCATTCATGGGACACGACCTCCCATATCAATCTGGCAATTGCTGCCCCCGACATGGCATATGTATAGCACTGGCCCTCCGGGATGATCTTGTTGGATGCTGAAAAGGCATTCTAATGGGTATCCTGGCCCTATCTGTGGACAGTCATGGCATGGATGGGTATTGTGCTTGGCTTTACCGCATGGTGCAGAGCGCTTTATTCCTCATTTAACTTCCAGTGTAGTCTGTATGGGTGGTATTTTCCCGCTTTTATTTACTCTTTATTTGGACCCATTTACACAACCTCTTAAGTCGCCTCCCTTAACCCCTTTATTATACTGAACTAATGGAAAGCTAAAGTATTAGCATACACTGATGACATAGCTATATTAACATCATCTACTATGAAGGCTCTTGAAAATGCATCGCTGTTACTTAGGCTCATTTAGGGATACAAATTAAACATGGGTAAAACGGAAATCTTACCTAATGCTGGTTCGACAAATTTAGATCCACCATATGTATACCCCGTCAAATATGTTGGGGTCCATATATCAATTACAATGGAAACTATTGTTTCTCAGAATTAAATGCCTTAAATATCGAGACTCTCTCCATTTTCAAAAGAGGGGATCTGTTGCATTTGTGCTTAATAGGCAGATGCAATGTCATCAAAATGGTTATACTACCTCGGTACCTTTATTTATTGCCTTGGTACCTTTATTTATTCAGGTCTATCCTGCTTACAGGTAATTAAGGATTTTAAGAAAAAGGTCCAAAGCTGCTGGCAGAAATTCATTTGGGCATACAAAAAGCCTTGGTGTGCTTGACAGTCTTACCAGCTTCTGCATAATGACGGGGGGATGGCTTTGTCCTTGCTGTGGTATTACTACATTTCATCATTTATATGTAGACGTTCAGCAGTTATTGAGCCCCAGATATGGGACTTTGTAGTGTTTTATTCCCTGAGTATCAGGTTTTTCTCAGATAACTCTACCATGGAAAGGTCTGATAGATACTTTTTATTTCAAGCATGCGCCCGTAAAACCCTTCAGGTATACCATAAGGCTTGGCAAGCTATTTATTCTATTTGTAATATTCTTAGGATCCATCAATGCTCTTGGATATAATCCAAACCTTTCGTTAACTGGTCATGAGGAGCAAGTTAGTTGCTGCCGGGGTCTGCAATGCTCGACTTTTGATAAAAAAAATGTATACAACTAATTTACTATCTTATCAGGAGCTGAGCGAGGAATTTGGGATCCCTAAAACTGGATTTGTTTTGCTACCTGCAATTAAGGGATTTCCTTCTTCATCTTTCCCCTAATTATATTTGTCTAACTGATAAGGAATTTTTGCGAAATGTTATTCAAGTTTTGAGTTGTGGATGCATACGTATCTTGGTTAATTATAATAAAGCAATTAATAAACGTGATGTAATATCACTTAATTGGTCTTCCAAATTGAATACTAGGGTCTTGCTTGCTGAAATCATATATATAATAGTCACCCAGGACACTTTGAATGTATCTTGCCTTAAGATTCACTTTTTGAAAGCTCTTCATGATTTGTATTATACTACGTTAAAACTATATAAATGGGGTTTTATGGTGACATCTGAGTGTTTTTGGTGCAGCAAATCTCAGGCAGATATCACATATATCTTTACTACCTGTAACATCATGGCACCATATTGGGATAAAGTCATTGATTTAATCAATCAATTTCTGAAGACATACATTATTATGAAGGGCTATGTACACAGCATCCCAATTAGTGTTGCAGTGGTCTTCTTCTTCGCTAAAATCTCTGCCAGGTTGTTTATAGCCCCAGTGTGTCTTCAGAAAGAAGCCCCAGATCCTCTGGCTTGGTGGCAAGAGATTCTCTTTCTCTGCGGTTGGAAATGGCAGTAATACAAAATGACCCTAGACTTAGATGGTTGCAAAAAATCTCATACCTGGCTATATGCTATAGATATGAAGTATTACCCTATTTTTTATCTTTTGTTTATTCTCTTTTTCCCTAGTCGTGTTATCTGTTTTATCTCTTTTCCCTATTTCACACCTAGTTTTTCCTCATCTATGCATGATTAACTTATTCTATACCTGTGGTGTCAAATAAGCCTAAAACTTTATGCAATTTCAATTTGCATTTTTTTGCTGATTCAAGAATACCATGATGTGATGTTGTATGATATCTTTCCCCAAAAAAACATAAAGGCTGAAAATGCATTGCAAACTTTTACAATGGCTTCACTTTATGCTATAGTGAAGAGGATGTGGATTCTTGGATCTCAACAGAGAAGGAGGAGGAGGAGGAGAGAGAAGATATTCAGTTAGATGGTGACTCTGTTTGAGCAAACAAACGATGGAAATTATGCTAGGTATAGGTTTAGTAAAAACGTAACTCTTGGTATAATGAATGAATTGGACCCTGTGTTATGCTGACCTACACAAAGCAGTGGGGCAATTCCTACCAATATTCAGGTTTTGGGTAGCTTAAACATTTTAGCATCTGAAAACTACCAACGAACAGTTGCAAGAGTGATAGCCAAGAATGCCTTATTCAGGTTTTTCAGGAATTCTCCAGATACAATGTTTGAAAGAGTTAATTCTCATGTTGCATTTCCAACTACCTCTGCTTAGTTGGAAGCTACAAACATCCAATTCTTTTGTATAGCTCATTTTCCACAATTTTCTGGACCATGGACAGTACCCATGTGCTAATATGTCATCTGAAATAGAGTATGTGTACCAAAATAGAAAGAGTCATCACTCCCTAGCCATACAAGCGGTGTGCAGTGCTACATTCACAGACCTAGTTGCTTGATACCTAAAGAGCGCTCATGACTGTTACATCATTAGACTCTGTGGACTGTATTAGCGACTCTCAAGATGAGACCTTGGAGACAGATGGATGTTAGGTTAATGCTCTTTTGATGTAACCTTTGTGTTAAAATTTGCATATTTTAAATATATGAAAGATGCGCCACCTGTGTAGGGCGTCCCTCTGCGCACAGCGAAGTCCCCGTGGGGTGAGTGAATTCTAATACCAATGGTAGGTGAAGAAGGATTTCCAAAGAGTTCAAAACATTCCAAAGGTCATTGTGTTAGTATTTAATGATAAGCTTAAATGACACAATCTTCAGCTTGATCAAAACAATCCATATTAATGCGTAACCCAATGCATTTCGGGCCATCGGGCCCTTCGTCAGGGGCCGAAATTCTGAAATGTGCTGGGTCAATTTCCTGTGCTTTATTCATGACATCCAGGAGGGTGCCCTTCTTGGGCACAGTGACGCTGATGGAAATGTTGATGGCGTGGGTCAAGCCATCAATGACCCTGTAGTTGGCGGTGATGTCACAGAGGATGGGAATTGGTGGAGGGGCTGGAGTGGTAATGATTGGCAGGTTGTTTGAAGGACTGTACCACGTGAAGGGTCGGCTGTTTGATGCCAAGAGACGTCTCCGCCTAATCGCAGGTGAGCAATCCTGCCCTGCGCTGCCTGTCTCGTGTGTGAGGGTCCACCCTGTCTGCCTTTCCGTTGTTGGTCAGAGAGATCCTTCCACTGTGCTGTCATCCTTGCTCTGATGACGTGGTAGAATCTCTGTTAGTCCTAGCGGAGAGGCAGCATCTCCTATGTCACACGTCATGACCTTCCAGCGCTTCTTCATGTTGCTTGGTCCAAGCAACATGAAGAAGCGCTGGAAGGTCATGACGTGTGACATAGGAGATGCTGCCTCTCCGCTAGGACTAACAGAGATTCTACCACGTCATCAGAGCAAGGATGACAGTGCAGTGGAAGGATCTCTCTGACCAACAACGGAAAGGCAGACAGGGTGGACCCTCACACACGAGACAGGCAGCGCAGGGCAGGATTGCTCACCTGCGATTAGGCGGAGACGTCTCTTGGCATCAAACAGCCGACCCTTCACGTGGTACAGTCCTTCAAACAACCTGCCAATCATTACCACTCCAGCCCCTCCACCAATTCCCATCCTCTGTGACATCACCGCCAACTACAGGGTCATTGATGGCTTGACCCACGCCATCAACATTTCCATCAGCGTCACTGTGCCCAAGGAGAGCACCCTCCTGGATGTCATGAATAAAGCACAGGAAATTGACCCAGCACATTTCAGAATTTCGGCTCTGACGAAGGGCCCGATGGCCAAATGCATTGGGTTACGATTAATATGGATTGTTTTGATCAAGCTGAAGATTGTGTCATTTAAGCTTATCATTAAATACTAACTCAATGACCTTTGGAATGTTTTGAACTCTTTGAAATCCTTCTTCACCTACCATTGGTATTAGAATTCACTCACCCCACGGGGGACTTCGCTGTGCGCAGAGGGACGCCCCTACACAGGTGGCGCATCTTTCTTATTTCTCACACCCCTAATCAGAAGGTGATACCGCTGAAGCACGCTACAAATCTGCAATCTTTAAACACTTGACCGGTGTGCGCAGTCCACACTCCCTTTCTATATTTTAAATATATCTCAAACTAGATTTTTACATTTCAGGAATCAGTGCATATGGATTATGAACATAATGACTCCTTACTTTAAACCACAAACACCCAGGCAAATGAAATACAAAGCTGTTTATAAATAAACAAGGAGTTTCATAGAGCGGACACTTGACTTACCGAAAGGCATATTCTAATATCTGCACAAAAGTGGGAGTGCCCTGGAATATGATCCAGCAATGTGCTGCAAATTCATAGACACTCGTGCAATGGTGCATAATTTATCCATCCAAAATAGACTTCGAATGGACTCTGCAAGTGATAAATCAGGTGGAGAAGATGTTAAAAATTCCCCTCCAATACCACCACCCGTACATGATGCTGCTAGAGCTGCAGAGGGACATGTACGCAGGGAGGATGTGACTAATGACTACTTTTAAGGTGCAAATCACATACCATATCTCAAAGAATGATTAAACAAAATGTATTGATTAGTAAACATTGCTTTCTGTTTATTCATAGATTGAATTGAAGATGGAGAATATTTTAATTGTCAACATATATTTCTGGATCTGGAAATAACTTTTTGTTTAAAAAAGAATGAACTATTTTTTCTTAAATTTCAAGAAATAAGCCATGTTCATGCCTTTGTTGTCCAGTAGTTGGTGCTTCAGTGCAATTCTGTGTGCCCCTTCTTTGTCCTTCTCTACTCAGGCTCCAAGTGTACCTTCACATTGTAGGCTCGCCAACAGAAATACTACTTGACCCCACTCAGTTTTTCCTACTGACCTTGTGGCCCTAATTCTTGCATTAGCAATATACATATCCTCTAAAGTGTATGTTATTTCAGCTAAGCTCCTTGCTACATCACTACTGTGGTGAACTAGCTCTGCCTGCATGTTTGCAGTTCTTTGACAAATTGTTGCAATGACTGTGACCATCCTATTAAGAGAACATTCAAATGTTTGAAAACAATTGTTCATGAGCCTTTGTAGATGCCTGTATGCAGCAGAATTGTCCGACATTTGTATGCACATTTCCTTTTAAAGTCAGTGACAATTTGTGAACGTCAGATATAATGGTTGTATTACATTCTGAAATAGTTGAATTTAATTTTGTCACCCTTCTACTCAATTCAGAGGTAGCCCTGTGCTGATTTTTTTTAATTCTCAGCATTATATTTTTCAATGCATGGAACGAGGCTCAAGTTGATGAATATTCCCTAGCTTCCCTAAATCTTGACCTTACACTAGCCTTTAATGGCCTTCTTTCTGTTTCAAACAATGGAATTTTCTGTTTCAAATAATGAAAAGGACGGTGCCCGAGAAGTTATGAAAATTCCAGATGGAGAGACAATTGCTGGTGGTTATGTTACTGCAGGCATGGTGATTTGGATGCTGGGTGGAACGAGTTACCTGTGTATTAAGTTGTGCTGCATTCTCTGTCGGTTCTGCTTTTGTATCATGTGAGGATTCACCAAAATTGTCTGTTTCTGTTGGATTGTCTGAGTAGGTTGAGCTGTAAGATTTAAAAGCATATTATACTTTATTTTATTGTAACTCTGTATGCAGTGAATACATTTGTTTATAAAAGGGTTTCACTTAAAGTTTGTTTTACCTTCAGAGAAGTAACACTCTAATAGTTTTTTATTTCTACACATATATTATTGGGAGACCATTAAGACCCTAAAGAACAAATCAGAATGTATAATTAAATGTTTGGGACACATCTTGACTAAATTACCCATAATGCATTGCCAAAGATGCATGTGAAGACCTGATATGGATTGGTTCACAACTTTAAGTCGAACATTTTTATAAACCTATTTTTACAGCACATGCAATGCTATATTAAGCTTGTGTACACATCTATGGGCCTATTTGTATTATATGAAATTCAAATATTTGTAAAAATAACTATAGTAACTGCACAATATTTTTATAAACTCACTTCACGTACCAGATCCAGTGACTGATATCTATAGTGTATAGTGATGCTTTCAGGATGGAAACCACTTTCTATCAATTACTATACAGGGTTAGGCGGTGCCTCTGGTCTTGATTCCCCTCTTGTAGTCGCAGTCTTATGTCTCTTTGTTGCCAGATTTTCTTTGGTGTGGGAATGTAGGTCATTCCCCTGCTTCCTACTTTTTCCTAGAGACCTTTTTTTGACCCCCACAGCGTGTATTTGCTGCATCCTGCTCCAAATGTTTTTTGTGGCCTCGGGGACATTCATGTAGGATTCCAAGTAGTTTCTCATGTACTGAGACACACTTCTACGCAAGAATTTCAAGCTCTTCACCACCATTTCTTTCTTCTCTTCCTTGTAACCTCCTCTTGTGGCTACTGACTAGACATGGTGGTTACCATTCCTCCTATATGATCACTGAAAGTCTCTCGGTGCTCTACACGTTTATCTAAAGTAACTTCCTGGAATGGGTGAGGTCATCAGTGGATGCGGTGCAACAGTCGCTATTTGCAACTCTTACAATTCACAAATTGCAATTTGGTAAATAGAAATTGCGAACGATGGTGAATCATTATGTTCAGAAAGTACAGGTACGTAAATCATACTTTGTTATTCGTAATATCTGATTTGGGATTTCTCACAAATTGCAAATGGCAAAATATATTTTTCATACGTCAGACCCTTCATTTTCTTTTACTGATCAAAAATAAATACGCATAAATAAAAATAAAATGAGAATAAATAAATGTGTATAACTACTGAGAAAAAGTAAAAGAAAATGCACCGTAAAACTGGAGCCCTCCATAAGAGGGAGAGTCTTTAAATACCATTATCTTATTAGTAAGACACTTACTAAAGTCAAGTAATTGTTGCCTTTGAAGTCATATTACATTTGGTGCTCCATGCTGTACAAGGAAACACTTTTTATGTCTCACTTGACAGCACAACTGTCGGAAGACCTTGTGTAATCAACAGATTAAGAGCTCCCATATGTATTATTAATAGAAGAGCTTTGACTCTGTTCATGTGTTGGTTTTCTTGAGTGCAGGATTTTGAGCAGAAGTTGTTTACTTCTACTGTAAACTAGCGTGTGTATTGTACGTTTTACCTCGTAGGAAAGAGTATGTACAATACAGCGTGACTGAGTGGGTTGTGGCAGCAATGCAAAGGTCGAGGGTATAGGTCTGATCTGTTTATTATGAAATGGTATGATAAAGGTAGGAGGCCCGACATATTTAATTTGCAGAGCTTATGTTAAAATCAAAAAGCGCTGAAGAGTGGATTGGTGTTACTCTGTAGTAAAGCCTGCAGTGAAGGCTATTGTTACATGGAATCTCATATGTAGTTAGTTGTAGGCAAAGATGTTGGTGTTGGTTACCCCCTGTGACGAACCACAGGGAATAGAAGATCTGCACTGTGATAATCCTTGTTAGGCCCTATTAGGACAGATAGTATTTTGCTTTGCCAACTGTTATTTTGTATACATTGCTAATTTTTGAGGTCTCGCATAGGCAGTGCATGCGCTGCCTCTCCGAGGCATCAAGTAATCAGTATTACTAGTGAAACTATACCCATTGCGTTTCTCTTTGTTTTGTTGCTTGCCATTGGTGAAATCTGGCATTGCTCTTCTTATCTCACTGATTGTTGGCTAGTGGTCCCATACGTCACTTCCGTTTTCTTCCGTGTCTGGAGGAAGCAGCATCGACCAACTACAGTTAACTTATGCTGCAGGGCGGTATCTTTTAATGTAGGGACTACTTCGTTGTTTTTTTGCAAAGGTGCCTGGTCCGCGCATACGTTTAATATGCATGCCGCTTTCCTCTGTGTCTTCACCCCCCACCACCACCCGCCCCTCGCTCCTTGTTTTTCCTGCTGCTGCCTGAGAGCGGCTATTAATATCGAAACCGGCTGTTGCTAGCAAACAGCGCTGTATCACTCCCACTTTTTTTATTTGTCTCTCCCCACCCCACCCCCCGTCCGAGATCGCTGTTTATTTCTGCTTACGTCCTTTGATAACAATGGCAGCACTCGGGCTATTAGCTTGAAACATTTTAAGCTAAACCACGGGCGCCGCGATTACTGCAAAAGTAAAGAAATAGAAAAGCATTTTTTTCAATTTCTTTACTTTTGAAGCAATTGCGGCACCCGCGCTTTAGCTTAGGATGTTTAAAGTTTGGGTGCTGCCCATGCAGTGCTGGCGACTGGCTTCAGGGACCTCTAGGAGCGGCCAGTTGTCTTACAATCTATTGCAGCCAATGCTGGCAGTGAGACCTTTAGTGACGACCTGCTGTAGTGCAGTCAGATAATGTATGGTGCTGTGGACCTCTAGTGATGGCGTGTGGCACTGCAACTCAGTGCAGACAGTGCTGGCGTCTGGCTCCAGGGACTAGAAGGTGGGCGAGCCGGCAAATTAATAGCTAGAGCAGAGTCAGTGCTACTAGTGCCTGTCACTAGCGAGCATGTTGCATCGATTACAAGCTCTTGTTCCCTCTGCCTGTTTTTGCTTTTTCCCATGTTCTTTCTATATTTTGAAGTCGCCCGCATGTGTTCTGTACTGCCATAAAAAGACATCAATAGGGTATTTTGTTTTATTTTGTTTTCAGTTCTTTTGTGAATTGGTATTCCAGTGTGTTTTACTTCATCAGGAAGGGACACCTAGTGGCAAAGTGTCTCCTTTGCAGCTTTCACAAGGGACATCTATCGGTGGATTGGTGCCATTGCCTTTAAAGGGACACATTAGGCAATGCTGGCGTCTAGCTCAAATGACGTCTTGTAACTCGCGCCCACTGAGGCACAAGTGTTACACTTCCAACGTGGGTGTCTTGCTTGACACACGAACGGGAACTTTGTGCAAGATCAATAGAATCCTCCTCTTAAGCCCTCAAAAGAAAGAATAGCACTGCAGTCAAAGCACTAACCGGGCTGTACATGTCGCAGGTCAGAATTCATCTGTTTGCTTTCAGACACTCAGCAGTCTGGAGGTACATCGCTGTCTGGGGAAAGAATGAACCCACTTTGGTATGTTTTGTATAGACTAGATTGGCTCTTGGTTAAGGTGTAAGCAGCATGTCAATACATAAGAGCTTAAGTGGCAGTGACCCACAGCCGGGTGTTACCACCTTCACAATAAAAAACACACGCCTGTTTGCCACAGCATTCCTTTTACTTGCGTGTCCTTTCATTTAAACAGTTAAATACATCAAGGTCTTTTGCAAGACAATATTTTGGGAGGTTTTTGCATTAGAAAACACAGTATTACTTTACATGCAAGTTTTGTGATTTAATATGATTTAATACCTACGGACTATGTCATGAAAAGACATCAATAGGGTATTTTGTTTTATTTTGTTTTCAGTTCTTTTGTGAATTGGTATTCCAGTGTGTTTTACTTCATCAAGAAGGGACACCTACCGGCAAAGTGTCTCCTTTGCAGCTTTCACAAGGGACATCTATCGGTGGATTGGTGCCTTTGCAGCCTCTTTAAAGGGACTTCTTTGTATAATGAGCACGCTTAGTCTAATCCATTATATTAAGGAATACTCCTTCTGCAGTGCACCTTCCGATCAGTGGATATGTGCAGAAGTAATGTATAATATGCTGCATATCTAAACACTTATAAGGTTCCAAAGGTAAACACATAGATAAAATACATTATCATTTACAATGCCAATAGCTGTAACTCTCCCAAATGCAAGACCTATTGCATTGCAAATGCTTGTTTACTTTATGCCTGATGGCTGGCTTGTGGGAAAAGATAGTCGCCTCAACTTATTATGGTGGCAAGTCAGTGATAATAGGCGTGATTGGTTCACTGGGAAGAGTTGTGTCCAATACCATAGGTCTAAGCTGTTTATAAAGAAATGTTATCACAAAGGCAGGGCCTGGATTATTTGTAGTTTAAGCTATTTGTTATAGGCAAAAGGCCTTTAACGGTGGATTGTTATCACTTGTGCTCAAGGGTGTAGACCTATATTTTGTTTCATGAAATCTCCCAGATTCCCAAAGTAGGCAAGGGTTTTGATGTTGGTCACCCAGCTGACAAACCCTGGGGGTGAAAGTTTTTATTGTTGTAATCCTTGTTAGGCCATTTTGAGAGGGGTTGTGCCTTGTTTTACCAACTATAATCTTGCACATATTTATAGGTTGATAGCTGTAAGCGTAATGATTTCCAGATTACGCATACCTCAGTAGGCCTGTTCTGGTTACGATGTGAAGTCAGTAGTAAAGGCTATAGGCCATTCTGGATTACTGGGAACAGATATGTCAGATTTCATAAGCTTGATTTATTTCTTATGAAAGTTATGAACAAGCCAATAGGACTGACTTACTTATTGTGAAAAACATATATTAAAGGCACTAAACTTTTGAGGTGGATTGTTTTTACACGTGTATTAAAGCCCGTATAGATGTGTTTTGTTATATGGAATCGTACAGGCTACCGTAGGGATCACTGACACAAAATCAACTACAATAATATTGTGTAACAAAAATATTGTGTCAAAATTATCATTTGCAAAATTATCGTCTCCCTATACTTATAATGGTAAGTAAACAAATATCGGGAAAAAAATCTCTTTCACACTAATATTGTTAAAAAGCATACAGAAATATTGTTTTTAATATATATATATATTCTCCACCATTAATAATAAAGCGATCACTCAGAGGTATTGCAGTTCTATCAGAAGATAGTATTTATTCCAGGTAACGCGTTTCGCTTGGCCATCAAGCTTGCTGGCCAAGCGAAACGCGTTACCTGGAATAAATACTATCTTCTGATAGAACTGCAATACCTCTGAGTGATCGTTTTATTATTAATGGTGGAGAATATGATGTCCGGCGTGCTCCGCCGGCGGTGAGCGATCCACTGTGAAGGGCGAGGGAAGACGGAAGGAGCAGAAACTGTAGGAACATATATATATATATATATATATATATATATATATATATATATATATATATATATATATATATATATATATATGTATATATATATTTATACATATATATAGTTTCAAATAGTATATCTTAAGTATTTTAATATATAACATTAATATAATGTAAATATTTAAATATTATGTAATACTATATACAAATATATACTGATATAAACACACACATATATCAAATATATATGTGTGCATCTAAATGTTAATATATATATATATATCTCCAAACACTTCCAGCACTGCAACTCTGGTACCAGGAAAACGACACCGCAGTCACCAACTTCAGGTAAGAAATTATATTTTAATGCTTAGGGCTATGACGCGTTTCGGCAGGATCCCTGCCTTGATAACATACAAAGCTTACTATCAAAATTCATTTAAATGCACATTTAAACATCACATGACCCCATGGACATAAACAACATACTCCACAGAGTCGCAAAGCTCATTACTTACACGGTATACATTACACAACAATTATTTTTACAATCTCATTTTTGTTGCTATTTCCTTAAAGATTTTTATACTTTTTTATACATTCTTTTAAATTTTTTCCATTTTTATACCTTTTAAGTGCTATTTTATTTTTGTTTCTTGTGTATATTGAACTTTATTGTACCACAACCAGACACAACCACGAGCCTGTGTGTGTCTGATCAGATCTTAAACAGGTTCTTAGGTGTAGGGTGTGACTAGTGCTTTTTTCTTCTCTCTTCACTCTCTTTATATCGTCACAACTTCCCTGCAACCCTGGCATAGTTATAATCAGGCGAAGGGTAAAATCCCACTTCAAGTGTTTCTTTTTTCCTTACTAACTGGACAAACTCCATAGTGCATTTATCCTATATATATATTCACTGAAAAAACCACATGTTTCAAGGACATTATAGTTGGTTGGACATTTCACTTGTAGAAAACCATAGAAATTCGGCCGTTATAGTTAATTGAGCTAACTATAACTCGCGTCCCCGCAATGCACTGCTGATGACGTCACATATTACATCATTCATGACATGGTCAGTGACATCAATGATGACATCACTGATGACATCACTGATGACATCTCAAATGACATCACTGATGACATCACTGATGAAATCATCCAGTTACTGTGTGTTTCTGTAAAGTTTAAATATGTTTTATATATATATAGGCCAAGGTGTATTGAAGAATGAGTGGGTGTATGACTGTCTGAATGGATGATTTAGTAGGTGCGTGACTGACTGTATAAGTGAGTGACTAAACGTGTCTTACTGAATGCATGGGTTAGTGACTAAACTGTGTGAATGTCTGTATCAGTCTGTCAGTTGGTGTGTAAGCGGCTGCATGGGTTGGGGAGTAGCTACATGAGTGTCTATATGGGTTATTGATTGGTTGTCTGACTATCTGTATGGGTGCCTGAGTGTCTATGTGGGTGGGTGGGTGGTGTGTGATTCTGTGCATAGATGTATGAGTAGGTGATTCACTGGGTGTATGGGTTCAAGAGTGCATCTGTGAAGGGCTGTATGGGTGGGTGAGTGTGTGTATGGCTGTGTTGGTGAGTGAATGGATGTCTCAGTGGTACATGTGTGAGTAACTACATATGTGAAAAGCAGTATATGTGAGTGTTGGAGTATATAAATGACTATATGTGAGAGTGAGTGATTGTGAGAGTGGATGATTGTGAGAGTGGATGTATGGATGAGTGTGTGCTTGTGTCAGTGATTGTATAAGAGAGTAAGTATGTGTTAGCATCTGTATGAATAAGTGAGGTGGTGTGTGTATAACTGTATAGGTGAGTAAATGGGAGTGTGATTGACTGACTAGGTGTGTGAGTAACTCTATGGATGAGTGATGATGTGTGAGTGTCTGTATAGGTGTATGAATGCAAATGATAGTGCTTTATTGATAAGTGACTGCATGTATGAGTGACTGTATGGGTGAATTAGTGGACGTGTGTGTAGACCTAGGAATCAGTGAGTGGGTATGTAGTAACTGGTATTGGTGTGTCTATGGTTTCAAAAATGGTAGTCTGTATTTTAGAGTGGGTGTATCAAAGGTTATATTAGGTTGTGAGGAGGTGCATCAGATTATCACATGGATGATGTCATCAGTGATGTCATTTGAGATGTCATCAGTGATGTCATCAGTGATGCCACTGACCATGTCATGAATGATGTAATATGTGACGTCATCAGCAGTGCATTGCGGGGACGCGAGTTATAGTTAGCTCAACTAACTATAACGGCCGAATTTCTCTGGTTTTCTATGACTGAAATGTCCAACTAACTATAACGTCCCTGAAACCTGTGGTTTTTTTCAGTGAATTTCTAAGGTTTTTTAAATGATAATTTCTAACTAAAACGTCCCTGAAACCTATGGTTTTTTCAGTGAATTTCAAAGGTTTTTCAAATGCTAATTTCTAACTATAACGTCCCTGAAACCTATGGTTTTTTCAGTGAATTTCAAAGGTTTTTTAAATGCTAATTTCTAACTATGCCTACAGAGGTAGGACATGTGAAGAAAGAGGAAGAAAGGCGCAGAAAGAAGCAAGAGAAATGCAGAAAGAGGCAACAGAAGTCCAGAAAGACGAAGAAAAGTGCAGAAAGAAGCAAGAGATGTGCAGAAAGAACCAACAGAGGTGCAGAAAGAGGCCTTGTTGCAAAGTCATCCTGTGCCCCCAACGTTTTGCTGACTGGTACTGGTGGTAACTGACTCTGACCAGTGCTATGCTGAAAGACACATAGAATACAGTGAAAACACCTACATACACTAGGGTACACTTTGGGTTGGGGTACCCCTGTGATTGGCATGACCTCCCCTGTAAGGCCCTAGTACATAATAGGGCAGGGGGATTAAAACTACCTCTAACTCAGAGGTGCAGAAAGAGGCAAGAGAAGTGCATAAACAGGCAGGAAAGGTGTAAGTACAGGGAACAGGGGTGCAGAAAGAGGCAAGTGAGGTGCAGAAAGAAGCAAGAGCAGTGCAGAAAGAACCAACAGAGGTGCAAAAAGAGGCAAGAGGGGTGCAGAAAAAGGTAGGAGGGGTACAAAAAGAGGCAAGAGAGGTACAGAAAGAGGCAGGAGGGGTGCAGAAAGAAGGAAGAGAAGTGCAGAAAGAGGCAAGAGAATTGCTGAAAGAAGCAACAGAGGTATAGAAAGAAGCAAGAGAAGTGCAGAAAGAGACAAGTGAGGTGCAGAAAAAAGCAAGAGCAGTGCAGAAAGAACCAACAGAGGTGCTGAAAGAGGCGTGAAGGGTGCAGAAAGAGCAAGAGAAGTGCAGAAAGAGGCAACAGAGGTACAGAAACAGGCAAGAGTGGTGCAAAAAGAGGGAAGAGAGGTATAGAAAGAGGCAAGAGAGTTGCACAAATAGGGAAGAGGGGTGCAGAGAGAGGCAGGAGGGGTGCAGAAAGAAGCAACAGAGGTGCCGAAAGAGGCAAGAGAGGTGCAGAAAGAAGCAAGTGAACTGCAGAAAGAGGCAACAGAGGTGCAGAAAGACACAAGAGAGGTGCAGAAACAAGCAAGAGAAGTGCAGAAAGAGGCACAAGAATTGCTGAAAGAAGCAACAGAGGTTTAGAAAGAAGCAAGAGAAGTGCAGAAAGAGGCAAGTGAGGTGCAGAAGGAAGCAAGAGCAGTGCAAAAAGAACCAACAGAGGTGCAAAAAGAGGCAAGAGGGGTGCAGAAAGAGGTAGGAGAGGTGCACAAAGAGGCAAGAGAGGTACAGAAAGAGGCAGGAGGGGTGAAAAAGAAGGAAGAGAAGTGCAGAAAGAGGCAAGAGAATTGCTGAAAGAAGCAACAGAAGTGTAGAAAGAAGCAAGAGAAGTGCAGAAAGAGGCAAGTGAGGTGCTGAAAGAAGAGAGAGCAGTGCAGAAAGAACCAACAGAGGTGCAAAAAGAGGCAAGAGGGGTGCAGAAAAAGGTAGGAGGAGTGCACAAAGAGGCAAGAGAGGTACAGAAAGAGGCAAGAGAATTGCTGAAAGAAGCAACAGAGGTGTAGAAAGAAGCAAGAGCAGTGCAGAAAGAGGCAAGTGAGGTGCAGAAAAAAGCAAGAATAGTGCAGAAAGAACCAACAGAGGTGCTGAAAGAGGCATGAAGGGTGCAGAATGAGCAAGAAAAGTGCAGAAAGAGGCAACAGAGGTACAGAAAGAGGCAAGAAAGGTGCAGAGACAGGCAGGAAAGGTACAGAAACAGGGAACAGGGGTGCAGCAAGAGGCAAGAGAGGTGCAGAAAGAGAAAAGAGGGGTGCAGAAAGGGGCAAGAGATCTGCATAAAAAAGAAACAGAGGTGCTGAAAGAGGCAAGTGAGGTGCAGAAAGAAGCAAGAGATCTGTAGAAAAAAGCAGGAGAGAGGCTGAACGAGGCAAATGAGGTGCAGAAAGAAGCAAGAGAGGTGCAGAAAGCGGCAATAGAAGTGCAGAAAGAAGCAACAGAGGTGCAGAAAGAGGCAATTGGGGTGCAGAAAGAGAAGAGAGAAGAAGTGCAGAAAGAAGCAAAAGAGGTGCTCTAACTCAAAGAGGCAAGATGGATGCAGAAAGAGGCAAGAGCAGTGCAGAAAGAACCAAGGGAAGTGCAGATAAAAAGCAACAGAGGTGCAGAAGGAGGCACGAGGGGTTCAGAAAGAAAGAAGAGAGGTGCAGAAAGAAGCAATAGAGGTGCTGAAAGAGGCACGAAGGGTGCAGAAAGAAGCAACAGAAGTCCAGAAAGACGAAGAAAAGTGCAGAAAGAAGCAAGAGATGTGCAGAAAGAACCAACAGAGGTGCAGAAAGAGGCCTTGTTGCAAAGTCATCCTGTGCCCCTAACCTTTTGCTGACTGGTACTGGTGGTAACTGACTCTGACTAACCAGGCCCGGAGCCAGTGCTATGCTGAAAGACACATAGAATACAGTGAAAACACCTACATACAGTAGGGTACACTATGGGTTGGGGTACCCCTGTGATTGGCATGACCTCCCCTGTAAGGCCCTATTAAATAATAGGGCAGGGGGATTAAAACTACCTCTAACTCAGAGGTGCAGAAAGAGGCAAGAGAGGTGCATAAACAGGCAGGAAAGGTGTAAGTATAGGGAACAGGGGTGCAGAAAGAGGCAAGTGAGGTGCAGAAAGAAGCAAGAGCAGTGCAGAAAGAACCAACAGAGGAGCAAAAAGAGGCAAGAGGGGTGCAGAAAAAGGTAGGAGGGGTGCAAAAAGAGGCAAGAGAGGTACAGAAAGAGGCAGGAGGGGTGCATAAAGAAGGAAGAGAAGTGCCGAAAGAGGCAAGAGAATTCCTGAAAGAAGCAACAGAGGTGTAGAAAGAAGCAAGAGAAGTACAGAAAGAGGCAAGTGAGGTGCAGAAAAAAGCAAGAGCAGTGCAGAAAGAACCAACAGAGGTGCTGAAAGAGGCGTGAAGGGTGCAGAAAGAGCAAGAGAAGTGCAGAAAGAGGCAACAGAGGTACAGAAAGAGGCAAGAGTGGTGTAAAACGAGGGAAGAGAGGTATAGAAAGAGGCAAGAGAGTTGCACAAATAGGGAAGAGGGGTGCAGAAAGAGGCAGGAGGGGTGCAGAAAGAAGCAACAGAGGTGCCGAAAGAGGCAAGAGAGGTGCAGAAAGAAGCAAGTGAACTGCAGAAAGAGGCAACAGAGGTGCAGAAAGACACAAGAGAGGTGCAGAAACAAGCAAGAGAAGTGCAGAAAGAGGCACAAGAATTGCTGAAAGAAGCAACAGAGGTTTAGAAAGAAGCAAGAGAAGTGCAGAAAGAGGCAAGTGAGGTGCAGAAGGAAGCAAGAGCAGTGCAAAAAGAACCAACAGAGGTGGAAAAAGAGGCAAGAGGGGTACAGAAAGAGGTAAGAGAGGTGCACAAAGAGGCAAGAGAGGTACAGAAAGAGGCAGGAGGGGTGAAAAAAGAAGGAAGAGAAGTGCAGAAAGAGGCAAGTGAATTGCTGAAAGAAGCAACAGAAGTGTAGAAAGAAGCAAGAGAAGTGCAGAAAGAGGCAAGTGAGGTGCAGAAAGAAGAGAGAGCAGTGCAGAAAGAACCAACAGAGGTGCAAAAAGAGGCAAGAGGGGTGCAGAAAAAGGTAGGAGGGGTGTACAAAGAGGCAAGAGAAGTACAGAAAGAGGCAAGAGAATTGCTGAAAGAAGCAACAGAGGTGTAGAAAGAAGCAAGAGCAGTGCAGAAAGAGGCAAATGAGGTGCAGAAAAAAGCAAGAGCAGTGCAGAAAGAACCAACAGAGGTGCTGAAAGAGGCATGAAGGGTGCAGAAAGAGCAAGAAAAGTGCAGAAAGAGGCAACAGAGGTACAGAAAGAGGCAATAAAGGTGCAGAGACAGGCAGGAAAGGTACAGAAACAGGGAACAGGGGTGCAGAAAGAGGCAAGAGAGGTGCAGAAAGAGAAAAGAGGGGTGCAGAAAGGGGCAAGAGATCTGCATAAAAAAGAAACAGAGGTGCTGAAAGAGGCAAGTGAGGTGCAGAAAGAGGCAAGAGATCTGTAGAAAAAAGCAAGAGAGGGGCTGAAGGAGGCAAAGGAGGTGCAGAAAGAAGCAAGAGAGGTGCACAAAGAGGCAATAGAAGTGCAGAAAGAAGCAAATGAGGGGCTCAAAGAGGCAAGATGGATGCAGAAAGAGGCAAGAGCAGTGCAGAAAGAACCAAGGGAAGTGCAGAAAAAAAGCAACAGAGGTGCAGAAGGAGGCACTAGGGGTGCAGAAAAAAGGAAGAGAGGTGCAGAAAGAAGCAATAGAGGTGCTGAAAGAGGCACGAAGGGTGCAGAAAGAGGCAAGAGAAGTGCAGAAAGAAGCAACAGAGGTACAGAAATAGGCAAGAGTCGTGCAGAAAGAGGGAAGAGAGGTGTGGAAACAGGGAGCAGGGGTGCAGAAAGAGGCAAGAGAGGTGCTGAAAGAGAAAAAAGGGGTGCAGAAAGGGGCAAGAGATCTGCAGAAAAAAGCAACAGAGGTGCTGAAAGAGGCAAGTGAGGTGCAGAAAGAGGCAAGAGATCTGCATAAAAAAGCAAGAGAGGTGCTGAAAGAGGCAAATGAGGTGCAGAAAGAAGCAAGAGAGGTGCAGAAAGAGGCAATATAAGTGCAGTTAGAAGCAACAGAGGTGCAGAAAGAGGCAAGAGGGGTGCAGAAAGAGGAGAGAGAAGTGCAGAAAGAAGCAAAAGAGGTGCTCAAAGAGGCAAGAGGGATGCAGAAAGAGGCAAGAGCAGTGCAGAAAGAAGCAACAGAGGTGCAGAAGGAGGCATGAGGGGTGCAGAAAGAAGGAAGAGAAGTGCAGAAAGAAGCAACAGAGGTGCTGAAAGAGGCACGAATGGTGCATAAAGAGGCAAGAGAAGTGGAGAAAGAAGCAACAGAGGTACAGAAATAGGCAAGAGTGGTGCAGAAAGAGGGACGAGAGGTGTAGAAAGAGGCAACAGAGTTGCACAAATAGGGAAGAGGGGTGCAGAAAGAGGCAGGAGGGGTGCAGAAAGAAGCAACAGAGGTGCCGAAAGAGGCAAGAGAGGTGCAGAAAGAAGCAAGTGAAGTGCAGAAACAGGCAGGAAAGGTGCAGAAAGATGGAACAGGGGAGCAGATAGAGGCAAGAGAGGTGCAGAAAGAAAAAAGAGGGGTGCAGAAAGAGGCAAGAGATCTGCAGAAAAAAGCAACAGAGGTGCTGAAAGAGGCAAGTGAGGTGCAGAAAGGGGCAAGAGATATGCAGAAAAAAGCAAGAGAGTTGCTGAAAGAGGCAAGTGAGGTACAGAAAGAAGCAAGAGAGGTGCAAAAAGAGGCAAGTGAGGTGCAGAAGGAAGCAAGAGCAGTGCAAAAAGAACCAACAGAGGTGCAAAAAGAGGCAAGAGGGGTGCAGAAAGAGGTAGGAGAGGTGCACAAAGAGGCAAGAGAGATACTGAAAGAGGCAGGAGGGGTGAAAAAAGAAGGAAGAGAAGTGCAGAAAGAGGCAAGAGAATTGCTGAAAGAGGCAACAGAAGTGTAGAAAGAACCAACAGAGGCGCTGAAAGAGGCATGAAGGGTGCAGAAAGAGCAAGAAAAGTGCAGAAAGAGGCAACAGAGGTACAGAAAGAGGCAAGAAAGGTGCAGAGACAGGCAGGAAAGGTACAGAAACAGGGAACAGGGGTGCAGACAGAGGCAAGAGAGGTGCAGAAAGAGAAAAGAGGGGTGCAGAAAGGGGCAAGAGATCTGCATAAAAAAGAAACAGAGGTGCAGAAAGAGGCAAGAGATCTGTAGAAAAAAGCAAGAGAGGGGCTAAAGGAGGCAAATGAGGTGCAGAAAGAAGCACGAGAGGTGCAGAAAGAGGCAATAGAAGTGCAGAAAGAAGCAACAGAGGTGCAGAAAGAGGCAAATGGGGTGCAGAAAGAGAAGAGAGAAGAAGTGCAGAAAGAAGCAAAAGAGGTGCTCAAAGAGGAAAGATGGATGCAGAAAGAGGCAAGAGCAGTGCAGAAAGAACCAAGGGAAGTGCATAAAAAAAGCAACAGAGGTGCAGAAGGAGGCACGAGGGGTGCAGAAAGAAGGAAGAGGTCCAGAAAGAAGCAATAGAGGTGCTGAAAGAGGCACGAAGGGTGCAGAAAGAGGCAAGAGAGGTGAAGCAAGAGGCAACAGAGTTGCACAAATAGGGAAGAGGGGTGCAGAAAGAGACAGGAGGGGTGCAGAAAGAAGCAACAGAGGTGCCGAAAGAGGCAAGAGAGGTGCAGAAAGAAGCAAGTGAAGTGCAGAAACAGGCAGGAAAGGTGCAGAAAGATGGAACAGGGGTGCAGATAGAGGCAAGAGAGGTGCAGAAAGAAAAAAGAGGGGTGCAGAAAGAGGCAAGAGATCTGCAGAAAAAAGCAACAGAGGTGCTGAAAGAGGCAAGTGAGGTGCAGAAAGGGGCAAGAGATATGCAGAAAAAAGCAAGAGAGGTGCTGAAAGATGCAAGTGAGGTACAGAAAGAAGCAATAGAGGTGCAAAAAGAGGCAAGTGAGGTGCAGAAGGAAGCAAGAGCAGTGCAAAAAGAACCAACAGAGGTGCAAAAAGAGGCAAGAGGGGTGCAGAAAGAGGTAGGAGAGGTGCAGAAAGAGGCAAGAGAGGTACAGAAAGAGGCAGGAGGGGTGAAAAAAGAAGGAAGAGAAGTGCAGAAAGAGGCAAGTGAGGTGCAGAAAGAAGAGAGAGCAGTGCAGAAAGAACCAACAGAGGTGCAAAAAGAGGCAAGAGGGGTGCAGAAAAAGGTAGGAGGGGTGCACAAAGAGGCAAGAGACGTACAGAAAGAGGAAAGAGAATTGCTGAAAGAAGCAACAGAGGTGTAGAAAGAAGCAAGAGCAGTGCAGAAAGAGGCAAGTGAGGTGCAGAAAAAAGCAAGAGCAGTGCAGAAAGAACCAACAGAGGCGCTGAAAGAGGCATGAAGGGTGCAGAAAGAGCAAGAAAAGTGCAGAAAGAGGCAATAGAGGTATAGAAAGAGGCAAGAAAGGTGCATAGACAGGCAGAAAAGGTACAGAAACAGGGAACAGGGGTGCAGAAAGAGGCAAGAGAGGTGCAGAAAGAGAAAAGAGGGGTGCAGAAAGGGGCAAGAGATCTGCATAAAAAATAAACAGAGGTGCAGAAAGAGGCAAGAGATCTGTTGAAAAAAGCAAGAGAGGGGCTAAAGGAGGCAAATGAGGTGCAGAAAGAAGCACGAGAGGTGCAGAAAGAGGCAATAGAAGTGCAGAAAGAAGCAACAGAGGTGCAGAAAGAGGCAAATGGGGTGCAGAAAGAGAAGAGAGAAGAAGTGCAGAAAGAAGCAAAAGAGGTGCTCAAAGAGGCAAGATGGATGCAGAAAGAGGCAAGAGCAGTGCAGAAATAACCAAGGGAAGTGCAGAAAAAAGCAACAGAGGTGCAGAAGGAGGCACGAGGGGTGCAGAAAGAAGGAAGAGGTGCAGAAAGAAGCAATAGAGGTGCTGAAAGAGGCACGAAGGGTGCAGAAAGAGGCAAGAGAGGTGTAGAAAGAGGCAACAGAGTTGTACAAATAGGGAAGAGGGGTGCAGAAAGAGGCAGGAGGGGTGCAGAAAGAAGCAACAGAGGTGCTGAAAGAGGCAAGAGAGGTGCAGAAAGAAGCAAGTGAAGTGCAGAAACAGGCAGGAAAGGTGCAGAAAGATGGAACAGGGGTTCAGATAGAGGCAAGAGAGGTGCAGAAAGAAAAAAGAGGGGTGCAGAAAGAGGCAAGAGATCTGCAGAAAAAAGCAACAGAGGTGCTGAAAGAGGCAAGTGAGGTGCAGAAAGGGGCAAGAGATATGCAGAAAAAAGCAACAGAGGTGCTGAAAGAGGCAGGTGAGGTACAGAAAGAAGCAAGAGAGATGCAAAAAGAGGCAAGAGGGGTGCATAAAAAGGTAGGAGGGGTGCACAAAGAGGCAAAAGAGGTACAGCAACAGGCAGGAGGGGTGCAGAAAGAAGGAAGAGAAGTGCAGAAAGAGGAAAGAGAATTGCTGAAAGAAGCAACAGAGGTGTAGAAAGAAGCAAGAGAAGTGCAGAAAGAGGCAAGTGAGGTGCAGAAAAAAGCAAGAGCAGTGCAGAAAGAACCAACAGAGGTGCTGAAAGAGGCATGAAGGGTGCAGAAAGAGCAAGAAAAGTACAGAAAGAGGCAAGAGAGGTGCAGAAAGAGAAAAGAGGGGTGCAGAAAGGGGCAAGAGATCTGCAGAAAAAAGCATCAGAAGTGCTTAAAGAGGCAAGTGAGGTGCATAAAGCGGCAAGAGATCTGCAGAAAAAAGCAACATAGGTGCTGAAAGAGGCAAATGAGGTGCAGAAAGAAGCAAGAGAGGTGCAGAAAGAGGCAATAGAAGTGCAGAAAGAAGCAAGAGAGGTGCAGAAAGAGGCGAGAGGGGTGCAGAAAGAGGAGAGAGAAGTGCAGAATGAAGCAAAAGAGGTGCTCAAAGTGGCAAGAGGGATGCAGAAAGAGGCAAGAGCAGTGCAGAAAGAACCAAGAGAAGTGCAGAAAGAAGCAGCAGAGGTGCTGAAAGAGGCACGAAGGGTGCAGAAAGAGGCAAGAGAAGTACAGAAAGAAGCAACAGAGGTACAGAAATAGGCAAGAGTGGTGCAGAAAGAGGGAAGAGAGGTATAGAAAGAGGCAAGAGTGTTGCACAAATAGGGAAGAGGGGTGCAGAAAGAGGCAGGAGGGGTGCAGAAAGAAGCAACAGAGGTGCCGAAAGAGCAAGAGAGGTGCAGAAAGAAGCAAGTGAAGTGCAGAAGCAGGCAGGAAAGGTGCAGAAAGATGGAACAGGGGTGCAGATAGAGGCAAGAGAGGTGCAGAAAGAGAAAAGATGGGTGCAGAAAGAGGCAAGAGATATGTAGAAAAAAGCAACAGAGGTGCTGAAAGAGGCAAGTGAGGTGCAGAAAGGGGAAAGAGATATGCAGAAAAAAGCAACAGAGGTGCTGAAAGAGGCAAGTGAGGTACAGAAAGAAGCAAGAGAGGTGCAATAAGAGGCAAGAGGGGTGCATAAAAAGGTAGGAGGGGTGCACAAAGAGGCAGGAGGGGTGCACAAAGAGGCAGGAGGGGTGCATAAAGAAGGAAGAGAAGTGCAGAAAGAGGCAAGAGATTTGCTGAAAGAAGCAACAGAGGTGTATAAAGAAGCAAGAGAAGTGCAGAAAGAGGCAAGTGAGGTGCAGAAAAAAGCAAAAGCAGTGCTGAAAGAACCAACAGAGGTGCTAAAAGAGGCATGAAGGGTGCAGAAAGAGCAAGAAAAGTACAGAAAGAGGCAACAGAGGTACAGAAAGAGGCAAGAGAGGTGCAGAAACAGGAAGGAAAGGTGCAGAAACAGGGAACAGGGGTGCAGAAAGAGGCAAGAGAGGTGCAGAAAGAGAAAAGAGGGGTGCAGAAAGGGGCAAGAGATCTGCAGAAAAAAGGAACAGAGGTGCTGAAAGAGGCATGTGAGGTGCAGAAAGGGGAAAGAGATATGCAGAAAGAAGCAATAGAAGTGCAGAAAGAAGTAACAGAGGTGCAGAAAGAGGCAATAGGGGTGCAGAAAGAGGAGAGAGAAGTGCAGAAAGAAGCAAAAGAGGTGCTCAAAGAGGCAAGAGGGATGCAGAAAGAGGCAAGAGCAGTGCAGAAAGAGGAGAGAGAAGTGCAGAAAGAAGCAACAGAGGTGCAGAAGGAGGCACGAGGGGTGCAGAAAGAAGGAAGAGAAGTGCAGAAAGAAGCAACAGAGGTGCTGAAAGAGGCATTAAGGGTGCAGAAAGAGGCAAGAGAAGTGCAGAAAGAAGCAACAGAGGTACAGAAATAGGCAAGAGTGGTGCAGAAAGAGGGAAGAGAGGTGTAGAAAGAGGCAAGAGAGTTGCACAAATAGGGAAGAGGGGTGCAGAAAGAGGCACGAGGGGTGCAGAAAGAAGCAACAGAGGTGCCGAAAGAGGCAAGAGAGGTACAGAAAGAAGCAAATGAAGTGCAGAAATAGGCAGGAAAGGTGCAGAAATATGGAACAGGGGTGTAGATAGAGGCAAGAGAGGTGCAGAAAGAGGCAATAGAAGTGCAGAAAGAAGCAACAGAGGTGCAGAAAGAGGCAAAAGGGGTGCATAAAGAGGCAATAAAAGTGCAGAAAGAGGCAACAGAGGTACAGAAAGAGGCAAGAGAGGTGCAGAAACAGGCAGGAAAGGTGCAGAAAGAGGGAACAGGGGTGCAGAAAGAGGCAAGAGAGGAACAGAAAGAGAAAAGAGGGGTGCAGAAAGAGGCAAGAGATCTGCAGAAAAAAGCAACAGAGGTGCTGAAAGAGGCAAGTGAGGTGCAGAAAGAGGCAAGAGATCTGCAGAAAAAAGCAACAGAGGTGCTGAAAGAGGCAAGTGAGGTGCAGAAAGAAGGAAGAGAAGTGCAGAAAGAAGTAACAGAGGTGCAGAAAGAGGTAAAAGGGATGCAGAAAGACATAAGAGGGGTATAGAAAAAGGCAAGAGAGGTGCAGAAAGAGGGAAGAAGGGTGCAGAAAGAGGCAAGAGGGGTACAGAAAGAAGCAAATGAGGTGCAGAAAGAGGCAACAGACGTGCAGAAAGAGGGAAGAGAGGTGCAGAAAGTAGAAGAGATTTGCAGAAAGAGGCAAGAGAAGTGTAGAAAAAGAAAGAAATGTGCAGAAAGAAGCAACAGAAATGCAGAAAGAGGCAAGAGAGGTGCAGAAGGAAGCAAGAGTGGCTTGCACACCATTAGTACCAATTTAACACCCACATTTAGCAATAAGTAACAGGTGAGCATTCTAGGTTTGCAAAGGGCCTTCCACCACGCTGTAACACTTGTCGCTGCATTTTTGGTAACGTTTGAGCCGTTTGAGCTAGAAACAAGGCATTTTTTTGTTCAAATCTGCAGATTAGGGAGCAGATGAGGAATTATGTGGCTAATGCAGAAAATGTATAATTGTGCGAATGTCGGTGCAGCCAAACAGTCACATAATTCCAGTGGCCCTGCTCATACCTCTGACTAGGTCCAAAAGTGCTCCTCAGTGATTCCTTCTTTTTTTGTCTCACTGAGTTCATAGTTGAGCTTCTATGGAAACAAGGAATACTAAACCTGAGGTTACCACTCCACAACACAGACTACCATACCACATAATTACTCTCCATAACACATAATCCCACTCTATATAATTCCTATACACTAAATACCACAAACTTTCTATTCACAGAATTTCACTGCACAACATACCACATAATTCCACTACACACAACGTACATCCACTCAACTCCAAAAAACATTAGTAAAAATCTTTTACATTTACATTGCCGATAGCTCTAACTCTCGCAAACGTGAAACCTATTACATTGCAAACACTTCTCTAACTAGTAATCTCGTTTGCAGAGTGTTGGAGAAAGGGTGCTAGGCCTCCGACCAGCGCTCAGGAATTCCGCTGTGTAGGACTTACAGGAGGTACCAGAAGGGCTTCTTGGCCCCCAAAGTCCCTCAGGAGTAAATTGACTTCATCCCCATCCCGTAGTCTGCCAGGAGCTGCGTTGCAGAGTGGTGGATAAAGGGGGCATGGCCTCCGAAGACGTTTTAGCTAATCCCACTGTGTGGGATTCTTACTGGAGGTAACAAGAGGTAGTTGGCCTCCCAAGGACATCCTTGGGGCCAACTACCCCTCCTATTACCTCCAGTAAGTCCCACACAGCAGGATTGCTAAATTCTCATAACAGGTCATGCCCCCTATGCCCACCACTCTGCAAACGTGCCTCCTGGCGTGCTCTTGGTTGGGAGATGAAGTCCCCTTTCCTCCTGAGGGTGCCTGGGTGCCAACTAGCCCTCCTGTTACCTCCAGTAAGCTCCAAACAGCTGGATTGCTGAGAGTGCTCAAAGGCCACGCCCCCTTTTTATGCCACTCTGAAAACGCTGCTCCTGGCGCACTGCTGGTTGGGGGATGAAGTCCACTTGTGTCCTGAGGTCCTCAGGTCACAAGAGGACCTCATCGCCCCACCAGCAGTGCGCCAAAAATCGCATTTGCAGAGTGGTGTAAAAAGGGGCGTGGCCTCGGACTACCTCTCTGCAATCCAGCTGGGTGGTGCTTACTGGAGGTACCTTGCGGGCCAGTTGGCACCCATGGACCCTCAGTATCAGAGGGGACTTAATTCCCCAACTTAGAACACACCAGGGGGAGCGTTTGCCGAGTGCTGCAGGGACGGTGCAGGGCCTCCGGCGGGATGCCACCTTTTTTTTAATATAAGTTTAGAAGGGGGGCTGTGTGGCCCCCCTTCTTTTAGTATTTTTGGGGTGCGCGGCCCCCCTCCTGAGGCAGATTTCGGCCCCGGGGACCCTGTCCCCTAGGGTATGGCCTCCATTTTTTAATATATATTTATAGGGAAGGGGGCCATGTGGCCCCCCTTCCCTGGGGCACTATTGGGCCTGGGGACCCCATCCCCCGGGGCTTGGCCATTTCATATATATATTTAAGGAGGGGGGCCATGCAGCCCCCCTCCCCAGGCCAATTTTGGCCCCTGAGACCCCATCCCCCGGGGCTTCTCCATTCTTCTTTTTTTAAATAAAGGGAGGGAGCCAAGTGGCCCCCCTCCTGGGCCATTTCTGGCCCTGGGGACCCCATTCCCCAGGGCCAGCCCTTAGCATTGGGAACCGTGGGGGGAGCCCCAATGCCCCCACGGTCCCAGCCAGCTCACCGCCTCTTGCGGGAGCCGGCATTGCTTTTGGGCAAGGGGAGCTGCAAACAAACAGCTCCCCTTGCCCAAAATCAATTCTGCTTTGCTTCGCTGAAGTGAGAGCAGGTTTCCTGCTCTCGCTTCAACGAAGCAAAGCAGTGTTTGCTATGACAGGGCGGGAGCATGGCTCCCGCCCTGCCATAGCAAACAGCAATGTCCCGGGGGTAGGCACCCTGGGACGTTGCAGGAGCCGGCCCTGGGGGGTGGCGGCCCCCTCCCATGATTTCAGCAGCCCCATGGAGGTGGTGGTTCCCGGGGTCCGGGGGTCCGCAACGGACCCCCATATGTAAACAACTAGTGCTCCGGGAAGGTGGTGGTCCCCGGGGCGTGTTGGGGGCTAGAGCCCCCACACATTTTTTTTTAAACAGAGCCCCGGGGAGGTGGCGGTCCCCGGGCCTGCGGGGGGGACAGGAGCCCCCCCATGCACTTTATTTATATAAATAAGCCCCAGGGAGGTGGCGGTCCCCAGGGCTGTGGGGGGCCGCATGCCCCCGTGCATTAATTGTCAAAGCCCCGGGAAGGTGGCGGTCCCCGGGCAGCGTGGGGGTCATTTTATTTATATAAATAAGCCCCAGGGTGGGTGGTGGTCCCCGGGGCTGTGGGGGGCTGCGTGCCCCCCGCACATCATGAATGAAGCCCCGGGGAGGTGGCAGTCCCTGGGGCTGTGGGGGTTCCTGCAGGCCCCCGCTACATAATTGGGCATTGCCCCTGGGACCTGGTCCACCCGGGGGCTTATGGAAAACGAAGCGCGAATTCGGCCAATTTGTTTTTTAAAAACATGCTTTTTTTGGCCCTGGGGTTCCTTGTGGGACCCCCTGAGCAGGCCAAGGGGGTCAGGGTGTTTCTACCCTGCCCCCTTTTCTTGTTTTTCACCTTTTTTGTACTGATTTTTTGTGACACGGTTACCGAGTAACAAGATGGCTGCCAACACATTCTGGTTTGGAGTGTTGGCAACCAATCAGAAGTCAGCTTATGCTCGGGAGGAGTCGCGACTCCTCCTCGGTGCTCAGATATCGATATTTTTATTTTTTTAATTTCTCAGCAACTACTGAGCAGATTTACACCATTTAAAAAAAGCACGCTTTCTAGGCCAAGACCTAACTTTTCCCCTAATTTGGTGTAATTCCGTTCAGCAGTTCGGGCTGTAGCTTTGTCTAAAGTTTCCTATGCAAATTAACATGGAGAAAACGCATTTTGAGATCCCCCTTTTTTCTCGGCCTCAGCTTGACGGATCACCCCGAAACTTTCATGACAAGAGCTGACCGGAGTGCCCCATTAGTTTTGAAACATTTGCGAAGATTCGTCAACCGGCGCCAAAGATATTGGCAACTCAAAAAACGCTTTTCCTATGGAAACTAGGTCCTAACTATAACTACCTACTGGCGCCCGCCAGTAGGTAATATATATATATATATATATCACAGCTCCATAGATCTCGCACCTGCTTCGCGCACTCACGAACGGGTGCTTTCTCGCGGGTGGGGCCCCCGCTAACATCAACACTCCAAACTTGTAAAATCTCCACAACAAGAAAGGAAAGCACTCACGGGAGCGAGTCCAGATCTTTTATTCACGGACTCACAGCAACCAGATGCGTTTCGGCAGTCGCCTTTTTCGATGGTAATCAGGCACACCGGAAACGGCCGTTATTTATTTCATTTTCAACCACAACTCGGATTGACACAAAGAAGGGACAAATTCATGTCAAACAAGGCGCCATCTTACAATGTGCACAAATTCAAATATATAATACCATACCAGAAATGGTACAAGAAATGGTATAACATTTGGATACATTGAAACCGTTGATATTATGTGTTTTGTGTGAAAAGTAAAATATTTCAGATATGTATATAAATTCTTTATATCATTTCCGCAAGAAAAATGTCAAATGAAAGAATAATTTCGAACATGAGGCTGGCGCCGTGGTGGTCGACATCAAAGCCCATTGGTGGGCATAATTATGAGTCAGAATGAATTGTGACTAAAAGTGTAGATGTTCTCTTAAAATGGATACTTATATTTATCTATGTGAAAGAAGATGAATTTTCATTGTATATTTGAATTTGTGCACATTGTAAGATGGCGCCTTGTTTGACATGAATTTGTCCCTTCTTTGTGTCAATCCGAGTTGTGGTTGAAAATGAAATAAATAACGGCCGTTTCCGGCGCGCCTGATTACCATCGAAAAAGGCGACTGCCAAAACGCGTCTGGTTGCTGTGAGTCCGTGAATAAAAGATCTGGACTCGCTCCAGTGAGTGCTTTCCTTTCTTGTTGTGGAGATTTTACAAGTTTGGAGCGTTGATATATATATATATATATCCAAATGCAAAAGTGACGAAGGGAAGCCCATCCAGGCGGGCCGGGGCTTGTAGGTGACGTCACCACCATAAATCAATACACTATTCACGCAACATCCCAAGCGTGGAATCAAACCCTCCAGTCAGACGTCAGGTAAGAATTTTTTAATTTTCCACAGGCAAAGCATTATGCGTTTCGACCTCCAGATGGGTCTTAATCATATGCAAATGCGAGGGTCAGTGACATTGGGTTTTAAATACACTGGGCTAATCAACAGTGAAGAGGGACTATGACTGCACTACATATCATTTTCATTCAAGACTGTTTTTTCTTTCAAGTATCAGGAGCCAGGAAACGTTTTCACTCAAGTAATACTCTTACAATAACATGGCTAATGCCCACTATTACATAATGTTTGAGTTTTCATAGTCCTGGTTATAAATCCTGTCTTTAAAGGACTACCATGTCCATAATGCACTGCAACTCTCTTATGATGCCTCGTAATGTCCTTCATTCTTTAAAATCCTTGTATGCCTTAATAAGCCTCAATGAAAACAGACTGACATAAGCTGGCTTTAAAAGGAACAGTTCCATGTCGTGCCAAATACCAGTTAATCTCATTTTACCTTTAAGGCACTGTCCCTCGTGTGCTCATTGTTCCATTCTTCAATGTAGCAGCCTGTGGATTGTCTTCACTCCGTCCGGCTGTGCATGAGTTCTACAACTCACGCATATATATATATATATATATATAGTAACACTATTATCAAAAATATATATTTTACATCATATTACAGATTTTGGGTATTTTTTAATTTACTACTATAAAAGCATATATATATATATATATATATATATATATATATATATATATTATCTACTGGCGGTCGCCAGTAGATAGTTATAGTTAGGACCTATTATCCATAGGAAATCCGTAACATTCTATTCCCAATAACTTTCGCGTCGTTTGACGAATCATCGCGAAATTTTCAAAACTAGTGGGGTGCTCCCGTCCACTCCTGTCTTGAAAGTTTCGGGGTGATTCATCAAGCGGGGGCCGAGAAAAAGGGGGGTCCCAAAACGTGTTTTCTCCATGTTAATTCCCATAGGAAATTTTAGCCACGACTACAGCCCGAACTGCTGAACGGAATTACACCAAATTTTGCAAAAAGGTAGCGCTTGGTTCAGAAAGCGACCTTTTTTTTAAATGGTGTAAATCCGTTCAGTAGTTGCGGAGAAATTCCCAAAATAAGAGTGAAAAAATCAATTTCCCATAGGAAATTTTATGCAAGGCTACAGCAAAAACTGCTGAACGGAATTACACCGAATTTGGCAAAAAGGTAGTGCTTGGTTCAGAAAGCACGCTTTTTAAAAATGGTGTAAATCCGTTCAGTAGTTGCTGAGAAAATCCAAAATAAATGTTTCGATATCTATGGCCGCGGTGGATCCGCGCACCCTCCCGATCACGAGCTGCATGCTAATTGGCTGTCAACACTCCAAACCAGGAAGTGTTGTCAGCCATCTTGTTGCTCGTAAAATGCAAAAAGGGGGCAGGGTAGAAACACCCTGACCCCCTACGCCTGCTCAGGGGGTCCTATAAGGACCCCCAGGGCCCAAATATTTTTTTTTTTTTTTTTTTTTAAATTGGCGGGATGCGCTTAGGGTGCGCGGATCCCGCAAAAAAACAAAGCGCGGTCTCCGCGCTTTGTGGTTAATTGGCCCCCGGGTGGGCCAACTCCCGGTGGCCTGGGGGTTTATTTAATAATATGGGGGCCTGTAAGGCCCCCCAAGCCCTGGGGACCGCCACCCCCTGGGGCTTAAAAAAAACTAATGGTACGGGAGGGCTCTCGGCCCTCCCGCAGCCCCGGGGACCGCCACCCCCCGGGGCTTCTTTTAAAAAAAATAATAAACCTGTGTGGGGGGGCTCGAGCCCCCCCACATGCCCCGGGGACCGCCACCTCCCCGGGGCACTAAAAAAAATGCTAATTTGGGGGTCCGGAAAGGACCCCCGAGCCCCCGGGACCACCACCTCCCGGGGGCTGTGCATGTGAAGGGAGGGGGGCCACGCGACCCCCCTCCTGGAGCCTGTGGTGGCCCTGGGGACCGCCACCCCCAAGCGCCGGCTCTTGCAGTGTCCCGGGTGCCTACCCCGGGACACTGTGGTTTGCTATGACAGGACGGGAGCCTCGCGGCTCCCGCCCTGCCATAGCAAACTGCTTAGTTTTGGAGAGAGAGCAGGAAACCTGCTCTCTTCCAAAACAAAAGCAGATTGCTTTTCTCACACGGGGAGCTGCATCTTAGCAGCTCCCCATGTGGTAAAGCAATGCCGGCTCCCGCAGGACGCGGGGAGCCGGCGGGACCGTGGGGGCATTGGGGACCCCCCCACGGTCCCCAACGGAAAGGGCCAGCCACGGGGGATGGGGTCCACGGGGCTAGTAGGCTCGGGGAGGGCCACGCGGCCCCTCCCCCAAAATTAAAACATAAAAAAAATAAAAAAATAAAGGCCGCCCCGGGGATGGGTTCCCCGGGGCCAGTAGAGGCCTCAGGAGGGGGCCACGCAGCCCCCTCCATAAACAAAAATATATATTTGGCCATGCCCCAGGGGATGGGGTCCCCGGGGCCGGAATTGGCCACGGGAGCGGGGCCCACGCGACCCCTTCCCGTTAATTTTATTTTTTTTAATTAAAAAAGGTGTCAAGCCCTGGGGGATGGGGTCCCCAGGGCCCAAAAAAAGTAAAAAGAAGAGGGGCCACACAGCCCCCTTCCAAAAAACCAAAAACACGCGATCGTGCCGAGGCTCCGCCCCTCCCAGCAACACTCTGCAACGCGCCATGTGGCGTGTTTAAGTTGGGAAATGAATTCCCTTCAATACTGGGGTCTCTGGAGGCAACTAGCCCACCGGGAACCTCCAGTATGCGCCAGGGGCTGCGTTGCAGAGAGGTGGTCCAGGCCATGCCCCTTTTACACCTCTCTGCAACGCAGCTCTGTGGCGCTTACTGGAGGTCCCTGGTGGGCTAGTTGGACCCCAGGGCCCCTCAGTATTCAAGGACTTAATCCCCCAACTTAAAACGCGCCACGGGCGCGTTTGCACAGTGGTGAAGGGAGGGCGGCTCAGGTGACATGTGTGCAAACAGGCCTCGTGGCGCGTTTTAAGATGGGGAATTAAATCCCCTTCAATCCTGAGGGTCCCTGGGGGCCAACTATCCCACCAGGTACCTCCAGTAAGCGCCACGGAGCTGGGTTGCAGAGTGTTGTAAAAAGGGGCGTGGCCTCTGAACACCTCTTTACAACGCAGCTCTCTGGCGCATACTGGAGGTATCTGGTGGGCTAGTTGGCCCCATGGCTCCTTTGGGATTGAGGAGGAATTAATTCTCCAACTTAAAATGCTCCACAGGGCGTTTGCAGACATGTCACCTCAGGCCCCACCCCCTTCCTTCACCATTGTGCAAATATTCCTCTAAAATCAGCCGAACAACAAATTCCGATTTACTCACCTGTTATCAGGAGAGACCTTAGTGCTGCATCTTTGAGCCCAGTACAGATCCTGAAAAGTAATTCTAACCGTACTTACCAGTAACTTGAATTTCCTTCCATAGGCTAACATTGACTGGTTTCACTTGGAAATTCTTCTAAGTGTGGAGTTTTGGAACTTTATAATATTCCTCTAAAATCAGCCGAACTACGAATTCCGATTTACTCACCTGTTATCAGGAGAGAACCCAGTGCTGCATCTTTTAGCCCAGCACTGACCCTGAAAAGTAATTCTAACGTACTTACCAGTAACTTGTATTTCCTTCCATAGGAATCCATTGTCTGGTTTTCAGCAGAAAAGTTTCAAAGTGTCGATTTTCATAAACTACAAATATTCCTTAAAAATCGCCTGTATGACTTAAACGCATTCTTTCAACTGTTTACAGGAGATGCACCAGTGCTGGATCCAGGATCCACCACTGAGTAAGAAAAAGTAACGATAACACTACTTACCTGCTAAGTGAATTTCCTCCCATAGGATAACATTGGTGATTCTATGTGAAAAAGTTTCTGTCAACTTTTAAAATACAATAATATTCCTTAAAAATCACTACTGTAACCAAAACACTTTTACTCAACTGTTTACAGGAGATGTCCCAGGACTGAATCTAGGATCCAGTCCTGGGGTTAGAAAAGTAATCCATAAAGTAACTAATTGCATTTAACTAGAAATTCACATTGAGCTCAATGTTGCATTGTGTTTGAAATTGTGTTGCCCATTGCAACAACTGTAACTACTGTACTTAAAAGTCTATTGCCTATTTGCAAAGTATTTAAACTAAAGTAATTCATTCTGAGAAAGTATATTTTGTAATGTAATGTATAATGTAATTACAATGTAATTTAAAAAATAAAATATCTAAAAGTAAATAGTTTAAAAATGTAGTAAATCAGTATCAAAAAAATAAATATAACAATTAATACATTTAAAAATTGTCATTTACAAAACCTTTGAAATTCACTGAAAAAAACCATAGGTTTCAGACATGTTATAGTTAGGAATTAGCATTTAAAAAACCTTTGAAATTCACTGAAAAAACCATAGGTTTCAGGCACGTTATAGTTAGAAATTAGCATTTAAAAACCTTTGAAATTCACTGAAAAAACTATAGGTTTGAGGCACGTTATAGTTAGAAATTAGCATTTAAGAAACCTTACAAATTCACTGAAAAAGCATAGGTTTTAGGGACAGTTATAGTTAGTTGGACATTGCACTCGTACAAAACCTGTGAAATTCCCCCGTTATAGTTAGTTCAGCTAACTATAACTCGCGCCCCCGCAATGTACTGCTGATGACGTCACATATTACATCACTCATGACATGGTCAGTGACATCACTGATGACATCACTGATGACATCTCAAATGACATCACTGATGACATCACTGATGACATCATCCAAGTGATAATCTGATGCACATCCACACACCCTAATATAACCTTTGATACACCCACTCTAAAATACAGACTGCCATTCGCAAAACCATAGACACTCCAACACCAATAACTACATACCCACTCACTGATTCTTAGGTCTACACACACACATCCACTCACTCACCCGTACAGTCACTCATACTTACGGTCACTCAGTACAGGACTATCGTATGCACTCATACTCCTATATAGACACTCAAACACCGCCACTCATCCATAGAGGTACTCACACACCTAGTCAGTCATGCAAATAATTAAACACACTGCCATTTACTCACCTATACAGTTATACACACACCAGCTCACTTACTCATACAAATACTAGCACATTCTTACGCTCTTATACAATCACTGATACAAGCACACACTCATCCATACAGTCACTCTCACAATCACACACTCTCGCTTATAGCTATTTATATATTACAACACACATATATACTGCCTTTCACATATGTAGTTACTCACACATGTACCACTGGGACATACATTCACTCACTAACACACTCTTACACACACTTACCCACCCATACAGTCTATCACAGATGCACTCTTGAAACCATCCACCCAGTGAATCACCCACTCACACATCTATGCACAGAGTCGCACACACCCCACCCACACAAACACTCAGGCACCCATACAGATACTCAGACAACCATTCAATAACTCATATAGACACTCATGTAGCTATTCACAAACCCATGCACCACTTACACAGCAACAGACAGACGGATACAGACATTCACCCAGTTTAGTCACTAACCCATGCATTCAGTAAGATACGCTTAATCACTCACTTATATAGTTAGTCACGCACCTACTAAATCATCCATACAGACACTTATACACCCACTCATTCTTCAATACGCCTTTCCCTATATATATTAAAAATATTTAAACTTTACAGAAACACACAGTCACTGGATGATGTCATCAGTGATGTCATTTGAGATGTCATCAGTGATGTCATCAGTGATGTCACTGACCATGTCATGAGTGATGTAATATGTGACGTCATCAGCAGTGCATTGCGGGGCGCAAGTTATAGTTAGCTGAACTAACTATAACGGGGGAATTTCACGGGTTTTGTACGAGTGCAATGTCCAATTAACTATAACTGTCCCTAAAACCTATGGTTTTTTCAGTGAATATATATATATATAATTATTTTACTTTATTATTTAATTTTTTTCTGAAAAAACAAAGGTAATAGGGACATTATAGTTAGGAAAATAGAATAAAAAAGCATTGAAATCCACTGAAAAAGCCAAAGGTTACAGGGACGTTGTAGTTAGCTGACATTTCACTCGTGCAAAAACCAAGAAATTCAACACTTAGTCAGCTGAGCTAACTATAACGTATGCCCCTGCAATGCACTGCTTAGAACCTCACATGTTACATCACTCATGACATGGCCAGTGGCGTCACTGATGACATCGCAAACTACATCACTAATGACATCTCAAATGACACCACTGATGACATCACTGTTGACAATATCCGGTGATTGTGAGTGTTTTCTAAACGAGTGTTAACATATATACTAAGGTAGGTGGCTGTAGGAGTGCCTGTTTGAGAGAGTGAGTGGGTGTGTACGTTGAGTATAGAAGAGTGAGTAGGTATGTGAGAGACTATATACAAGAGTGAGTGGGTGTGTGAGTTTGTGTATCGGTGAGCGAGAGAAATGTCAGTGGGTGTATGAGTAAGTGAATGGCTGTGTGAGTATCTGTATGGGTGAGTGAGTGTGTTTGTAAGTGGCTGTATTTGTGAATGAGAGGGTGAATGAGTGGCTGTACAGGTGGGTGTGGTGGTGTGTCAGTGGCTGCAAATGGTGAATGAGAGGGTGCATGAATGGCTGAATGGGTGACTGAGCAGGTACATAAGTGTCTGTGTGGGTGAGTGCCAGGGTACATGAATGGTTGTATAGGTGTGTGAATGGGAGTTGTAAGTAGGTGTATGGGTGAGTGAGTGTGTGTGTGAGTGGCTGTATGGATGAGTGAATGGGGTGTGTGAGTTGCTGTATGGGTGAGTAAGTGAGTGTGAGAGAGGTTGTATGGGAGAGTATGTGCTTGTTTCAGTGACTGTATAGGTGAGTGAGTGGCTGTGTGAGTGACTGTGTGGGTGAGTGAATAGGTGTGTGAGTAGGTGTATGGGTGACTAATTTAGTGTGTGATTGGCTGTATTAGTGTGTGAGTGGGGGTGTAAGTGTTTGTATGTCTGAATGACTGGATGTGTGAGCAGCTGTATTGGTCAGTGAGTAGGTGCATGAGTGGCTGTATATGTGACTAAGTGGTTGTATTAGTGGCTGTATGGTTTAGTTGGTATGTGAGTAGCTCTATGGATCAGTGAGTAGGTGTGGGAATGTTTGTATGGGTCTGTGAATGGGTATGTCAGTGGTTGTGTGGGAGTGTATGTATGAGATGTTATATGGGGTGTAAGTGGGTGTGTGAGTGGTTCTGTGGATTATGTCATCAGTGATGTAATTTGAGATGTCATCAGTGATGTCACTAACCATTTCATGAGTGATGTAATATGAAAACTGATAAGGAGCGCATAGCTCAACAAACTATAACTGTTGAATTTCATGGGTTGTGTATGAGTGAAATGTCGGCCTAACTATAAGGTCCCTGTAACCTTAGGTTTATTTTAGTGAATTTCTAAGGTTTTTTAAATTTTATTTCCTAACTATAACGTCCCTGGAACCATTGTTTTTTATAGTGAATTTCAATGTTTTTAAAATTTGTATTTCCTAACTGTAACCTGTTGAGGGCTAATTTGTGTGAAATAAGCATTGTGCCAGAATGAATCTTGCCCTGTGTATTTATCCACAAAGAGGATACCGTTTTGTGCAACACCTTTACCCAACTAGAGTACTTTCTACTGGCTAATTAGTAAGTCCTACCTTGCTGGGTAAATGTATAGTGCATCTCCTGCACTACAACTGCATAAAGGACGCAGAGAAAATGTCTCCAGTGGCCTTGCATGTCTGTACCTTTGCCAATGTGATTGTTCCTCAAGCATCTTCACCAGATATTTTTACAATTGTGAAACAGAGGAGAAAACACACTTGGATGATTTGTACTTTGCAGAAATAAGTGCTACTTTGTTTGGTGGAAATGTGATCGTATCCCTAGGCATGAGGAACACATCTCCAAAAATGGGCAGGAAATGCACTGGGAGTTCTTTTTGAAAGCTGTGCATCATCCTTGGAAAGGAGCAGAAATACGTTCCATACTGCTAATGTATATGGGGTGCTTGTAGGCAAGTTTATATATTTCCAGTTTGTAAAAATTTAGAACATGATCTCTGTGTCTCAGCAGAAGATGAAAAGAAATAACCCCTTCGTCACAGACACTATATGAGATTTTGCGCACGAGAAAACCAAGGATGCAAACACCCCCATCAAGGATTGCAGATAACATTTCCCAGTGGAAATGCAGACAAAACACACTAGCTTTGCCTAAGTTAGCATGATTAGTGCTTTACAGAAGTGGAGCTTCAACTCGGGCACCTGCTTTGTTTAGATCTGTAAGTTCTTCCTCATTGGGTAAAAGGATAGTCCATCTCTTACACTACAACTGCGTAAAGGATGCGTAGATAAAGTCTCCAGTGGCCTTGTGTGTCTGTTACTTTGCCAACGTGATTGTTCCTCGAGCATCTTCACCAGATAACTTTAAAAAGTAGAACTGCAGAGAAAACACACTTGGATGATTTTTACTTTTCAGAAGTAAGTGCTTCTTTGTTTGGGGGAGATGCGATCGTATTACTAGATTCTGGGAAAAGGGCGGGAAGACGTTGTATACTATTAATGTATAGGGGACAGGTCCAAACAGGCAGGGCTTATAGGCATGTTTACATACTTCTAGTTTATAAAAGGTTAGAACACAATCTCTGTTCTCAGTAGAAGATGTCAAGAAAGAACCCCCTCATCACAGACACTACACAAGATGTTGTGCTCGAGAAAAGCAAGGATGAAAACACCTACATCAAGGATCACAGATACATTTTCACACTGGAAATGCAGAGAAAATACACTTGCTTTGCCTTGGCCATGCCTATGAAGTTAGGCTGATTAGTACTTTTCAGAAGTGGGATTTCAACTCAAGCACCCGCTCTATAGGGAGAAGGGCCATGCAGCCCCTCTCTCCAGGCTGATTTCGGACCTGGGTACCACATACCCCAGAGCCTGGCCATGTCATCTGTGTGTCTCTAGGGCACCCAGTCTGTAATGGGCAGTCCCAGCTGGCTCACTGCCTCCTGCTGGAACAGGTATTGCTCTGACAAACAGGTCTACTGCTTACTCCCTCATCTTCTGGGGTCTTCTCAACTATGGAAGCCTTTCACTACACTGCACCTGTAGTTTGGAATAAAACATTAACCTTGCTTGAGAAAATGCACAATAATTCTTACTGTTGTGAAAATCAAAATATATATCTAGATGCCCTTTGAAAGATCTAAAACTACCAAAAAGGTTCTAAACAATGATTTGGAGAGGTACGGAACTCACCACATGCAAGTTCTAACTACTGCCAATGAAAACATCTGGACACAAGAGGAGTGCACCCCTCAAGGCGCACAACATGTTTATATCATGAATCCTTCGTCAAGTGGCCCTGAGATCGTGGACGCACTTTATTCTCCTCGATCTACTCTTTCCATAAGCCAGCAGAGTCAGAAACCAAAACTCCGCAATGAGGCAAATGCTAATGCAACAGCAGGACCCCCCAATGGAACTGATAAATTAAGTGGTCACCAGCAAACTGAAATAAAAATGGTAATTGAAATACATTCTGCTCCACTCTCCTCTACTCATCACCAGTCTCGAAGCCCTTACACTAATAAAGGAGCCAATCAACTCAAGGTATTCTTGAAAAATTTGCAATGGCCACCAGGAGACCTCCAGCTTGATCAGTCTGATTCCCAAGCAAACCACACACCCAGCCCTGGATCTTTAACTGAATCGCAAGCAAAAAAATCAGATTTAAACTGGCCCCACAAACTACAGCAGCAATCCAATTGTGATTCTATAAACACCAAGATTACTATTAATTCCTGAGTACCGCTCAAAAGGCCAGCATGATGTTCTCAATAGGAGTAACATCATCAAACTATTAAAAACAACTTCAGAGTTCGATGCATTGGTATCCAGTGACATCAAGTTTATTGAATTTCTCCCTCCTAGAGGCTCATAGGTCTCAGAGGTAACACTGGTAACATTTAAATCTATTACTTGGGTTCATGCCCTTTTAGCCAGCGCAGAACCTTTTCGATCCTGGGGTATTAAAATCCATCCATACCTCAAACCAGGTTATCCAGCTGTGCTGGCAAACTCACCAATTAAGCTACCAAAAGTCAGCCGGATTCTGGTTGAAGATAGAAAAAGGCTGTATTAAATTTTAAGAAACGCACAAGGCCAGACAGACATTAAAGCAACCCCTCGGTCCACGAGCATCAGTGCAAACATCGAGCAAGATTGGGGTTGGCTCTCAGCAGCCTTGTCTAACAAAAGCTTAGCGTGACCTGAAAATCGGTTAGCAAGTCTGCAACCCCGAAACAAAATTGCAAAAAACAAAGAGCGTCAATCACATTCTCTAAATTCAGAACACTTGCAGTTGCAGCCACCAACACTCTTGTGTTCCTGGAATATCAGTGGACTCCGAAATAAAATAACTACACCCGAAATATGTAACTTTATTTCCGGCCACAATTTTCTTGCCTTCCAGGAAACATGGGCCACCCAAAACTACCCCTTGAATGGTTACTTGGAACATTGGAAGCCTGCTGTAAGAGACCAGAAATTTGGTAGGCCGAAGGGGGGTCTGTCGATTTATACATCATGTAGCCTAAAAGGCCCTATAGAACCACTACATTTTCAGGAGAATTGGCTCCTTGGAATTAAAATTAACTCATGGAGACAGCAGCGGCCTCTGCTACTTCTTAATGCCTATATTAATCCTAATGCACGTACAAAAAGGACTCAGTTGATTCACCTATCTACTGTCCTGTGTGACCTGGCGTGGGACTTTCCGTCTTCAGATTGCCTCCTTACAGGGGACTTTAACACCAATCTCTTTCAAGGGTCAACCGAGGACTCCGAAAGTTTGCTTCCTCTCTCCCTACCAGCATTGAAGGTACAGGTAAAACCCATATCTCAAAAACGTTGTAACCTCGGGGAACAGTGGGTTTTACAACTCTATACCGCGGGTTTCATTGTTCTGAATGGGAGATTTCCTCAGGATATCCCCCAAACTGGTTGTGGACAAATGGCAGAAAGTGCTCATATCTTGACTATACAATTTAGAATTGCTTCCACACATAGAAAACTATAGCATTATAGAACGCTCGGAAAGCGATCATCGCCCGCAAGTCATCACCATCACTCCAACCTTAGCATGCCAAAACCTAGCTTCTACTACACACACAGGAGTTTATTCTGAGAATTTAAAACGCTTAAGATGGAATGAAGAGGCTAGTATAAAGATCATGGAAGAGTGTGAACAACTTATGATTCGTCTTAATCTGTGGTCCTCTGATCCAATAGAAGACTGGGCTAATTTCTATACTCAGCTTTTAAATCAATTCCAACGTCCGACGCAGCATTGTGTGGGAAGTAGAAGCAAGCAGGCCTTTTTCTCACTTGAAACAATGGTGCTAAAGAAACACTGCTCTTAGGGCGGTAAAGAGTTACCCTGAATCTGAAGTCTTTCTGTCTAACTATAAAATCGCACAAACTAATTATAGATGGGCATGTCGAATTGAAAAACAACAGCATCTTCAACACCTCTGGTGCACGCTTACACACCAACTGACAGACTGACAACTGACAGACTGATTCTTAAACAAAGTGAGAGGGACCCTTAGACACCCAAAGGACTAGGGTTCAGACAAAAAAAACACTTCCACACACACCATACCATACCTCAATCACCAAACATCCACATTTGGGGGTTACTGTTCAGACCAAAATTCACAATGTGTTGGCACAAAAACCTTCAGGCTGTATGTCTGTCTACACAATTTATTAAGTTAAAAAAACTCTTAACGTACATAGTACTGTATATAGAATAACAATAATCGACAGAAAATCTTCATGTGGCTTCCAATAATTTCATACAAAGTAATAAATAAAAATAATGTTAAAAACAAGAACCGAGAGTTGAAGCAGACATTAATCTTTGTCATAAAAGACCATATCCATCTATACAAATTGTTCAGATGAACCCTGATGCACTGCAGTCCGTCAGCTTCTAGAGTAACATCAGGTTGACGGATTTATGGTGAAGGGGCGTCGACGCGTTTCGATGGTTTAGTCTGATTGGACCATCTTTATCAAGACTATGAATTGATATACTCTCGATGAATAAATACATCTAAATAAAAATACATATATCAAACAAAGAAAATTATTCTTAAAAAATATACATAACTTCTTTGTATCAACAAACTGTTTCATGACTACCCTATCATATCCAGGCCATTATAAAAAAGGAAAGAACCGTTTGTAATACCAACACAACCCTTGTCTTGAGCCCAACAATACCCCTCCTGCATTGTATTATTTAAGAAGAGAAAGAACCGTTTGTGATACCCACACAGCCATTGTCTTGATCATAATAGTATCCCTACTTATGTTTTGCACACCAATCAACAATTATTACCAATCACAATCACATTACATAATTTCCCATACTGGGAAACAAACATACCTTGAAAATATGGGAGCTCGCTTACTACTAAACTCCTTCGATTTGGAGAGATTGTTTAGGGGATTGCTCAGTTGATCCAATTCCCAATTTCAGAATACTAGGGATGGATTCGTACCTAGTATAAAACCACATACACAACTAAATAGGTGGTCAAAAATCCATGATTCACTAATTCGTAACACGTATTACTCCGAGTATAGGCTACCCTTGCTATCACTACATATTGTTCTAGCTCACCTTTTTCCAAGATAATTGGACTACAGGCTTCTCATAATCCATGGAAATAATGGACTCGTTATTGAAATCTAAATGGGTTGAACAGAAAGTTCCAGTCATGGCCAATTCCTTTTCCAATCCCATTGCATACAATCCTGTTTGAGAATAATATCTCTAGTTATTCTAAGTAACATACCTCATGGCCTTTAATTACGTGCTACTACGACCCCGTCAATTTGTTCCAATAATAATTATATAGACGACTGCTATTTATTTCGAACACGTTTCGTGCAGGCCCACTGTGTGCTACGATTTAATTAAGCACATAGCTGAAAAGATAATAGGAACACAACCACATAGTGATATATCCTTCTACTTTAATGAGGTCACACTAAATACACAACCAAATACACCTATTCTCTGGTCGTTATACTCACATGTAGCGGAACTCCTTACTCGCCTTCCTAGGGTAAGATTCACCCCACCCTCTAATTAAAAAAATCTTCACCTTAAAAACAATGATATTTGGCCACCTTTACTCTACGCACAGCTTTACTATACTAATAAGCTGGTCGGCCCACATAACCGCCCTGATAGTCAGCGTTCTCCACGTCCCATCAACCCCCATATCAAAAGGCTTAAATGTTTCCGGGCCCTTCATTGCACTAGCGACCAAATGGTTTCCGGTCAATAGTGATTACAAATGCCCTTCCTCATTAGACATGCTGAGTATTGATATACCAGATGCCTACTCAGCATTTCTCTAATCCCTCCCAATACAAGAGACCCCATGTTCATCCTGTCTATAAAGACCCCGATTTGCCTGGCTATTCTAAAAGCGGGTTTATAAAAGTCCCACTCTCCCAAACACCCACTTACTTGTTTAGAAACATCGGCGGCGTTCGTTCACGTCCGTCCACGTACTATACCTAATAGGTCAAAATCTCATGGAGCCGACAGCGTTTTTAAAGCCCCGCCGCGCGAATTGGAAAATGCCTCTCGCGTTATTGCAAAGAGTACCTCGTACGTAATTGTCACTATTACATGTCTTATATGTATCGACACGCCTATTGAGAGTCGATTCCGCTATTGTGAACAAAAAACTTTATTAAGACTAATGCGTGTGCACATGTTCACATCACACGCTATTGCTACTGAAACAGTGTCATTAGATAAAACTACCAAATTTCCATACCACTTTCAACATTTGTCTGAAAGGGCACATCACACGCTATTACTGTTAGAACAGCAAGATTAGGTTAAGAATACCTTTATTACGAACAATGCGTATATAAACGGGCACATTTCATATTTGTGCTGTAAGTTAGCATAATTGGGAAAAAAACTACCATATCTCCCCTCACTATTATTTACTATGTGTAAGTGCACACATCACGCGCTATTGTCATGCCCCTATCCAATTCTGAATTAAAATAAACTAACTAAATAAAATGAAAAATAAACAAATAATATGAAATAAAACCCCTACTCATACAGAAATTAGACAGTCCTGGGATAAGGCATCCCACATCCAGCCTATCTACACTCAGGTACATCTGATTAACTCCAGTTGTTATATCAATATAAATCTACCCAAAAGAGATGTCTCCATCAATTAATTATGGACATCCAGTCCTCTCTAGAGTTCAGACCATTTTGTACCGTTCCTAATTTACAAATGAACCACTGTTCTCTGAGCTTCCTCTTTCTATCCAGATCACCTCCTCTCCTACTCCCTGAAATGTTTTCCAGTACAAACCACTTGAAGTCGCCACAATTGTGATTTAATCTGGAAAAATGTTCAGTGAGTGGAGCATTTTCTTTCATTGTTCTGAGGGCAGACTTATGCTCCAAGAGTCTTATTCACGGCTCGTCTCCCCTACATAACCTAGCCCACATGGGCAAATCAGCAAATAAACTAAATTCTTGCTGCGACAATTGTTGAGGGTATTACATTTAATCTCTTTGCCACAATACAGTGATCACAGATCAAACAGTTGCCACATTTATAATTGCCAATGGCTTAGGTATGTTCTAGGGTACTTTGAAAATCTAATTTAGGGTCTCTGTGTGTTTTCACTAATGAATTTCTTATATTTCTATTCCTCCTGAAGGAAAAGAGTGGCTTCTCCAACTTCATCTCTTGTCCATCATTTAAAATGTTCCAATTTCTGTTAATGATGTTCTTGATCTGATTACAACCATCAGAAAATTGGCTCACAAACACTATCCTATCTGTCTTGGCATCTTGACTCTTGGCTCTATTTTGGTCCAACATATAATCACGGTCATAGTACTTAGCTCGCTTATATGATTGATTAATCAATCTTCTTGGGTAACCGCGATCTTTCAATTTAAGTTTAAGGACATCTGAATGCCTATTAAAATCCAAGATGGAGGAGCAGTTCCTGCGCAACCGCAAGAACTGCCCGAATGGGATGTTATCCTTTTGGGCTTTAGGATGGAAACTCCCATAGTGCAATAATGTATTCTTGACAGTTGGCTTGGTATAAAGCTCAACCGACAAATTTCCATCATTGTCCTTAATGCAAATGTCCCAAAAATTATCCCTATCTTTGCTATATTGGGCTGTAAATCTCAAATTCGGATCACCTAGATTCAGCCACGTAATAAAATCTTCAAGATCCTCCTGGCTCCCTTCCCAAATGAAGACTATGTCATCAATGAAGCGGCACCAATAACTCACGTTTTCAAAATAAGATGACGCTTCATTGAAAACTCACCTACATAAAGGCAAGCCAGACTGGGAGCACAGGTGGCTCCCATGCTGGTGCCTTTGACCTGTTGGAATAAGTCATCTTCAAACAAAAATAGGTTGTTCTTCAGTACCATTGTAATACAGTGCATGATGAATTCCATGCTGTCACCATGGAGATCTACTCTTTCTAGCAATGATGCTACCACTTTTATTGTATCATCCTGAGGGATATTTGTATAAAGGGCTTCAATATCCAGGGTGACTAAAAATTGGGTCACCCTGTTGAAGACCTTGCCCTCAAAGATGGAGATGGCATGTGCTGAGTCTTTAAGATAAGATGTCTATTGCTGTACCAGTGGTTTTATAAAACAATCCGCATATTTGCTAAGGGGTTCTAAAAGGGAACCAATGCTGCTTACAATTGGCCTCATTGGTGGATCAGTGAGGTCCTTATGGACTTTTGGCAGTCCATATATGGCTGGAGTAATGGTAATACTGTTATGGAGGAATTTGTATTCTTCCTCACAAATCCATCCCTCATTTTTAGCTGTGTTAAGCAGATCTTCAATCCCTTTTCTAAGTTTCTCAATCCTGTTATGGGGGACCTTTATATAATGTTCCGGAACCATCAGTAATCTTAACATTCTTTCATTATAATCACTAGCATCAAATATCACGACACCCACACCCTTATCGGCGGGCTTATTCGTGATACCGACATCATCCTGCAAAGATCTCAGTGCCTCCCTATGGGATTTGGAAAGATTATTATTTACGTTCTTTTTAGGGCAATCAAGAATTTTCCTAAGTTCTATCTCGACCACTCTTTCAAAAACTTCAATATTTTTATCAACTGCATTCAAAAACTTCAATATTTTTATCAACTGCATTCAAAGAAGGTGTGAATGTAGATTTAGGCTTCAAATCTGACACATTCCCAAAACTTTTTCAGCCTACTTTTTCTAAACAACATCTTAAGATCCTTTTCAAACTCAAATCTATTCAATGTGGTGCTGAGGGCAAAGCTAAACCCTTTCTCGATCACTTCTTTTTCTGTAATAGTTAGTGTTCTCCGAGAAAGATTAATCATTGGAAATTTATCTATCTCCAGTACCTCTGGTTGCATGACTTCAAGTAATCCTGTTGGGGATAATTCCTTCCTTGTTCCTGTTGGGGGTAGCTCCTCCCTTGGTCCCCCCTCTCCATATTCCGATAGTTCCTTTGACCCCTCCTTTGTCTTTGTCCTAAAAAAGACTCATGTTCAGAATTAGCTCCTACTCTACCCTGTTGATCTTTATTAAAATCTTCCTCTTTGCTGTTTGAGCCAGACGTTTCAGAGAAAGTGACTCGTTGGTTTCTACCTCTGAAATAGACTGGTCTCTGTGGGTGAGGTCTTTCCCATCTCAAATTCTTCTGATTGTAATATTCCTTGCCTAAATATGGATACTCTAGTTCCACATTGAACTTCTCCATATCTTTTTTTAATTTATTGGTTTTCTTATTGATCAAATATTCTCTGTATCCGTTTGCTTCATGTTTCAATTCCTCAAGCTTCTTTTTGGCCTCCTCCAGACCTGTGCTACCCTTAATTTGACAGACTGATACAGACATTCACACAGTTTAGTCACTAACCCATGCATTCAGTAAGACACGTTTAATCATTCACTTATACAGTCAGTCACGCACCTACTAAATCATCCATTCAGACACTTATACACCCACTCATTCTTCAATACACCTTGTCATATATATATATATAAAACATATTTAAACTTTACAGAAACACGCAGTCACTGGATAATGTCATCAGTGATGTCATCAGTAATGTCATTTGAGATGTCATTACAGAAACACGCAGTCATTGGATAATGTCATCAGTGATTTCATCAGTAATGTCATTTGAGATGTCATCAGTGGTGTCACTGACCATGTCATGAATGATATAATATGTGACGTCATCAGCAGTGCATTGCGGAGGAGCGCATTATAGTTAGCTCAACTAACTATAACGGCCGAATTTCTCTGGTTTTGTACGAGTGAAACGTCCAACTAACTATAACGTTCCTGAAACCTGTGGTTTTTTCAGTGAATTTCCAAGGTTTTTGAGATGCTAATTTCTAACTATAATGTCCCTGAAACCTATGGTTTTTTCAGTGAATTTCAAAGGTTTTTCAAATGCTAATTTCTAACTATAACGTCCCTGAAACCTATGGTTTTTTCAGTGAATTTCAAAGGTTTTTTAAATGCTAATTTCTATCTATAACGTCCTTGAAACCTATGGTTTTATTCAGTGAATTTCAATGGTTTTCAAAATGCTAACTTCTAACTATGCCTACAGAGGTAGGACATGTGCAGAAAGAGGAAGAAAGGTGCAGAAATAAGCAAGAGAAATGCAGAAAGAGGCAACAGAAGTCCAGAAAGATGAAGAAAAGTGCAGAAAGAAACAAGAGATATGCAGAAAGAACCAACACAGGTGCAGAAAGAGGCCTTGTTGCAATGTCATCCTGTGCCCCCAACTTTTTGCTGATGGGTACTGCTGGTAACTGACTCTGACTAACCAGGCCTAGAGCCAGTGCTATGCTAAAAGACACTTAGAATACAGTGAAACCACCTACATACACTAGGGTACACTATGGGTTGGGGTACCCCTGTGATTGGTATGACCTCCCCTGTAAGGCCCTAGTAAATAATATGGCAGGGGGATTAAAACTAACTCTAAGTCAGAGGTGCAGAAAGATGCTTCTTTAACTAGTAGTCACGTTTGCAGAGTGGTAGAGAAAGGGTGCTGGGCCTCTGACCAGCGCTTAGGAATTCCACTGCATAGGACTTACAGGAGGTACCAGGAGGGCTTCTTGGCCCCCAAAGTCCCTCAGGAGTAAATTGGACTTCATCCCCTATCCTATAGTCTGCCAGGAGGCACGTTTGCAGAGTGGTGGAGAAAGGGGGCATGGCCTCCGAAGATGTCTTAGCAATCCTACTGTGTGGGACTTACTGGAGGTAACAAGAGGGGTAGTTGGCCCCCAAGGACATCCTTGGGGGCCATCTACCCCTCCTATTACCTCCAGTAAGGGTCGCTAAGTTCTCATAACAGGCCACACCCCCTTTGCCCACCACTCTGCAAACGCACTCCCTGGCGCGCTCTTGGATGGGGATTGAAGTCCCCATTGCTGCTGGGGGTCCTTAGGGGCCAACTAGCCTACCTCTTACCTCCAGTAAGCCCCACACAGTGGGATTGCTGAGAGGTAGAAACAGGCCATGCCCCCTTTCTCCACCACTCCGCAAACGCGCCTCCTGGCATGCTCTTGGTTGGGGGATGACGTCCCCTTTCCTCATGAGGGTCCGTAGGGGCCAACTAGTCCACCAGGTACCTCCAGTAAGCCCCACACAGCTGGATTGCTGAGAGTGGCCCAAGACCATGCCCCCTTTTTACACCACTCTGCAAACACGACTCCTGGCGCACTGCTGCTTAGGGGATGAAGTCCACTTTAGTCCTGAGGTCCTCAGGACACAAGAGCACCTCATCGCCCCACCAGCAATGCGCCAAGAGGTGCATTTGCAGAGTGGTGTAAAAAGGGGCGTGGCCTCAGACCACCTTTCAGCAATCCCACTGTGTGGGACTTACTGGAGGTACCTGGTGGGCTAGTTGGCCCCTAAGGACCCATAAGATTCTAGGGGACTTCCTCCCCCAACTCAAAACGCGCCAGGAGGTGCATTTGCAGAGTGGTGCAGGAAGGGGGTGGGGCCTCCGGCGAGATGCTGGCTTCTGTTTTTTTTTCTGTTGTTAGAAGGGGGACTGTGTGGCCCCCCTTCTCTTGACATTTTTTGTGCCCTGGGGACCCCATCCCACAGGGCCTGAGCATTTTTTTATTTAAAAAAAAATGGAAAGGGGGCCGCGTGGCCCCCCTTCCCTAGGCCACTATTGGCCCCAGGGACCCCATCCCCCAGGGCCTGGCCTCGTCTTTTTATTTTTTCCGGGAGGGGAACTGCGTGGCCCCCCTCCCTTGGGCCACTTCTGGCCCCGGGGACCCCACCCCCCAGGGTCTGCCCAGCCTGGAATTATTTTTGGGAGGGGGGCTGCGTGTCCCCCCTCCTAAGGCCAATTATGGCCCCGGGGACCCCAACCCCCAGGCCGGCCTTCCTTTTTTTTTTTTTTTTTAAATAAATTAAAAATATAAAGGGGAGGGGGGCTGAGTGGCCCCCGTCCTGGGCAACTTCTGGCCACGGGGACCCCATCCCCTGGGGCCAGCCCTCAAGTTGGGGACCGTGCGGGGGAGCCCCAATGTCCCGACGGTCCCTGCCGGCTCCCCGCCTCCTGCGGGAGCCGGCATTGCTTTTGGACAAGGGGAGCTGCTAACATGCAGCTCCCCTTGCCCAAAAGCAATTCTGCTTTGCTTCGTTGAAGCGAGAGCAGGTTTCCTGCTCTCGCTTCAACGAAGCAAAGCAGTGTTTGCTATGGCAGGGCGGGAGCCATACTCCCGCCCTGTCATAGCAAACAGCAATGTCCAGGTGGGCACCCCGGGACATTGCAGGAGCCGGCCCTGGGGGGTGGCGGTCCCCTGGGCCAAGTAGGGCTCCAGGAGGGGGGCCCCACGGCCCCCCTCCCAACTCTTTAAAGCCCCAAAAAGGTGGTGGTCCCCAGGGCCCGGGGGTCTGCAACAGACCACCGCACTTCTTTTTTGTATGCCCTGGGGAGGTGGTGGTCCCCGGGGCGTGCAAGGCAGCCTGAATATGTCCCACCAACTATCCTCTCGCTTCAAAAGAAGTCCACCGGCACAGGTCGTGTCGTGAAAAAATGTGTTTAATCCATGGAACCCCACAGCATGAGGGACTCACGTTCTCTCAACGTTTCTGCTCTCTCAGGAGCTTTGATCACGGGACTAATCTCTGTATTTTGAATCATCCCACGTGGTCCTCCTTTTGAAGCGAGAGGAGAGTTGGTGGGACATATTCAGGCTGCCTCGTCCTGATGCACTGGCTGCCCTGTGAAGGTCGGGCTCTTCCGAGGCAAACTGGAGTTGGAAAATTAATGTGGGAGCCGGACCTGCTTGCCCCCGAAAGGTTAAGTCTTTCGTGTGTGGAGAGGTAAGGGAAGCAGATGAAGTATTTCACTGCTGGCTGTATCGTGTTTTAAGGAGTACCTGGAACTTTTAAACAATATGCATTGTTGGGACACACTTTATTCATGCACGAATGGGAAAAACTGTCAGTGGAAGGAAAATTATGCAGCGCAGTGACAATCATGCCGCTATTCAGCGTATGGACTTTTTAATAGAGCGCTATTTTCTCCATGCCAGGTTTTTAATACTCCCATTCTGCACTCTGTTCAGAGAATGTGCCTGCGTGTTTAAAAGGACCACGTGTGATGATTCAAAATACAGAGATTAGTCCCGTGATCAAGTCTCCTGTGAGAGCAGAAACGTTGGGAGAACGTGAGTCCCTCATGCTGTGGGGTTCCATGGATTAAACACATTTTTTCACGACTCGACCTGTGCCGGTGTACTTCTTTTGAAGTGGGAGGAGAGTTGATGGGACATATTCAGGCTGCCTCGTCCTGATGCACTGGCTGCCCTGTGAAGGTCGGGCTCTTCCGAGGCAAATTGGAGTTGGAAAATTAAGGTGGGAGCCGGACCTGCTTGCCCCCGAAAGGTGAAGTCTTTCGTGTGTGGAGAGTAAGGGAAGCAGATTAAGTATTTCACTGCTGGCTGTATCGTGTTTTAAGGAGTACCTGGAACTTTTAAACATTATGCATTGTTGAGACACACTTTATTCATGCACGAATGGGAAAAACTGTCAGTGGAAGGAAAATTATGCAGCGCAGTGACAATCATGCCGCTATTCTGCGTATGGACTTTTTAATAGAGCGCTATTTTCTCCATGCCAGGTTTTTAATACTCCCATTCTGCACTCTGTTCAGAGAATGTGCCTGCGTGTTTAAAAGGACCACGTGGGATGATTCAAAATACAGAGATTAGTCCCATGATCAAGGCTCCTGAGAGAGCAGAAACGTTGGGAGAACGTGAGTCCCTCATGCTGTGGGGTTCCATGGATTAAACACATTTTTTCACGACACAACCTGTGCCGGTGTACTTCTTTTGAAGCGAGAGGAGAGTTGGTGGGACATATTCAGGCTGCCTCGTCCTGATGCACTGGCTGCCCTGTGAAGGTCGGGCTCTTTCGAGGCAAATTGGAGTTGGAAAATATATATATATATATATATATATATATAGAGATATATATATATATATATATATATATATATATATATATATATATATATATATCTATCTATATATATATATATATATAAACATATATATACATATATCAACATTATTAACACAATTTACCAAATATTTTTAAGGCTTGTGCTACTCTCTTGTAAATAATTATTCTGCTACAACTTATAATCATTAAATATGAGATTTACTAAGTAGTCTTGATGATTTTGCTCTTTTAAATAGTTGAGTTTTCACAGTTCGATTTAAAATATCTAAGGTCTTTGTTTGATTCTTCTTTCTTATTTGTTAAGACCTCTTATTACTTGTAATGTCTGCACATATACTCCAAAACCTTCTCTTTTCGAAAATGATGTATTAGTCAATACATGTTTATGCAACTTGCACGCTCGTTCATTACCAGATACAAGCTGGGATGCAAATTCATTCAGAAACTGGTGCCACAATCCCTCTCAGTTGGAATGCAATGGGGGAACACTACCTTGAATCTCTCCTCAAACTCCAAGACAAGGTGCTTCTCTTCTGTGAAAGTTCAATAACAAACACTTACGGAGACATTACTTGCATTGAATTTGCTTAGGCAATGATGAACAAACAAACTTGTGTAACCAGTTTTCCTCAACAAAATGCTCTCTGAGGAAATGCGAAGGTGAGACGCTACCTCATGGCTCCAAAGTTTAGTTGAAGTGAGCCATTCTCCACTTGAGCATGCACGTTGAGGGCTTCAGCACTAGTGCGAGCTAAATACATTGGATTGCTGACCCAATTCTTCTTCCTAGATGTCCACCATCTTGGAATTTGAGTTCAGGCGTGTTTTGAGAGACTTAAACATTTGCGTCAGCCATCTATTGGAAAAAGATTGATCACATTTCCAGTGATGATATCTTTTAGCTCTGACCAACTTATAACTTCTTTATAGCTTAACCTGTACAGAACTGATGCCAGCTACTACAATCCTGAAAAGTAGGAAAGCGTTAGACTTCGAAGGGGTAAGATTTGCTATTCTTATTCCAGTCTTTACAACATTAGGGAAAGTGATGGACGTTGGAAGGGTTAAATTTACTATTCCCACTCCAGTCTGTGCAACAGTAGAGGCAGAGTTATACTTCAGATGGGTAAGATTTACTATTCTCACTCCAGTCTGAGAAACAGTAGGAAAAGCATTAGACTTCGGAGGAGAACAATTTACTATTCCCACTCCAGTCCGTAAAACAATAGAGAAAGCGTTGGACTTTGGAGGGGTTACATTTACTATTCCTACTCCAATCTGTGCAACTGCAGGGAAAACGTTAGACTTCGGACGGGTACGATTTACTATTCCTACTCCAGCCTGTGCAACTGTATGGAAAGAGTTGGATTTTGTAGGGATTACCTTTATTATTCCCATTCTTGTCTATTTAGCAGTAGGGATAGAGTTACACTTTGTAGAGGTAAGATTTACTATTCCCACTCCAGTCTGTGCAAAAGTAGAGAAATTGTTCGACTTCAGACGGGTATGATTTACTCTTCCTACTCCAGTCTGTGTAATAGTAAGGAAAGCATTGGACTTCGGAGGATTTAAATTTACTATTCCCATTCCAGTCTGTGCAACTGTAGGGAAAGCGTTAGACTTCAGAGGGGTAAGATTCACTATTCCCACTCCATTCTAAACAACAGTAGGGAAATACTTCACTTCAAACACATTTCATATTTGAATAACCCTATTCATTTAGAACAAATATAAAGTTCTTAATATGAACATTATTACTTAACTCAAAAAATATATATATAATACAAAAAAAATGAAAAAACTTACATGATTATTAAACAATTAAGTATTAAATTATCAATTACAAATTTGTCTATTTCTTTATTACTTAATTAACTTCCCACATTATACCTCTACAAACCTAGCCCCCGAACACCCTTCGCCGCCACCATCACCGACTTCATCGCACCCCACGCAATCGCCTCAACAAACTACATACTCATTGGAGACCTGAACTTCCACCTCGACAACCCCAGCGACCCCAACTCCACTATCCTTCGTGACAACCTCCCCAGCATCGGACTTAAACAACTCGTCAACACACCGACCCACAGAGCAGGACACACCCTCGACCCCATCTTCGCGGCAGGAAACAGCGTCCATTTCAGCCACACAACGCAGCCGGCATGGACCGACCACCACTGCGTACACTTCGCCATCAACAAACCCAAGGCACCCAAACCAGCCCCACGCCCACCACGAAGGAATTGGAGCAAGGTTACCGACGAGCAACTTAACTCCACCCTCAACCGAGACAACCACACCTGGGCACCCGACGCAAACAGCGCAAACGACGCAGCCAGAGAACTCCACACCTGGATCTCCAACTGCGTAGATGAGCTCGCCCCGCTACGCAACCCCGAAAGACAACGCCCCAGGAAAGCCGCCTGGTTCACAACCGCTCTCCAAGAAGCCAGACGCACCTGCAGACGCCTGGAGAAGAACTGGAGAAACACCAAGACAACCGAAAACCACACCACCTACAAGGACGCCATGACGGACTACCACAACCAGATCAGAGCCACCAAAAGGAACTTCATCCACAACAAAATCCTGGCCAACTCCACCAACTCCAAGGAACTTTTCAGTGTCATTTAAGAATTCACCAACCCACGCAGCGAAGCCACAGACATCACCCCATCCCAAGACCTCTGCGTCAAGCTTGGAACCTATTTCCACCTCAAGATCAAAAACCTCTACGACAACTTCATCGACCATCCACCAGGCGCCACAGATGGCCCCCGCCCCCCAGAAACACCAGCCAGCCCACCATCTCCAACTGGACACCGATCACAGCCGAAGACACCGCCTCGACCATGAAAAGCATCCACTCGGGGGCCCCCACCGACCCCGGCCCCCTCACATCTACCACAGAGCTGTGGCCGCCATCGCACCCGAACTACAACGCACCATCAACACCACCTTCAAAACAGGCACCTTCCCAGATGACTGGAAGCGCGCAGAAGTCAGACCCCTGCTCAAGAAGCCCACAGCTGACCCCACCGACCTCAAGAACTATCGGCCCATCTCGCTCCTCCCCTTCGCAGCCAAAGTTGCAGAGAAAACAGTCAACAGGAAACTGACACGATTCATTGAAGAAAACGCCGTCCTCAACCCATCCCAATCCGGATTCCGAAGCAACCACAGCACAGAGACCGCCACAGACGACATCCGCACCCTCCTGGACCAAGGCCACTCCGCAGCCCTCATCCTACTCGACCTATCAGTGGCCTTCGACACCGTCTCCCATCGCACACTAGTCGTCAGACTTCACGACGCAGGCATACAAGGAACAGCCCTGGACTGGATCCGATCATTCCTCACCGGAAGAAGCCAAAGGATCAGACTCCCACCCTTCCTCTCCGACCCCACGAAAATCACCTGCAGAGTCCCACAGGGTTCATCACTGAGCCCCACCCTCTTCAACATTTACATGGCCCCCTCGCAGCCATCGTCCGACAACACGGCCTCAACATCGTATCCTACGCCGACGACACCCAGCTCATCCTCTCCCTCACCAAAGACCCCACCACTGCCAAACTCAACTTCCAGAAAGGAATGTAAGACGCCGCAGTCTGGATGACCAACAGCTGTCTGAAGCTCAACGCCGAGAAGACAGAAGTCCTCGTCCTCGGTACCACCCCTTCTGCATGGGACAGCCCCTGGTGGCCGACCGCCTCGGAAGCCCACCTACCCCTCAGACCACGCCAAGAACCTCGGCATCATACTCGACTCATCACTCTCCATGAACCGACAGGTCAACGCCGTCACCTCCAGCTGCTTCAACACCCTCCGCATCCTCCGCAAGACCTTCAAGTGGATCCCCCTGAGTCAAGGAAGACAGTCACCCATGCACTCATCACCAGCAGACTGGACTATGGAAACGCACTCTACGCCGGCATCAACAAGTCCCTACTCCGCAAACTCCAGACAGTACAGAACACCGCCGCCAGACTCGTCCTCGGCATCCCCCGACACGAACACATCAGCCAACACCTACGAAGTCTCCACTGGCTCCCCGTGGAGAAAAGAGTCACTTTCAAAATCCTCACTCACGCCTACAAATGCCTACACAACAACGGACCCAAATACCTCAACGACAGAATCAACTTCCACGTACACAAAAGAAACCTCCGATCTTCCAACCTCGCACTGGCCGAAACCCCGTGCATCCACAGAGCCAGAGCAGGCAGAAGATCCTTCTCTCACATTGCAGCCAAGACCTGGAACGAGCTACCGGCAGACATCAGACGCGCCCCCTCCCTGAATACTTTCAGGAAGACCCTCAAGACCTGGCTCTTTGGCTAAACAGATCTGCGGACCCCCTCAGCGCCTTGAGACCTCACGGGTGAGTAGCGCGTTACAATTCCCTGATTGATTGATTGATTGATTGATAACAGCCCGCACTTTAAATATAACAAAAATAAATAAGTATAACACAATTTACATAATTGATAATCAATTAACTAATTAATTAACAATTAATAATTATTTGGCAATTAGTAAATGATTACCATCCCACTCTCGGCCCTAACATACCTAGCCAGAGCAACAAAAATATAACTTAAATGAATCAGAATTACCTAATGTACATAATTATTTATCAATTAAATAATTAATAATAAATAAGTAATTAATTGTTAATTAATTATTACTTAACTTCCCACTCTATATTCCTACAACCCCAAAAGCCCACACCAAAAATATAAAGTTATAACACAATTCACCTAATTAACCGCTTGACTGCGGCGCGGATTCTGCCGCGGTGCTGGGCGTTCCCTTGAGTGGGCGTGTCTGGGACCGCCCTCGGCCGTCCTCCACACACGCCCACCGTGACGTCGGACGGCCGGGGGCCGTCCGACGCATGGAAAGGGTTAATAATCAATTAAATAAGTTATAATAAATTGTCAAATTCTTGTTAAAATACTTATAACTTAATTAACTTCCCATCCTATATCCCTACAAACCCAGCAGCCTGCACCTAAAATATAACCCACAAATGTAATTATTACACAATTTACATAATTAATAATCAATTAAATTATTAGTAATAGATTATTAATTCATTAATAATTAAATATTACTTAATTAACTTCCCACCCTTTACACCTGCAAACCTAGAAACCTGCTACAACACTATAAATTACAATTAGCAATTAATTTAAAAATGAAAACCACTTAAAATTACAAACTATATTTAAAACTATTATTAACAATTACACAAATAGTAATACCATATAATTAATAAATAAACTAAAACACATTAGGATAATTAAAAACAATGTTGTTCACAACTATAATATTGAAAATGATAGTAACAACAATGATATTCCTAACAACGATATTACTTACCTGATAAAACAAAATCTTTGACAACAATATTTCTGCATCATGATATTCTAATATCACAAAATTATTTTTCTAATATTTCCTTCTCCCAATATTTACAACTCAATATTTTTTCAAAATACCCTACCCTAGTAGGCATGGATTTTGGTGTCTGTGACCCAGTCTAAAAAACTGTTGCAGTAGAACATTTGCACTATGATAAAGAAAATATTAGCCTCTCTTAGTGAGGAATTTGTATTAATTTTACAACTGTCATTTTGAACATATCCATAACTTTATGATGGTAAACCAAACAGTAGCCCTGTGAGTAGTTTATACTCAATACAGAAGGTCTGAGTTGGTAATGGTGATAAGCCAATAATGAGGACAAAAGTCATAACTGGGTCATTGGGAAAAGTTATTTCAGATGCCATAGAACTGATCTGTTTATAATGAAAAGATACATTAAAGGCAATAGGTCTGATTTATTTATAATGAAACGTATATGTTAAAGACAATAGTTGCTTAAGGGTGGAATTTTACTATATTGTTTTAAAGCCTGCAGTCATGTTTCTTGTTACATGAAATCTCACAGACTTCCTTTGCAGCTAAGGAATTCGGTGCTGATTACCTCATTTAACAAACTTTGAGGGTAAACGATTTGCATTGTAATAATTCTTGCTAGACTATCACCAAAAGGCCCGAGAGGCTTAGCTGCTATGCCTTGCCTGTCAAAATCAATAAAAATCCATATAAATATGTATATATATATATATCCTCTACCACTTCCGGTCTCCAACACTCGCTCGACCATAAAAACGACACAGCAATCGCAAGGTTAGTTGTATTCAACGTTTATTTCATCAGTTCAGGCTGTGACGCATTTCGGCAGGATCCCCTGCCTTGATCACACCTATATATATATAATTTTTTCTTCATCACGGCCCCATTCCTGACACTTACGGGAGCTCTCAGGCGAGCAATTTGTAATCTACATAATCGAATGCCCATGTTCTCTGAAATACGTGGGCAGTACAATATGTGAGCTCAAGAAGCGAATTTTGGAATATGTAAGGGCCACAATAAACACAGATCGAAGCAATGCAGTTGCAAAACATATGGAGAAAGAACATGGGGGCAACTGGAAAGAACTGAAATTGTAGGGGGTAGAAGCAGTGGAACGACACATACAGGGTGGTGATAGAGAAAAGATTCTAAGACAGAAAGAATCAAGGCATATCTTAACCTTTCGCACACTAACCCCGAATGGATTAAATCAAGACACAGAACTACACTCACATCTGTAAATTGGATTGTTATATTCATTTCATGGCTCCTGAGAGGCATAATTACACATTCTCCCTTTGTAAATATAGTATTTTTTACAGAGTATACACATGGTTTTTCACCACTTTATTTAGGTATTAATTATTATTTTATCACGGACAAATGATATTAAGCTGCACACACGAGCCTTGTATAAGGCATGAACTGAAATAACATAATAATGTTGCCTATTAATTTTGGGGATGTTCCATGAAATCATGTTACCATGCATATGAATTTATAGAGGTATTGCCCTAAATTGAATATAATGTATTGGTACTAATGACGCTTCAATAGCCACGAACATCATTTGTTGTTCGCTTTGCCCACCAGAGGGTTGGATGGTTGGTTGCACAGTACTGTTAGCAACATATTGATTGAAAGGAATGGCATTCCGCCAGTAGAATTGTAATCACAGTGGCTATCCCAAAACAAATACAATAGGGATAAACCAATGGTAAAGTAGACAAGGTTTTATTCTTCCATAGGCGTTAACAATTTGATTTGAATTGTAAATCCTTTGTGTGACTTGCAATATCATTTAATTTTAATTTCATGTTTCCTATCGGGAACACAAGCGGTATTTCACCTGGTGTTTTGTTTACTATTGATTTAAATTTAAAATCGGAAATTGTTTGTAATTTACACTACATGATCCACAATGCACAGCGGCACACCGCAGGATGTGATGTAAGATGCTCGTACCTGTATTTAAAAAATGAGAAAAAAATACAGCCGTTGTTTGTCTTTTTCCCCATGAACAAGGTCTCTGTTGAGACTGAAACGCGTTGGGTATTACCGGCATGCTAACAATAAATTGCTAAAAGAAACATTATTGGATTGGATTTTTGAATTATCCGTGAGTGCGAGTCGGATTCCTGATTGGAAACGCTTATGAAAAATATATATATATATATATATATATATTTAATATATATATATCTGTGTGTATGAATATATATACATATTTTTTATTTGATGCTAATTTCTAACTACAACGTCCCTGTAACATTGGGTTTTTTCTGTGAATTTCAATGGTTTTTTAAGTAGTAGTTACGTTTGCAGAGTGGTGGAGAAAGAGGGCTGAGCATCTGGCCAGCTCTCAGGAATCCCACTGTGTAGAACTTTCAGGAGGTACCAGGAGGGCTTCTTGGCCCCCAAGGTCCCTCAGGAGTAAATTGCCAGGATGTGCGTTTGCAGAGTGGTAGAAAAAGGGTGTGTGGCCTCCGAAGACCTCTTAGCAATCCTGCAGTGTGGGACTTACTGGAGGTAACAGGAGGGGTAGTTGGCCCACAAGGAAGTTGCAGTGGAGCCCTACTGTAATTTTAGCCATTTGCTCCGGGGAGGTGGTGGTCCCCTGGGCTGCGTGGGTTTTTTAAAAAAAAAATGTTATTTTCCATGACTCGGTTCAACCAAGTCACAAAGTGGCTGCCAACACTTCCTGGTTGGAAGTGTTGGCAGCCAATCAGATCTCAGCTCGAGATCTCAGGTGGGGTCGTGGATCCTCCGTGTCCCCAGCTATATATCTGAAAAACCTTTAAATTACTCTGCAACTACTGAATGGATTTACACCAACTCACAGAAAAGCACTTCCTTGGATCAACATCTACTTTCCTGCCAAATTTGCTGTAATTCCATTCAGCATTTCGGGCTGTAGCCGTGCCTAAATGTCCTATGGGAATTAACATGGGGAAAATACGCTTTTGAGCACTCCCTGATTCTCGGTGCCCGCTTGATGGATCACCCCGAAACTATCAAGATAGCAGTTGAAGTGACTATCATATCAGTTTTGAAACTTTCGTGAAGATTCGTCAAACGGCACCAAAGTTTTTAGCAAATGAAAAATGTTCTTTCTATGGGAACAAGGGCCTAACTATAACTACCTACTGGCAAGCACCAGTAGGTATATAGGTATATATATATATATATATATATATATATATATATATATATATATATATATATATGCAAAAACAGAAGCAGAGAACTCTGGGTAGTTCTCAAGTTTAGGTGGCAAGCAGCTCCAGTTAGAGCACTCTCAACACCAGCGACACTCTAAATTTGCTCACCTAAAATGTCTGTTTTTCTATCAAAGTTTTTAAGCATAGGATTAGCACAGTGCTATCTATGCCGAGATAGAAAGGGACAAAGTCTTTTGCCATTTTTACAGCAAAGTCTTTAAGCATAGGATTAGCACAGTGCTATTCCTGCAGAGCTGTAAAATGGCCAAAGCCTTTTACCACTTCAGGCACTGTATTACAGCTTTGGATTGGTAAAATATAATCCAAGCCAACCTGAAATGAATAAAAGCAACCCCTGACACATGTTTCGCTCACGTCAGAGCTCTTCAGAGAGGTATAGCTTTGTCCAGACACAAGGGAGCACCCAGTATAAGTCAAAACAAAACCCTTTGAGGCATAGAGTGACGAATAAATTATGCAAAAACAGAAGCAGAGAACTCTGGGTAGTTCTCAAGTTTAGGTGGAAAGCAGCTCCAGTAAGAGCACTCTCAACACCAGCGACACTCTAAATTTGCTCACCTCAAATGTCTGTTTTTCTATCAAGATTTTTAAACATAGGATAAGCGCAGTGCTATCCACGCCGAGATAGAAAGGGACAAAGTCTTTTGCCATTTTTACAGCAAAGTCTTTAAGCATAGGATTAACACAGTGCTATCCCTGCCGAGCTGTAAAATGGCCAAAGCCTTTTACCACTTCAGGCACAGTATTACAGCTTTGGATTGGTAAAATACCATCCAAGCCAAACTGAAATGAATAAAAGCAACCCATGACCCGTGTTTCACTCTCGTTAGAGCTCTTCAGAGAGGTATAGCTTTGTCCAGACACAAGGGAGCACCCAGTATAAGTCAAAACAAAACCCTTTCAGGCATAGAGTGATGAATAAATTATGCAAAACCAGAAGCAGAGAACCCTGGGTAGTTCTCAAGTTTAGGTGGAAAGCAGCTCCAGTAAGAGCACTCTCAACACCAGCGACACTCTAAATTTGCTCACCTCAAATGTCTGTTTTTCTTTCAAAGTTTTTAAGCATAGGATTAGCGCAGTGCTATCCACGCCGAGATAGAAAGGGACAAAGTCTTTTGCCATTTTTACAGCAAAGTCTTTAAGCATAGGATTAGCACAGTGCTATCCCTGCCGAGCTGTAAAATGGCCAAAGTCTTTTACCACTTCAGGCACAGTATTACAGCTTTGGATTGGTAAAATACCATCCAAGCCAACCTGAAATGAATAAAAGTAACCCCTGACACATGTTTTGCTCTCGTTAGAGCTCTTCAGAGAGGTATAGCTTTGTCCAGACACAAGGGAGCACGCAGTATAAGTCTAAACAAAACCCTTTCAGGCATAGAGTGATGAATAAATTATGCATAAACAGAAGCAGAGAACTCTGGGTAGTTCTCAAGTTTAGGTGGAAAGCAGCTCCAGTAAGAGCACTCTCAACACCAGCGACACTCTAAATTTGCTCACCTCAAATGTCTACTTTTCTATCAAAGTTTTTAAGCATAGGATTAGCGCTGTGCTAGGCACACCGAGATAGAAAGGGACAAAGTCTTTTGCCATTTTTACAGCAAAGTCTTTAAGCGTAGGATTAGCACACTGCTATCCCTGCCGAGCTGTAAAATGGCCAAAGCCTTTTACCACTTCAGGCACAGTATTACAGCTTTGGATTGGTAAAATACCATCCAAGCCAACCTGAAATGAATAAAAGCAACCCCTGACATGTGTTTCGCTCTCGTTAGAGCTCTTCAGAGAGGTATAGCTTTGTCCAGACACAAGGGAGCACCCAGTATAAGTCAAAACAAAACCCTTTCAGGCATAGAGTGATGAATAAATTATGCAAAAACAGAAGCAGAGAACTCTGGGTAGTTCTCAAGTTTAGGTGGAAAGCAGCTCCAGTAAGAGCACTCTCAACACCAGCGACACTCTAAATTTGCTCACCTCAAATGTCTGTTTTTCTATCAAAGTTTTTAAGCATAGGATTAGCGCAGTGCTATCCACACCGAGATAGAAAGGGACAAAGTCTTTTGCCATTTTTACAGCAAAGTCTTTAAGCATAGGATTAGCACAGTGCTATCCCTGCCGAGCTGTAAAATGGCCAAAGCCTTTTACCACTTCAGGCACAGTATTACAGCTTTGGATTGGTAAAATACCATCCAAGCCAACCTGAAATGCATAAAAGCAACCCCTGACACGTGTTTCGCTCTCATTAGAGCTCTTCAGAGAGGTATAGCTTTGTCCAGACACAAGGGAGCACCCAGTATAAGTCAAAACAAAACCCTTTCAGGCATTGAGTGATGAATAAATTATGCAAAAACAGAAGCACAGATCCCTGGGTAGTTCTCAAGTTTAGGTGGAAAGCAGCTCCAGTAAGAGCACTCTCAACACCAGCGACACTCTAAATTTGCTCACCTCAAATGTCTGTTTTTCTATCAAAGTTTTTAAACATAGGATTAGCGCAGTGCTATCCACGCCGAGATAGAAAGGGACAAAGTCTTTTGCCATTTTTAGAGCAAAGTCTTTAAGCATAGGATTAGCACAGTGCTATCCCTGCCGAGCTGTAAAATGGCCACAGCCTTTTACCACTTCAGGCACAGTATTACAGCTTTGGATTGGTAAAATACCATCCAAGCCAACCTGAAATGAATAAAAGCGACCCCTGACACGTGCTTTGCTCTCATTAGAGCTCTTCAGAGAGGTATAGCTTTGTCCAGACACAAGGGAGCACCCAGTATAAGTCAAAACAAAACCCTTTCAGGCATAGAGTGAGGAATAAATTATGCAAAAACAGAAGCAGAGAACTCTGGGTAGTTCTCAAGTTTAGGTGGAAAGCAGCTCCAGTAAGAGCACTCTCAACACCAGCGACACTCTAAATTTGCTCACCTCAAATGTCTGTTTTTCTATCAACGTTATTAAGCATAGGATTAGCGCAGTGCTATCCACGCCGAGATAGAAAGGGACAAAGTCTTTTGCCATTTTTACAGCAAAGTCTTTAAGCATAGGATTAGCACAGTGCTATCCCTGCCGAGCTGTAAAATGGCCAAAACCTTTTACCACTTCAGGCACCGTATTACAGCTTTGGATTGGTAAAATACCATCCAAGCCAACATGAAATGAATAAAAGCAACCCCTGACACGTGTTTCGCTCTTGTTAGAGCTCTTCAGAGAGGTATAGCTTTGTCCAGACACAAGGGAGCACCCAGTATAAGTCAAAACAAAACCCTTTCAGGCATAGAGTGACGAATAAATTATGCAAAAACAGAAGGAGAGAACTCTGGGTAGTTCTCAAGTTTAGGTGGAAAGCAGCTCCAGTAAGAGCACTCTCAACACCAGCGACACTCTAAATTTGCTCACCTCAAATGTCTGTTTTTCTATCAAAGTTTTTAAGCATAGGATTAGCGCAGTGCTATCCACGCCGAGATAGAAAGGGACAAAGTCTTTTGCCATTTTTTTTTTTTGGGGGACTTATTGTCAGAGTCTTACTAGAAGTGTTCCCAGGTTCTTCACAGGAGCAGAATGAAGCAGTTACCCAACGCCTCTCCAGAGGCACCCTCAAACCCTTGAAATATTTTAATGAGGGCACGAAGGAACCTCCAGGGGGGAAAGGGGAAGTGGACAGAGAAGAGACAGTCTCGCCTTCTGGGTGCCTGCTATGGAACTGCTGCTGCCAATCTTCCTTCACAGTAGTAGTATGTGCACTGCAAAATAAATAACAATTACAAGAGCCCTAAAACTACTGACTACTAACAATAATATTCCTCTCCTTCTTCTCTTACTCTTACATACCCTTTACTGACTAGACTTTAGCCTCTCTTCTGTTTCTGGGGTTATTAATCTTGGTCTCTCAATCGGTTTGTTTTTGTATCTCTCGTGAAGCCAGTTGTTTATTTAATACCTGAAAGACATATTGAAAATAAACTCAATAACCCCCTCTTTTAATCTGTGTTTCTATTTATCATTTTCTAAGAATAACCTATACTCACTAACTTCTCTTCTGTTTCTGGTTTATTAAGGGTTCCTTTACATCTGTGACCTTTAGGACTGGTAAGTATTCTCTTTATCCTTTTTTGCATTATATATACATTATGTACAGAGAAAATAATGGTGTAACTGAATTGACGTCTGTAGTCTCTTTCATTACTTTTAAACAAATCAAATTTCCTTATTAAGCTGTTAGGCTTCCTTGGTACTTGCGTGAACTGCCACAGAACTGTATTCAAGGATGTCGTCCTTCCTGTCGCCTCTTCGTAGGTCTGCCGACAAGAACTCTGGAACTTCTTAAGGAAATAACTGAACCGACGCATAAGCAGGGAATAACCTATCTACCGTCGAAATACTTCGAAACGCTTCTAACTACCCTAACTAGAAACTCACGACAAACTAAGGCTGAAGCACAACCATACGCGGTCGGTAACTTCAGTGAAGTGCGCAGAGCGGTGGGCGCGCTCGAGCTTCAAACAGCTCCTCGCGCTCTTCCTGAAACAACTAGAGCGCTGACTCTAGTAGGCCGCCATCTTGGAAAACCGCGTCTTCACTAATGCGGTCCAAGATTGATTTTGCCTCATAGTAGCTCCAACAGTTAGACAAGCCACACGGTTCAGTATGTATCGCTTCCTGACAGTACCCCTCCGCAAGGGGTTTCCCCAAGTCTTGGTTTAAGGGGTTTTGATCGTGGAAAGATTTTATCAACCTTGGAGCATTCAAATTAGAGAGCGGTTCCCAAGATCTTTCCTCAGGACCATATCCTTTCCAATCAACCAGGTAATACATTTTTCCTCGGGACCATTTGGAATCAAGGACTCTTTTAACCTCAAACTCCTCTCCTTCTTCTGTTTGAATTGGTTTGGGCAGAGATCGAAGTCTGAGATGTGGAGAGGATTTTTTCAATAAGGAAACATGGAACACAGGGTGTACTCGCAGCTGAGGGGGTAGACTTAATCTATAAGTCACTGAGTTTATCTTTTCCTTCACCTCGAAAGGACCAATGAAACGGGGCTGAAATTTCCTATTTCCTCTGAGTTTTAGATTTTTAGCATTTAGCCAAACCTTACTACCTATCGGATAATCTTCTTCCTGTCTTCTCTTACGGTCGGCATGACGTTTATACTGTTCTTTTGCTCTCTCTAGTTTTTCACTTGCTGAATCATGGGTTTCTCTTAGCTGCTGAATGAACTCCTGAACTGCTGGAACGGGGACTTCACTAGTGCTAATCATTAAGGTTGGGTGTCGCCCATAATTTAAATAGAAGGGGGTATAGCCAGTAGAACTGTTTTGGGAATTATTGTGTGCAAACTCTGCGGCCCACAGGAGATCAACCCAGTCCCCTTCCTGGTCCAACAAGAACAATCTCAAATACTGCTCAAGTTCTTGATTAGCTCTTTCTGTCTGCCCATCTGTCTCTGGGTGAAAGCTAGTTGAAAACCTAACCTCAATATTCAATCCTCTAGTAAAGGCCTTCCAAAATCGGGACAGGAACTGAGTACCTCGATCAGAAATGAGAACCTTAGGTATGCCATGTAACCTCACCAGGTGTAGACTGAACTGAATAGCTAGCTCTTGGGCACTAGGGATGTTTTTTAAAGGGACAAAGTGAGCCATCTTAGTAAAAGAATCCACCATCACCAAAATGGTGTTATAACCTTGGCAGGGAGGCAAGTCTGTAATCAAGTCTAATGTCACTGTGTGCCAGGGGTGAGGGTGTGGGAAGAGGCCGTAGCAAACCCTGTGGAGATTGCCTTGTTGATTTTCCCTGAGCACAGATCCCACAACCAAGAACATATTCTTTAATGTCTTTTGACATCTTTGGCCACAAAAATTGTCTCTTAATCAATTCGTCTGTTTTATTGATTCCTTTATGGCCAGCCATGGGATGATCATGATTCTCGTATAGAATTTGGTCTCGTAATTCAGTAGTGGGTAAGTACAAAAATCCGTTGTGATAAGGCAATCCTTCTCGAATTTCCCTGGACGGGTCTTCATCCAGCCAGACTTGTTTTTCTTCTTCTGAGAGAGAGCTCTTGACCTTTCTTTCCAGAGTTTCATTAACCACAGTGGCCACAATCTTTGAGTCTGGAATTATCTTTTGGTCAACAATCTCCTTCTTTAAACCTTCAGTGTTTATTCTAGATAAGGCGACTGCCTTCCCGTTTTTACTTCCAGGTCTGTAAGTAATCACAAAATTATAATCTGCAAAATACAGGGACCACCTGAGTTGTCTTGGAGTCAAGGTTCTTGCTGATTTTAGGAACTGTAGATTTTTATGATCTGTAAAGACTGTTGCAGTATGTTTGGCTCCCATAAGATGATGTCTCCACTCTTTAAAGGCATCCTTTATTGCAAGTAACTCTTTTCGGTGATTGTATAATTAACTTCTGCTGGAAGAAGTTTTCGGGAATGATAAGCAACTGGGTGTAGTTGACCAGTTACTTTATGCCTCTGGGATAAAACTCCTCCAATAGCTTGATCCGAGGCGTCTGTTTCCAGATAGTAAGGTTCATTCGGATCAGCGTGAAGCAGAATTGGAGCTGTTGTAAAGCTTTTCTTCAAGGACTGGAAGGCAGCTTCTGCTTCCTCAGACCAAACAAAGGGAATTCCTTTCCTTAATAGACGTGTGATAGGGATGACCTTTTGAGAAAAGTCTGCAAATCCTATAAACCTCTGAATCTCTTTCACACTGGTAGGAGATGGCCACTCCAGGACTGCTTGAATTTTACGCTCATCCATGGTTATACCTTCTGGAGCAAGAACAAAACCGAGGAAATCTACGGAACGGACGTTAAAGGCACACTTCTCAAGCTTAACGAATAAGTTGTTCTTCCGGCTTTTCTAAGACTCCTCTGACATGTTCTGGATGTTCTTCCTCTGACGCAGAATAGATCAAAATGTCATCAATATAGACAATAGCACACTTGTCAATGTGCTCACTCAAAATGTCGTTAATAAAGTACTGGAAGGCGGCCGGAGCATTACAAAGACCGTAGGGCATAACCTGGTACTCAAAGAGGCCAAACTTAGTCCTGAATGTAGTCTTCCACTCATCGCCCTCTCTGATTCGGACAAGATGATATGCGCCTCTAAGATCCAATTTTGTATAGATTTGGGCTCCTTTTAGCTGGTCCAAGAGGACCGAGATCAGAGGCAATGGGTATCTGTTCTTGATCGTTATCCGATTGAGAGCGCGATAATCTATACAGGTCCTCAAATCACCTTCTTCCTTCTTGGGTACAAAAAATAACGGAGAGGAGACAGGAGACTGAGAAGGTCTGATGAATCCGTTCTTCAGATAGGTTTGAATGTACTCTTTAGGTATTTATCCTCCTTTTCAGTCAAGGCATAGATTCTGCTGCAAGGAGATTCGCCCCTGGTTCCAGTTCGATTTTGCAATCATAGGGGCGGTGTAGGGAAGTTTATCCGCCTCCACTTCACTAAACACGTCTTGATAATCCTTGTATAATTCTGGAATTTCCTCAGTGTGAATGACGCACACAGTAGCCCCGCTGTCACACAAACTTGTGGCTAGACTGGATTCCTTCACTTCATTCTCCTCATGAAAACAGAACTCCTTGCAAAAATCTGAATTCATCTGAATGGATCGTTTCTCCCAATCTATTTGAGGATTATGCTCTGTCAGCCAGGGGAGGCCCAAGATCAGTTGAAATTGTGGCGCATCAATTAGATTGAACTGTAAAATTTCTCGATGTCCATCTGGAAGGACAAGCTCCACCTTTTCTGTATGACTCACAATGGGGCCAGAAGAGAGGTTCGCTCCATCTACCGCTCTCACCGCTTCACTCTTCTCTTTGCGAACTGCCATTAGACCGATTCTGGTAGCGAACTTCAAATCGCAAAAATTACCGGTAGCTCCGGAGTCAATCATAACTGGAATGTCGGAATGGGTTGTTGATCTGAATTTTAACACAACAGGTAAGGTTAAATGTGGAGCTGCAGATTGTAGGATGTTTGCTAGCTGATGAGTATCGGGGGTTGAGTCTTCTCTCGCATCCACGAGTCCAACCCCCTCCTACTGGTGGTGCCGCAAGTTTTCCTTCAACGAAGACTTAGGTTTCTTTGGGCAAATCTTGACAAAATGGCCGCTGGCCCCACAGTACATACAAAGGTTGTTTAATCTCCTTTTCTCTTTTTCTTCTTTTGAGAGAGGCCCACGAACTGCTCCAATTTGCATAGGTTCCACAGTTTGATTATTTTCTACGGTTTTGGAACCTTCCGACCTCATTCGATCGAATCTGGGCACATTAGAGCGAAATTCTCTTCTTTTGTCACCTCTTCTCTCCTTCTGCCTGTAATCTAATTCCAGGACCAGATCAATTAAGGCGGATACCTCAGTGGGTCTACTGGGTATTTGAGAGAGAGCGTCTTTTAGTTCATCCTTCAAACCCCGGTAAAACAGCGCAGCCCTCTTATTTTCTGGCCAGTCTGTTTCCACTATGAGCTTATTGAATTGAGCCAGATAAGGCACCAACTCCTTGTTTCCTTGCTTTATCTCTAAAAGCTCATTGTCTGTCGCTTGAGCAACTTTTCTTCGATCAAAGATTCTTAAGAACTCCTTTTTGAACTCTTCGAAATCATACAGGATGGTTGCGTCTTTAGAAACTAACGGTAAGGACCAAGCTGCTGCGTCACTGCATAAATAGGATAAGATGAAGGCCACCCAGGACTGTGCATCAGGGAAAATGGTGGGTCGGCACATGAAATGAAGTGAACATTGGGTCAGGAAAATTTGGGCCTTTTGAGGGTCTCCACTGAATCGTTCTGGGGGGGCTAGTGGAATAACTGGGGACAAGGAATGCACAACCTGCGTAGTAATTCTAGGGTGAGAAACTAATGAGGGACTAGTAGCCTGTGAGTCTGGAGATACCCCTGCAAAACTTGGGCCTGAAAAATATCCATCCATCTTATTCGCTAGATCTGTGGTTTCTCTCCTTGAAGTCATCAGTTCCTGTCTTAAACTTCTATTCTCTTCTCTAACGGCTAACAACTCCTTTTGAATGGCCTCTAAAACCCCTCCCAAGTTCTTTAGGTCGAGACCCTCTGCCATTCTGCTCAGGTGAGTAAAAATCGTGGGCACTTCACTCTGTCAGAGTCTTACTAGAAGTGTTCCCAGGTTCTTCACAGGAGCAGAATGAAGCCGTTACCCAACGCCTCTCCAGAGGCACCCTCAAACCCTCGAAATATTTTAATGAGGGCACGAAGGAACCTCCAGGGGGAAAGGGGAAGTGGACAGAGAAGAGACAGTCTCGCCTTCTGGGTGCCTGCTATGGAACTGCTGCTGCCAATCTTCCTTCACAGTAGTAGTATGTGCACTGCAAAATAAATAACAATTACAAGAGCCCTAAAACTACTGACTACTAACAATAATATTCCTCTCCTTCTTCTCTTACTCTTACATACCCTTTACTGACTAGACTTTAGCCTCTCTTCTGTTTCTGGGGTTATTAATCTTGGTCTCTCAATCGGTTTGTTTTTGTATCTCTCGTGAAGCCAGTTGTTTATTTAATACCTGAAAGACATATTGAAAATAAACTCAATAACCCCCTCTTTAATCTGTGTTTCTATTTATCATTTTCTAAGAATAACCTATACTCACTAACTTCTCTTCTGTTTCTGGTTTATTAAGGGTTCCTTTACATCTGTGACCTTTAGGACTGGTAAGTATTCTCTTTATCCTTTTTTGCATTATATATACATTATGTACAGAGAAAATAATGGTGTAACTGAATTGACGTCTGTAGTCTCTTTCATTACTTTTAAACAAATCAAATTTCCTTATTAAGCTGTTAGGCTTCCTTGGTACTTGCGTGAACTGCCACAGAACTGTATTCAAGGATGTCGTCCTTCCTGTCGCCTCTTCGTAGGTCTGCCGACAAGAACTCTGGAACTTCTAAGGAAATAACTGAACCGACGCATAAGCAGGGAATAACCTATCTACCGTCGAAATACTTCGAAACGCTTCTAACTACCCTAACTAGAAACTCACGATTGAACTAAGGCTGAAGCACAACCATACGCGGTCGGTAACTTCAGTGAAGTGCGCAGAGCGGTGGGCGCGCTCGAGCTTCAAACAGCTCCTCGCGCTCTTCCTGAAACAACTAGAGCGCTGACTCTAGTAGGCCGCCATCTTGGAAAACCGCGTCTTCACTAATGCGGTCCAAGATTGATTTTGCCTCATAGTAGCTCCAACAGTTAGACAAGCCACACGGTTCAGTATGTATCGCTTCCTGACACTTATACTGGGTGCTCCCTTGTGTCTGGACAAAGCTATATATATTTTAGAGGATTTTTTTCTTTTATTGTTTTTTCCTCCCTTTTTTTATCTATGACTATATGAATTTTAACATCTTTTAACATCTTGTATTCTGCTTTACCCTTGCTGTATTGTAGCCAAGGTGTACCTCATAGAGACCATCAATATAATTTTTCTAATATGCCTTTAGAACTAGTCATGTGAGTCATTATATCTAATTCCTTAAGAATATATATGTTATATAATTATTTTGTAACATGCAGCCTCTAAGTACCCTCTTAGCTATAAGTCGTGTTTTACCTTCAGCGAAGTATATCGTCTTCTAAAAACCATAACACTTTTGATGAGCTAAAATTTAGATCATGTTATAAGATGAAGATAATTAAGTGAAACTCAAGTGAAGACGAGGAGAATAACAAGGAAAATTAAGAGCGAAAATAGTAAAAGAAATCTATAAAAGTGTGGATAATATTGAAAGAAACAAGGGGAATCACCAGCAGTAGAAAAATATAATAGATGGATCACTGTTTTTAATCATCACTAAATATTTAGCACAGCACTAGTTTGCACATAGTAAGTTGGAATATGGAAATGGCAATTTAAGGATGACATACCATTGAATAAAATGAAACAGGGATTTATCCCATTAGTTTTGAGTTTCCTATATTTGTTCCGTAGCATGAATATATCTTGTTTAATATGATACATATCAGGCATTATTAATAATGATTCTCATGATAGTAACAGAATGGACTGTGAATTTTTAAAAAAATATAGTGTGGTCTGTGCATATAGGCTATCTGAGGTTTGTTGGTGGACGACTATTTCAAGGATTTATCCTATGAATAATGATATTGAGTATTATGTGTTTAAATTTGTCGCAGGCTCTCGGTAAGGACATTCCTGCCACCAACTTTTATCATTTAAATTGTGATATTTTTAACAATGTATTTTACATGAATGCAGTTTTGCACATATCAGCACTATATGCACTTTATCCAGCAAATATTGAGATATGTAGTACAAGAATGTGGAAACCTTTATGCTCAATGAATATATATGGCCGCAATATTTTTACCATTTCCATTGTAACTATTGTCACGTGGTGGAATTTGAACAATGCACTGTCACTTTAAAAGCTGTGATCTGCCACTATCACATTGTCATGTGAACAAGGCTCGGACGAGCCGAAACGTTATGGCGGCATATAGCGAATAAATAATTTTTGCACTTATCTGCTGGTCCGTGTCCGTGCTTGCTGTGGAGGTGGCGAGGAGAAGTTTCTGCTGCTCAGCTGCGGAGTTGGTGATATATATATATATATATATTATCTACTGGCGGTCGCCAGTAGATAGTTATAGTTAGGACCTATTTTCCATAGGAAATCCGCGACATTCTATTTGAAATAACTCTCTGTGCCGGTTGACGAATCTTCGCGAAATTTTCAAACTTTATGGCGCGCTCCGGTCCGCTCCTACCCTGAAAGTCTCAGGGTGATTCGTCAAGCGGTGGCCGAGAAAAAGGGGGTCCCAAAACGCGTTTTCCCCATTCATTTTCCCATAGGAAACTTTAGACACGGCTACAGCCCGAACTGCTGTACGGAATTACACCAAATTTGGCAAAGAGGTAGTTCTTGGTTCAGAAAGAACCCTTTTGTTAAATGGTGTAAATCCGTTCAGTAGTTGCGGAGAAATTAAAAAATAAGAGTCATAAAATCAATTTCCCATAGGAAACTTTATGCAAGGCTACAGCCCGAACTGCTGAACGGAATTACACCAAATTTGGCAAAGAGGTAGTTCTTGGTTCAAAAAGAACCCTTTTGTTAAATGGTGTAAATCCGTTCAGTAGTTGCTGAGAAAATCAAAAGTAAAAACACATATATATCTGGGCGGAGCCTAACCACACATGTCATCGTGAGATCTGATTGGCTGTCAGCACTTCATCCTGGAATTGCTGGCAGCCATCTTGGGACCAATATAAATGATAGTACCCCATTGAAATGCATTGTAGTGAATCGAAGATTTTGAGGGTTACCAAAAGGAGAACTATAAAGGGTGATAACAGACTTTAGTTACATTAGAATTCATTTGTTGATGGTACCATACTAATTTCAGGAATTGTGGTGTGTTCTAAGGTGATTTTACCCTGTGAAAACCTTCTGCTGGGATATCATGAATCATGTTTGAGAGAAAACTATTTTCACATGCTTGTCCCATACAGTTTTGGAAGGTGCCCCAGAAGCTAAAATGAGAGCATATTTTCTGTAAATTCACATTATCTTTCCCAGTCATGTGAGAATGAAGTCTGACATTCTCAGTAAAACATGTACATCCAACAAGGGCAGAGACTGTCAGTTGATCCCTTTGTGTTCTACTGCAGCTTCCCAGAGTGTTCTAAAGAACAACTAGAGTGCTAACAGCCTTACTTATGACAAAAGTATGGCACACCTGAAGCCATCTTGATTGGAATAAACTGGTAACACTTAAAACATTTAATTTAAAAAGGAACAAAATGATGGGGTTCATCTTGTCATAGAAATTATGGTTAGTGCTCTGGAAAGAAAAATTAGGACATGTTTCAAGTGTGATCTCAAATATCTTCCTGTTATATTTCAACAGGAGCAGCCTGTCAGTTGATGCCTTTGTGTTCTACTGCAGCTTCCCAGAGTGTTCTAAAGAACAACTAGAGCGCTAACTAGTCTTACTTATGACAAAAGTATGGCACACCTGAAGCCATCTTGATTGGAATAAACTGGTAACACTTAAAACATTTAATTTAAAAAGGAACAAAATGATGGGGTTCATTTTGTCATAGAAATTATGGTTAGTGCTGTAGAAAGAAAAATTAGGACATGTTTCAAGTGTGATCTCAAATATCTTCCTGTTATATTTCAACAGGAGCAGCCTGTCAGTTGATGCCTTTGTGTTCTACTGCAGCTTCCCAGAGTGTTCTAAAGAACAACTAGAGCGCTAACAGTCTTACTTATGACAAAAGTATGGCACACCTGAAGCCATCTTGATTGGAATAAACTGGTAACACTTAAAACATTTAATTTAAAAAGGAACAAAATGAGGGGTTCATTTTGCCATAGAAATTATGGTTAGTGCTGCAAAAAGAAAATGTAGTGCATGTTTTAAGTGAGATCTCAAATCCTCTTCTATTTCATTAGAAAATTCTGACATGCAGACTGAAACAATCACTTTCAATACCAGCAGTAGACTTCCAGTTAACTCCTTGGTGAGCAGTAGCTTTACTACAGTGATCTAATGAACAACTAGAGTAATAACATTCTGAATTTATGGCAAATGTGTGACACATCTGAATGCCTTCTTGATGGAATCAAAGTAAAAACTGAAAGTATTTCCTACTGAGGAGACTGCAGTAAATGAGGAAATTAGGAAACTTCATAACAAAGAAGTCTTCCAAGATGGCCACCAGTGAAAAAAGAGCCCAAATGAAGCACAAATATTACCCAGATGTAGCCCACATATAGCCCAATGACAAAAGTGTGCAAAACACTTTTATTTTTAGTTTTTTTGTAGTTTTATGTAGTGCAGACTGGTCAGGTATTGGAGCGTTGCATCTTAAAACATGACCCCTACACTACAAAAACACCACTGCACTACCCTAAACCCTAAAACACTACCCCAGCACGACCCCCTACACTACACAAGCACCACTGCACTATCCTAAACCCTAAAACACTACCCCCAGCATGACCCCCTACACTACACAAACACCACTGCACTGCCCTAAACCCTAAACACCCCTACAAACACCTCACCCCAACACCACTGCACTACCCTAAATCCTAAAACACTACCCCCAGCACGACCCCCTACACTGCCCGAACACCACTGCACTGCCCTAAACCCTGAAACACATACCCCTAGCACGACCCCCTACACTGCCCGAACACCACTGCACTGCCCTAAACCCTGAAACACCACCCCCAGCACGACCCCCTACACTGCCCGAACACCACTGCACTGCCCTAAACCCTGAAACACCACCCCTGCATGACCCCTACACTGCCCGAACACTACTGCACTGCCCTAAACCCTGAAACACCATCCCCAGCACGACCCCCTACACTGCACGAACACCACTGCACTGCCCTAAACCCTGAAACACTACCCCCAGCACGACCCCCTACACTGCCCGAACACCACTGCACTGCCCTAAACCCTGAAACACCACCCCCAGCACGACCCCCTACACTGCCCGAACACCACTGCACTGCCCTAAACCCTGAAACACCACCCCCAGCAAGACCCCCTACACTGCCCGAACACCACTGCACTGCCCTAAACCCTGAAACACCAGCCCCAGCACGACCCCTACACTGCCCGAACACCACTGCACTGCCCTAAACCCTGAAACACCACCCCCAGCACGACCCCCTACACTGCCCGAACACCACTGCACTGCCCTAAACCCTGAAACACCACCCCCAGCACGACCCCCTACACTGCCCGAACACCACTGCACTGCCCTAAACCCTGAAACACCACCCCTGCACGATCCCCTACACTGCCCGAACACCACTGCACTGCCCTAAACCCTGAAACACCACCCCCAGCACGAACCCCTACACTGCCCGAACACCACTGCACTGCCCTAAACCCTGAAACACTACCCCAGCAAGACCCCCTACACTGCCCGAACACCACTGCACTGCCCTAAACCCTGAAACACCACCCCCAGCAAGACCCCCTACACTGCCCGAACACCACTGCACTGCCCTAAACCCTGAAACACCACCCCCAGCATGACCCCCTACACTGCCCGAACACCACTGCACTGCCCTAAACCCTGAAACACCACCCCCAGCACGACCCCCTACACTGCCCGAACACCACTGCACTGCCCTAAACCCTGAAACACCAGCCCCAGCACGACCCCCTACACTGCCCGAACACCACTGCACTGCCCTAAACCCTGAAACACCACCCCAGCACGACCCCTACACTGCCCGAACACCACTGCACTGCCCTAAACCCTGAAACACCAGCCCCAGCACAACCCCGTACACTGCCCGAACACCACTGCACTGCCCTAAACCCTGAAACACCAGCCCCAGCACGACCCCCTACACTGCCCGAACACCACTGCACTGCCCTAAACCCTGAAACACCAGCCCCAGCACGACCCCCTACACTGCCCGAACACCACTGCACTGCCCTAAACCCTGAAACACCACCCCCAGCAAGACCCCCTACACTGCCCGAACACCACTGCACTGCCCTAAACCCTGAAACACCACCCCCAGCAAGACCACCTACACTGCCCGAACACCACTGCACTGCCCTAAACCCTGAAACACCACCCCCAGCACGACCCCTACACTGCCCAAACACCACTGCACTGCCCTAAACCCTGAAACACCACCCCCAGCACGACCCCCTACACTGCCCGAACACCACTGCACTGCCCTAAACCCTGAAACACCAGCCCTCAGCACGACACCCTACACTGCCCGAACACCACTGCACTGCCCTAAACCCTGAAACACCAGCCCCAGCACGACCCCCTACACTGCCCGAACACCACTGCACTGCCCTAAACCCTGAAACACCAGCCCCAGCACGACCTCCTACACTGCCCGAACACCACTGCACTGCCCTAAACCCTGAAACACCACCCCCAGCACGACCCCCTACACTGCCCGAACACCACTGCACTGCCCTAAACCCTGAAACACCAACCCCAGCAAGACCCCCTACACTGCCCGAACACCACTGCACTGCCCTAAACCCTGAAACACCACCCCAGCACGACCCCTACACTGCCCGAACACCACTGCACTGCCCTAAACCCTGAAACACCACCCCCAGCACGACCCCCTTTACTGCTCGAACACCACTGCACTGCCCCAAACCCTGAAACACCACCCCCAGCACGACCCCTACACTGCCCGAACACCACTGCCCTAAACCCTGAAACACCACCCCTGCACGACCCCCTACACTGCCCGAACACCACTGCACTGCCCTAAACCCTGAAACACCACCCCCTACACTGCCCGAACACCACTGCACTGCCCTAAACCCTGAAACACCACCCCCAGCACGACCCCCTACACTGCCCGAACACCACTGCACTGCCCTAAACCCTAAAACACCACCCCCAGCATTACCCCCTACACTGCCCAAACACCACTGTACTGCCCTAAACCCTAGAACACTACCCCCAGCACGACCCCCTACACTACCCGAACACCACTGCACTACCCTAAACCCTAAAATACTACCCCCAGCACAACCCCCTACACTACCCGAACACGACTGCACTGCCCTAAACCCTCAAACACTCCCCCAGCACGACCCCTACACTACCCGAACACCACTGCACTGCCCTAAACCCTAAAACACTCCCCCAGCATGACCCCCTACACTACCCGAACACCACTGCACTGCCCTAAACCCTAAAACACTCCCCCAGCACGACCCCTACACTACCCAAACACCACTGCACTGCCCTAAACCCTAAAACACTACCCCCGCATGACCCCCTACACTACCCAAACACCAATGCACTACCCTAATCCCTAAAACACTACCCCCGCATGACCCCCTACACTACCCTAAACCCTAAAACACTACCCCGCATGACTCCCTACACTACCCAAAGACCACTGCACTACCCTAAACCCTAAAACACGACCTCCTACACTACAGAAACACCCCTGCACTACCCTAAACCCTAAAACACTGACCTCCTACACTACACAAACACCACTGCACTACCCTAAACCCTAAAACACTACCCCCAGCAGTACCCCTACACTACCCAAACACCACTGCACTAACCTAAACCCTAAAACACTACCCCCAGCAGTACCCCTACACTACCCAAACACCACTGCACTACCCTAAATCACTACCCCCAGCACGACCCCTACACTACCCAAACACCACTGCACTACCCTAAACCCTAAAACACTACCCCCAGCACGACCCCCTACACTACCCAAACACCACTGCACTACCCTAAACCCTAAAACACTCCCCCAGCACGACTCCCTACACTACCCAAACACCACTGCACTACCCTAAACCCTAAATCTACCCCCAGCATGACCCCCTACACTACACAAACACCACTGCACTACCCTAAACCCTAAAACACTACCCCCAGCACGACCCTCTTCACTACCTAAACACAACTGCACAATTTGTTACAGGCGTTGCAACGCAGGCCTGTGGTGCTTACTGGAAGTACCTAGTGGGCTAGTTGGGCCCCAGGGACCCTCAGGATTCAAGGTGACCTAATCCCTCAACTTAAAACGCACCACGGGGCGCGTTTGCACAGTGGTGAAGGGAGGGGCGGGGCCTCAGGTGACATGTGCGCAAACACGCCCTGTGGTGCTTTTAAGTTGGGGAATTAATTCCCTTTGAATCCTGAGGGACCCTGGGGCCAACTAGCCCACCAGGTACCTTCAGTAAGCACAACAGAGTTGCGTTGCAGAGAGGTGAAAAAGGTGCGTGGCCTCGGAACGCCTCTCTGCAACTCAGCTCTGTGGTCCTAACTGTAGGTACCTGGGGGCTAGTTGGGCCCCAGGGACCCTCAGAATTCAAGGGGACTTAATCCCGCAACTTAAAACGCGCCACGGGTGCGTTTGCACACATGTCACCTCAGGCCCCCTCCCTTCACCACTGTGCAAACGCGCCCTGTAGCGCTTTAAGAGGTAGTTTTAATCCCCTGCCCTATTATGTACTAGGGACTTGCAGAGGAGGTCATGCTAATCACAGGGGTACCCCAACGCATAGTGTTCCCTAGTGTATGTAGGTGTTTTCACTGTATTCTAAGTGTCTTTTAGCATAGCACTGGCTCTGGTTAGTCAGAGTCAGTTACCACCAGTACCCGTCTGAAAAGTTGTGGGCACAGGATGATTTTGCAACAAGGCCTCTTTCTGCTCCTCTGTTGGTTCTTTCTGCACATCTTTTGCTTCTTTCTGTGCGTTTTTTCTTCTTTCTTCACATGTCCTACCTCTGTAGGCATAGTTAGAAACTAGCATTTAAAAAACCTTTGAAATTCACTTAAAAATCATAGGTTTCAGGCACGTTATAGTTAGAAATTAGCATTTAAAAACCTTTGAAATTCACTGAAAAAACCATAGGTTTCAGACACGTTATAGTTAGAAATTAGCATTTAAAAACCTTTGAAATTCACTGAAAAACCATAGGTTTTAGGGACAGTTATAGTTAGTTGGACATTTCACTCGTACAAAACCATAGAAATTCCCGTTATAGTTAGTTCAGCTAACTATAACTCGCGCCCGCAATGCACTGCTGATGACGTCACATATTACATCACTCATGACATGGTCAGTGACATCACTGATGACATCACTGATGACATCTCAAATGACATCACTGATGACATCATCCATGTGATAATTTCATGCATCTTCTCACACCCTAATATAACTTTTGATACACCCACTCTAAATTACAGACTGCCATTCTCAAAACCATAGACACTCCAACACCAAAACTACATACCCACTCACTGATTCTTAGGTCTACACACACATCCACTCACTCACCCGTACAGTCACTCATACTTAGTCACTCAGTACAGGACTATCATATGCACTCATACACCTATATAAACACTCACACACCGCCACTCATCCATAGAGGTACTCACACACCTAGTCAGTCATGCAAAAACTTAATCACACACCCATTTACTCACCTATACAGTTATACACACACCAGCTCACTTACTCATACAAATACTAGCACATTCTTACACTCTTATACAATCACTGATACAAGTACACACTCATCCATACAGCCACTCTCACAATCACACACTCTCACTTATAGCCATTTATATACTCCAACACACATATATACTGCCTTTCACATATGTAGTTACTCACACATGTACCACTGAGATATACATTCAATCACTAACACACCCATACACACACTCACCCACCCATACAGTCCATCACAGATGCACTCTTGAAACCATGCACCCAGTGAATCACCAACTCACACATCTATGCACAGAGTCACACACACCCCACCCACACAAACACTCAGGCACCCATACAGATACTCAGACAATCAATCAATAACCCATGTAGACACTCATGTAGCTATTCAGAAAGTCATGCAGCCGCTTACAAACCAACAGACAGACGGATACAGACATTCACACAGTTTAGTCACTAACCCATGCATTCAGTAAGATACATTTAATCACTCACTTGTAGAGTCAGTCACTCACGTACTAAATCATCCATTCAGACACTTATACACCCACTCATTCTTCAATACGCCTTTCCCTATATATATTAAACATATTTAAACTTTACAGAAACACACAGTCACTGGATGATGTCATCAGTGATGTCATTTGAGATGTCATCAGTGATGTCATCAGTGATGTCACTGACCATGTCATGAGTGATGTAATATGTGACGTCATCAGCAGTGCATTGCGGGCGCGAGTTATAGTTAGCTGAACTAACTATAACGGGGAATTTCTATGGTTTTGTACGAGTGAAATGTCCAACTAACTATAACTGTCCCTAAAACCTATGGTTTTTCAGTGAATATATATATATATATATATATATATATACATACATATATATATATACATTCAGAGAGGGATGATTCCTTACTCTGATCGTGCCGGAGGACTGGCATTGTTGCAAAGCCATAAAACTAGTGGCATATGGAACACCGAGTATTCACAAGACAGCGTGAGTAAAAAATAAACCCACTATGACTTTTTGATGCATGCACAATAAAGAATGAACTTTTAACCGAGAAAGGCATATGGATGTAACTTGACTCCATGCATCACATCGCAATTACCTGTGAAATGCATCAAGGGAAGTGAAGTCTTCAAGCTGGTCATGTGACTTTTTTAAATAAAAGGCGCGCACGAATGCACTTAGCACTTTATCTCCACCTGTGAACAAGACAAATGCTGTCGAAACGCGTAAGGAAAAGGAGAATTTCTGGCATTGCTGTGCCTGTAAATAAAATGCTTGCACTCCGGTAATGGGCCTCAATGTGGTTCTTGATGGAAATGCAATTGATGGGCTGCTCCGTGCCCATTATTCCGGGGCCACCCTGTAGGGTCGGGGGCTCCTTTGCTCGGAGGTTTTTCGTTTGGATATATATATATATATATACACATACATATATATATATATACACATATATATATATATATATATATATATATATATATTTATATATATATATATATATTTATATATATATATATATATATATATATATATATATATATGCATATATATATATATATATATATATATATATATATACATATATGTATACTCACTGGACACATTTTCAACGTACAAAACCACTGAAATTCACCAGTTATAGTTCTAGTAACTATAACATGCACCCCACCATGCACAATTTTCTCAAGAATAGTTTTATTGCAAATGTTGCAGTGAGATTATCAATGATGTCATACATAATGTAATGAGTGATGTAATATGTGGGGTAATTAGCAATGTGTTGCGAGGGCATGAGTTATAGTTACTCTTAGGCATGACTTATAGTTACTTAAGATAACTATAAGCATAACTGGTGAATTTTAGCGGTTTTGTATGTTAAAGATTTTACTTTGTCACTGAAAGTTTCACCTAACTATAACCTCATATGAACCTTTCTTTTTTTCACTGATTTTCTAGGGTTTTTCAACGTGAAGCAATATTTAATTGCCATACATAAAGCTAACCCCTGCTGTGTCCAGGCCCTGGGTTCAATCCCCATGGGCAGCTAATCCCACGTCATGGATGGCCCTCAGCACAGTGCAGCGTGTGGTTGGCTGCAAGGCCTGGCTCCCCCCTCCCCAAGTAACTTTGGGCCCTAGGGACCCCAGCTCCTGTAGCATTTTTTTAAAGGGGAGGGAGCGTGTGGTCCCCCTCCCAAAGGAGACCCCAATCGCCAGGGCCTTTCTGTTAAATCAAAGGGAAGGGGATGCACGCCCCCTTCCTAAGCTAATAGTGGCTGGTGTGACCCCCTCGCCGGGGTCTTTGTTTTTTATTGAGGGGAGGGGGACAAGCAGCCCCCTCCTCAAGCCACTAAGGGCCCCAGGGACCCCTTCCCCTGGGGCCAAATTCCACTAATAAATGGAGGGAGTTTGTGCCCCCCCGAGCTTTAATTGGCCCTGATGATCACATCCCCAGGATCAAATGCCTTGAAAAAAAGGGGAGGGCCCCAAGCAGCCCCCCCTTCTTCAAGCCTCTGCCCCTTTTGGGTGGGAACCCCCGTGGCCCCAGCTGGCTCCCTCCATGCCTGGCTGGAGCAGTTGATTTTTGTTTGCTCCCACCAGACAAGGGCAATGTGAGTTTCCTCTTCCTCTGGTTGAGCCTCTTGTGGCTTTTGTTTTCAACCGGCCCAGTGTGAAGAGTTTAAATTCCTTTAAAAAAGTGTCTTTTTCTCCTGTAGAGTCTGAGCTTTTAGATGCATCACTGTCATTAGCACTACTGTCTTCTTATGGTTCTGAAGTTAAGGTCATTTTTTGTTTCAAATGCTGTTGTTCCTGTTGGATTATTTGTACTAAAGTATTTATCTCTTCCTCAAGTTTCTCAAGTTTTTCATTTAATTTGTTCATATTATCTTCCAATTCTTGTTTTTCAATCTTTGTTAGTAACTCCTGTGTTAATGTTTTATTCTCTGATAGCAGTTACTCCCTGTCTTTCCACTCATATTTTATCAGAATGCCCAGAATCACTTACGAGCAATCATGAGTGTTTGCTGCCCATTTTTCAAGCATAGCAGGGTCTGGATCTAGGTATGTGGGTGCCTTAAAAATTCTCAGACCTCAAGGAATATGGCCATTTTCTACATGCTTTTTGAGTGTTACTGCCTTCCACCACTTTGATTGTTCCTTTCTAAGAAGCTTTTCCAGCTTATCCCAAAGCTATATTTGTAATAAGCCCTCTGTTGTTCTATGAGTAGAGCCCTCCTCTGCTTGTGGAGCCTCAAACTGTGATTGTGAAAACAGCTTATCAACAGCTACTCAATTCTGTTTTCCACTGCAGCTGCCAATATTTGTCACAATACCTCATTAACAAATGTCCTACAATTTAGAATGCTCTCAGACATTAAATCCCAGAATAGTGGCCGTATCACTGTTCCGTCTCCGAGTGCCCCGAGTTTGCAGTATCAGAGTCCAAATCAGAAAATGTGTCAACCACCCCAATAAGGCAGCTCAACTGCATGTCCTCTGACTCGTGTGTTTGCTCCCTTCATGTACAGTAGGTGAGCATACATATTCTTTTGAGGTTCATCAAATTCCTGTTGTTGAGCTGTACAATGGGGCAGGCCAAGAGAACTTCACAGTCCAATAAGCTCAATGGTCCTCACCATATCTATCTGCCACTTACCATGGCCATGCACATTCTGCTGTGAGATCCTGAATATCTCGCAATCACATCAAAGCTTCCAAACATACAAAAGCAGTAGTCCACGCACTTTGATGAAAATAGTGTTTTTATTTATCTCCAGCAGCAGCACAAAACCTGAAGTGTTTTGTCGTTAACACGCCTTGATCACAGGTGGTGAAAGTTGTAGTGTTGTGTGAGTTAGCAATGACACAACCCTTGTGGCTCCTGGACACCGTAGAACTGTGACATAAGCATTAGAGAATAGCGAAGTGAATGCAGGTTTAGAATGTTGAGTTCACAGTTACACACAGAGGAAGAAAGACGTGTTATACTAAGCTCGGTGTGTGATGTAGTCATTGGTGAGTCCTAACTTTACTACTACTAAACTGAGACAAAATCCTAACTTTACGACTTTCGGTATTCACAAAAGGCATTTAGTAGTAGTAAAGTTAGGATTCCTAACTTTACTACTACTAAATGCCTTTTGTGAATACCGAAAGTTGCAAAGTTAGGATTTTGTCTCAGTTTAGTAGTAGTAAAGTTAGGAGTCCTAACTTTACTACTACTAAATGCCTTCTGTGAATACCAAAAGTAGTAAGTTTAGGATTTTATCTCAGATTAGTTCTGTGATTCGGCCCCAATGACACATTGAAGAGCTATGATTGTAACAGAGGGGGAGATATAGTGTTGTGTGAGTTAGCAATGACAGAACCCATGTGGTTCCTGATAGACTCCGTAGAACTGTGACATAAGCGTTAGAACTCAAATGCAGGTTTAGAATGTTGAGTTCATTGTTACAGGCAGAGGAATATAGATGTGTTATACTAAGCTCCATGTGCGGCGTAGTCATTGGAGAGTACCCAGGCTGAGGAGGATGCTACAAAAGACAACCAATCTTTTTATGTGAATAAGTGCAAAACAGTGAAACCAGGCCAAATTAGAAAACAAACAAATCCATGGGTGCCATCTTGAAATGTATTACTAAATCAAACAAACCTATCTAATCTTATTTATATATAAAATGAAAAAAACAATTCATCAACTAATGCTGTTCTTGAAAAACATGCTGATAATCCCCAAATGGGTATTATTGCTGACAACATTGATTGTAGTACTTGGAATACTCCAAGAGTTACTCCAAGAGTAACTGTTAGAGCGATCACAAATATGTACAGTTGTATTCAGATTGCCAGTTTGCTTAACCACATGGCAGTCATGATTATCAAGGGGCAACCAATTTATTCAAAATAAGTTTGTGTTGTGATAGTGAATGATTAAAAACTGTACTATCAAGATCATTCAGTAAAAAATATGCAGCATTTTACAATACGCCTGTAGTCTTACAATACATAATGAAGATGATAACAATGACAATACTGGCAATACCATCTAGGCCAACCTGGAATGCATAAAAGCAACCCCTGACATGTATTTTGATCTTGTTAGAGCTCTTCAGAGAGGTATACATTTGTCCAGTCACAAGGGGAAGCCCGATAAAGGTCAAAACAATACCCTTTCAGGCTTAGAGTGACGCATAAATTATGTAAAAAAGGAAGCAAGTAACTCTGGGTACTTCTCAAGTTTAGGTGGAGTATTTAAATTCAGATGTATTTATTTGTTGCTTGATTAATTGAAACCATTGCAATACTTATGCACCATGCACATGTGTAAAAAACTGAAAAATTAGATAGAGACATGAAACTGAGCACAGCCAACATTCTCGCTGTAGGCATTAAAAATATTTGAAAAAAGGAAAACTACAATTAATAAAATCAGAATAAGAACAACATAAGTGAGGTCTGTATGCCTCAATGAGCCTAGTTGTAGCAAGATCGTACCCTGTTATTGAAAAATATAGGAGTGACTAGGAGTTTCCTAATGCTGAATATTCACATTGCGCATTATCCCAATAGGAAGGTTAATTGTGGTAGGCACTGATATGAACTGATAGAATAAAAAAAGTGGCAATTAGCAGCAGAGATCCTACAATAATGTAAACAATCCCAAAAGTAAAGTGCAATTGTGCTTAAGTGCCCGCATGTTACCACACTTCCAGGTTGTTTCTAAGCTACGATGTACAATGCAATTGACTAGCTATTAAAGTGCCTCTGCTTAGCTGATAAAATGCTGGTACCCTTAATGTCCGACAGATTCTGCTTTCTGAGATTAATCCCCGAGTGCAGTGTTTATAACAGATGCTAGTTTTTAAAGTGCCTGCGTGTGTGCTAATAGGGTGTTGGTGTGCCAGATATCCACCTGGGACCAATAGTCTGAATTGTTCCCTGACTATGTATGCTATTCTCAGCAATTGACTAGCTATTCAAATCACATTGCCAAATTACTCCTGTTATCATTCCTATTCCTGAGCTACTCCTGTTCCAGAGCTGAAATATTCGTAGCGAATTAGTTGGCTATAAGGGGCTCATACCTATACAGGAGTAGTGCTGGTGTGACTGATATCTACCTGTTTCCACTCTTCCAAGCTGTTCCTTAACTGCAAAGATTTTGATAACTAACTAGCAATTAATGTGCTTGTGCCTACCTAGTGAGCCTAATATGCACCTGATACCATACTTCCAAATTCTTCCTTCAGTGGCTAACTAGCTGTTAATATACCTGTGCTAGGAAAAGGAAAGATCTTACGGTGCTAGCAGTATAAGGTGCTAAATGTATCAGGCTTGAAACACAACCTTTCTGTGCTTAAAACATGATGTGCTCTACTGTCTAACCAAGCCAAGCTATAGTGTCAGGCCTGAAAGCACTACCTCACCGCCGTGAGCTCTGATGTCCAACACCAGCCAAGCTCAAGTCTTTACTTCACTTCACTCGTAAAGTGCAGTCTGCAAGTCACCCAATTGTAGCTAAGGGCCTCCCAGGATACACTTCATGCCGACAGTTTCTTGGCAGCTTCATGCAGTTCTTTAGTCAGCACCTTTTTTTCTACCCTTTGGAGGAATTTTACCACCGTACAATTCATAGGAGGTTCAGTTGGATTAAAACAGGCTACCACCACCTCTCTGCATGTCCTTATTCCTCTTTCATGGAATTTCCTGCATAAGAGTATAGAACGGTCTTCCAGGGTAGCTTTGCACAGCCACAGCATGTGAGTAATGTCTTCGGACCCATGGACGTATAACCTGCAGTTTTCATGGCCGTCAATTCTTCTCCATGGGCGGTAATTCTTTATTACGGGCAAGACCCCCAGCCTGTATATTTTAGGAACTTTTCCTCATTCTGGATGTTGTAAAGTATTCCTAAATAGCAATGGGGCATAGGCTGCATGTAGTTGTTGAGTATTACCCATCCGAGACTGCGCATGGCTAGAGTGGGTTTGTCCACCTAAGGAGACAGTGTTTTGGTATTGGATTTTGTTATGCTTTTGAGTTCAGCTCTACTCAATAGTAAGGCCCATGCGGACAAGAGGCTTAGGATAGTTAGAGCCAGGTTTAAATAGGCTCTTGCTGTCTTGTAGTTCCTATAGTACCCCTGCAGGACCTGCACGTTTGGATAACATAAACCGTGGGCTTGGTGTTAGACTGATTCTGTGCACTCCCACCGCGTATGTTAGCCGGATTTGCATTAGCTAGCTCACAGTGCCACTAGAATCTCCTCTTATCGGGGAGAGATTAGTTTCTGGCAACCTTAGATCATGACAAACCTGATCCCTCAGAATCGTGGAAACAATGTACTACTTTTCGCTCAGTCACTCGTGCTTACTGGTTCGGTTTGTCTCAGAGAGTTACACAGAATACACAGTCTGGGCGTTTCAATAAGTATTTATTGAACAGTTGTTATTCTAGTGTAAAATATATGTGCTGCAGCAACCAGCAGACAATAGCAGAGATATATTATCAGCAGTATGATAAAAGTGAAGGGATAGTACAGCTCTACCATATTGCAATAATCATGAATACATACATGAATATAAAAGCATTATGAAAAGTGCGCGTACTCCTACGATGCCTAACTAGATGTACCTAAGTGTACCTAGCATGTGTGTAAGTCTAAAAGCCTAAGAGCCAAGAATACCTCTAGGATTTAGTCGAACCCCCATACCTGGATAGAGAGAGTGTGGGACCCGTCCTGGTCTCAAGTTGGACATCCCGCAAGGGCTGTGTTAGACCGCTGTCAGCTGGAGCGACTGCATGCAGGAGCCTCAGCGTCGCTGGTCAGCGTGTCAGCATGGAAGTCTCGGTTCCCTCTATCTTACCATGGCAAGATGTGGTGTATTTATACCCTAAAGTGTCTCGTCCCTCAGTATGGTTTGTATTGATCTTTGTTAGACATGAGGAAGACGTCAGGGGTGAACTTTGTACATACATATTATGCGGGAGATGTAGCTGATGAATGCTCATGCATAATTTATGAGTACATTGTAGGCCTGTGTTCGGGAGAGAACTTGCAGTGTTCTAACCACAGACTAGATAACATTCAACCCTCAGAGTTCGTTGTGTACTGTAGGGAACTAATGTAGGTGAAAGATCATGCCTATATTAGGGCCTAGGAGATCATGACTATAATAGGGCATAGACGATTATGACCATAATAGGGCATATATATGAACGTGTCTATATTAGGGCCTCTATACGAAACGTAAAACCCACTCCACTGTCGAATTGGATGACAATGACCATACATAAAATCTGGACAATTTAAAAAAAAATCTCAAAAAACAGCTAAAAACATGGGGGCAGATTTACAAGCCCCTTGCGCCACTTTTGCGTCACTTATAACATGGGAAATGTGACCCAAATGTTGCGCAAGGGGCTTGTAAATACGCCCCATGGTTTTAAAAAGACACTTAAAAAATGTTAATTTTTTTTAAAAATCAGCTATTCTTTTGTTGCCACTTGAAAAGTCAATTCTGTCTCACCTATAAAAGTTGTATTACTACAAGCAGAGGAAAGCGATTCTAACAAGTGAGAGTGTCAGTTTTAAGGAAAGTTCCAAATTTAGTTAGTTTATTTATGAAACGAAGTGGAGAAGCCGAATTCTTTCCCAGGACGCGATGAGCCAAATCAAGATTAAATGTCCTGGTTTGGAGATACAGCATTATCGGTGCTATCGGTATTAGCTACTGCAGGCGAGAAATCCAACTGCGTGATCATGGCCGCTGGGGTCCCTGACATGTGACACGATAAGTTTGCTACCGAACCACTACATGCTCCGTGCAGTGAAATATCCTGACACATGAGAGTACCGCTTAAAGCGTTCTTGATTTTAAATCTATAGTGTCCTTCCATTGGTCGAAACCCTATGTGGACAACTGGGCCATAAAGGAAGCAGAGTAAATCTGTTTGGTGTTAGTTAACATAATTTTCTGCGCTGATGTTGTTGCCAATTTGTAATAAAATTACTTTGGGTCAGATGTATTAAACCCTGAAAAGTATGTGAATTTCTGTGCAAAAGTTTGCGAACTACCTTTTGGAGGTGTTGGGCAGTGTTCCCACTGGTGGTATTCAAATACATTTCTCGGTGTTATGGATTTATGCAAGAAATGATGACCATAATGTTGGTAACAGTACAATGTATCATAGTCTGAAGTACCTTCTAACATTTCATTGTTCGGAAATGCTGCAGTTTTTTCTAAATCAGACATCATATTATTCACAGTTTCAGTGTCCAAATCATCAGAAAATGTACTGGAGGTAATGATATCACTTAAAGAAATTTTAAATACATGTTTAAGCTTTAAAAGTTCAGTCGGACCGAATATATCAAAATCAATCTTGTCCCATACTATACAATCCGGTATAGGAACTGCTGTGATGTTCACTGAAGACAAGTCTCTTGGTTCACGATGTGAAGACTGGTGTGGCTTTAAAATCAAATTGAATCTTTGGGCTGTAGAGCTCTGCTGAAGATATCGTCCATTAATAAGCATACTAAAAGTTATTGTTAAACTTAGCCAGAAAAGACAAAATAGAATCCCAGTGATATACCATAGTTCTAACCAAGGTGACATTAGGCAAGTCTTTCTAAAAATGTTCAAAAAGTCAATGAGTTTCTGTTTGTGTGATTTTTTGGCTGGCGTAGTTTCCGGCTCGCTTGGATCCAGTGAAAACGTATCAAAGTTCATGAAATAGCCAGAAGCAGTTCAATCAATTTTTGGAATTGCATCGGGATTTGTTGAAATTGGATTTTGCTCTTGACGAGGCATGTTGACGTAGATGTCTGTAGTCGGTCTGATTACAACTTGGTTGTTTAGTTAAATTTCATTTTGAAGTCGAACTTCTTGTTGAAGTGGAACGAGTTCCATAGCATTGTTGCTTAGTCCATCATTCCGTGCAGGTGGCTCATCAAACGTGATGAGTCTTTCTGTTTGAACTTCTTGGATTGTAGCAAGAGGAGGGTGTCTGCTACTGTGGAGTCCACGAGGCCTACTGTTTAGTTTCGGCCACATAGTGTGGTTTGATTAAGTCAATTGAGACAAATCTTTTCTCCTTTTTTCCGGCAAGAGGCGGCAGAAGTACAGTTCTTGTGCCTTGGATTGCTAGGACCGGTACAGCTGTTCTGTAGGATGGTCCGAATTCTTTCTTGTCTGCAGTCTTCTCTCTGACCAGATTCCCAACTTTTGGGATCCAGACAGGTCTTGTCGTCACTGCCTTGACTTCCTCAGTGGCGGTCTGTTTTAAGTGGACGTTGCTTTGTTGTGTCCTGGATACATTTAGATCCTGTAAAACAGCCAAACGATCATGGATATCAAATTGTTTTTCATCCGCCACTGCACCTTCACAATCAAGATCAGGTACCCACACTCTTATCCCAAATAGGACCTCCTAAGGAGTGACACCCCCTAGAGAGCTTCTTGGCTGATTGTTTATTGCTCTTTTGACCCCATAAAGGTGATCGACCCATCTTCCGCCTTTGCCTAATACCCTAGCTGTTAAAGATTGCTTTAAGTCCCGGTTTTTCCTCTCCACAACCGAATTTCCCTCAGGATGGTACGGAGAGGAGTACCGCAATGCTATGCCCATTCCTTCCATGGCCTCTTTGTAAGCCCGAGAGCTAAACGCCAGGCCATGGTCAGAATGTAACGTGCCAACTGCGTATGTGCCGCTAAAGACTTGCAAATCTTTTATAACAGTTCGAGCATCATCCGAGCGCTGAGGCCAAACCCATAGGAATCTAGAGCAGGAATCCACTGCAACCATGATATATATCTTGGGCCCCATCACATTGTAGGGGTCCGTAGTGGTCCAAATACACACATGCAAGAGGTTTGTCTGATTTTAACAATGGTGTCTGCGCTGGGCGTGCTACGGTGGAGCCTTTCCTCTGCTGGGAGATGTTGCACTTTAAGACATAGTCTTTGGTCTGCTTTGTTAACCCTGGCCACCAGTAGCGCTGTTTCAGTAAAGAAATAGTCGCTGTAACGCCTGTATGCACAGAACCCAAACCCTCGTGTGCTGCTAGAATTAAGCCTTGCCTACGATCCATATTTGGTATTACTCTATCCCCCACTCCAGGAATCTGAGCATATGGAATGTTTTGTGCATCTAACTTGTAGGAGTACTTGAGTGGAAATTTTTTAGGTACTGCTGTGCTGCCTTTGTGTGAAGCATTGACAGCTATCAAAATCTTGCCGTCTATTCTCGTTTTTGAACGAGTGATTGCAGCTACGGACGCTGTGCGTACAGCCCCCTTTGCGGCTTCATCAGCCAATTGATTCCCTTCAACATGAACGCCATCACGCTGATGACTCAGTCTATGTATCACGTGAGCCCTTGGTAGTTCGTTTCTCAGCTCCACTACCTGTTCCCATAGCATTTTATGCTTAATTGTGCCACCTTTTGCGTCTTTAAACCCGTTTTGTTCCCAATGATGTAAATATTCATTGTACGACTGTACACAGTAAAAGGAATCACACACAATTAGTGTGGGGAATTCGTGTTCCGTATTTACGAGTGCCAGTATTAGTGCTTTTAATTCTGCCAACTGAGCTGTGAAGTCTCCTAGAGATTGCGTTTTAGTGCAACTTGGATGGAACTTTCCATCGCGCATGCAAACTTTAACGATTGCACATGCTGCGCTGTAAGCTTGCTTACTCCCTATGGCTGGTTGAGCAGAGCCGTCAGTGTAAATAATGTATTCATACTGATCTCGAGGCAAAATCTGATTCGGTAGAGGATATTCTTGTTCGTATTGCAGAAATGCTTGTGTTTTTAAACTTGGATCAAATCTGTATTCAACATCCGTTGCAGTAAGAGAATTAGCCCATTGTATCCATCTGGGATGTAAGGCTTTCGCATTTGGAATGCTAGCCTTTGTAACAGCCTCTAAGGCTGGTACTGGGGTCACGACTATTATGCGCTTTCCCTGAGCCAGAGCTCTTTCTCTTGCTACAGCGGTCTGCACTGCTGTCAGGATTTTTTCTGTTGAAGTGAAACGCATTTCTGCGTTTGTGTACAGGTGTGATATGTATGCGATTGGTACCGTTTCGCCTTCATTGAACGTTAAATAAGTGTACCCGCATTGACCTGCTATTACTCGGATCACTAAGTTGCGTACGTTTACGCGTGTCTGTAAATGTTTTGAAGCTATCATGTCTTCCTGTAGTGAACGTAGGATGTTTGTATGTTCCTGTGTCCATTGTCTGATTGAAAAATCAGGTTTTATTAAGTCGTAGAAAGGTTTTACTCTTTCTGCGTAATCCAAAATGTATGTACTACCAAAATTTAGGAATCCCAGAATTGATTGTAAATTCTTTAATGATTTTGGAGGTAGGAGCAGCGCACACTTTTCTAAAAAGTTAGCTGCTAGGCTTTTTCCTTCACTTGACAGCTCATATCCTAAAAATAGGACATTGAGATGGGCAATTTTTGAAATTAAATTTATAGCCCTCAGAGGCGAATCCCATAATAATGGTGCTCACCCTGGTCAAGTGCCTTGGTAAGTCATCGTCTGTCAGATAAATATCATCTACATAGGACAATGCTTCTTCATCCAAATTTTGGAGTAACTCTGTTACCCTTGCTGAAAACAACCCCGGGCTATTCTTATACCCTTGGGGCAAATGACAAAATTGCCGTTGGGACCCTAGCGCTGAGAATGCGGTCAAATACCTGCTTTCAGGCGCTATATTTTGGCAGAAAAATCCATTTGAGATATCAAGTGTAGTTTTGAATTTTTGACGCACAATGTTATTCATTAATGCGGCACTGTGTGCATTTTGTACTGCAAATGCCTTTGTGCAGGTGTTTAAATGTCTGTAATCTACAACTAAACGATATGTGTTGTCAGGTTTTGATACGGGAAACAAAGGATTGTTCATTGGTGAGGTGCAATTTTCTATCACCCCCTGGTATTCAAGTTGATCTAGGATCTCCCTGACTTGTTTTTTAGCTTCCTGCTTTATAGGGTATTGCCTTTGGGCATTTGGGGAAACTTTTAACGGGATCACGTGGTGGGTTGAATCCTCATCCCAACCAGCATGATTTTTGTACAATGCTGGAGCTAGGGTAACCTCCCACTCCTGCGCATATGCATGTTTTAAATGTATGGGAACGAGATCGGAAAATTGCGGAAAAATTACATTTTCTCCCTTAGGGCACTCCATGACGAATGCTGGTGGCCAGTCTTGCTCTGCTAATAGGATGTCATATCCAGATGACAAATTTTTCCAAAATAGACCTTTAACTTTCCTGGGCTTGTCCCCCTCCATCCGGAGTGTTATCTCATGTAACTTATGTGGGACACTTACCTGAGTATCAGGTGTTTCCACCGTGATATATTCACTCAACTCTGCTGTCACCAGAAATTCCTTCAGGCTCTGTCGAGCTATTGTTACTTCTGCCACGCTGTCTAGCTTCATCAGAGCCCATTCCCCGTTCAGAAGCTGTGTCCTCAGAATTCTGCGCATGTCTGACCTTGAGACCTGCTACCTTCTTCTTTTTGAACTGAGGTTTTGATTTTTGTTTATCTTCTTTTTTAGGTGCGTAGTCCACAGCGCGTTGCGTGTCTCTGGACTTTGTACGCTCCTCTGACCGTCCTTCCCTCTCGGAGTTTTTTGATGAACCCTGAAAGGAACGAGAGGAACGTGTATCAGTATCCTGATACCTGTCAGGTTTTTTAATATTATCCCTATTCCTGAGGTTATACCTCCTTTCAGAGGGCTCCTGTTGAGGAGACCTTCCTCTGGATTGAGATCTGTTGTCTTTAGACTTTTGTTGTTTTTTATTTTCCCACTTCTTTTTAGAAGAAGTAGGTGTCTGCTTTGTGGTGTCCTTTTCAGGACTGCCCACAAGTTGTGGTTTTAATGCTTTCCCACCTAGACTGTCTCTGCCTAGCTCTGCATATGCAGTTTCAATTATTTTGGGTAGTTCGTGTTGTTGATCCACCGGACTGAACTCCATTAGGCGTTGGCGGATCGCCACTGAAGCTGCTTCCCCTTTAATATTAGCTAGTATTATGGCTGATACCTGATCAAAGTTGTTTAGTAACTTCATCCCTAAGTTTAGGGCAGGTTCTGCTCCATACTCATTTTGTATTTGTCTCAATACGTCAGGTACTACTGCTAATGACGGGATACCATGCGTTCTGGTATATATGGCAGCAAAGACTGAACCCCAAGAGGTGCAGTCCTCTATTTGTGGTGTGATCCCCATGGGCAAGCAGATTGTTAGTATTCTGTGTTTATCATAGGTGGTAGTATTCGGGAATACTGCCTCAAGCTGAGTTATTTTCTGAGCTATCCAGAATGGTATTTTTTCGCGTTTTGCAGGCATTTTGCCCATTACCGCGTCTAATGTTTGAGGAGTAATTTTAGTTGCTGTACCCTGGTATTGGGTCCCGTTTATTGCAACTGTTGTTGGTTGAACTGTGTGAGTTCTCATGACGAATTGTGTCAAGTTCCTGTAGATTTTAATTAAATCTTTGTATTGTATGAGTAATTCTGGCTGTGGCATTGTGTCAATGTCAGGGTGCGGTGTGTAAGCCGCTAGTATTGGCCATGTGGCCCCGTCTCCTCCGAGCGGGCCTAGTCTTACTTTTGCTCTTAAGTGGGGTAGGGCGCCTTTAAACCAGTATAAGTGTTCCTGGTACGTGAGTGGAATCTCTATGTCATTGAATGGACAGTATTCCGTTGGTGCATCTCCTTCTATGTAGTAGTGAAATGTCTTTGTTACGGCATCTGCTGCTGGGAATGGAACCCATAAATAGAATACCTCTGTTTTATTTGATTTGTGGGCCTCAATCACGAGAGCTACTATGCCACCCCTTGGTGGTAAACCATTTTTTAATAGTTTCATGGTGAGCGTATGTCTGAATTTAGGTGCAATTTGTGCCCACCCACTCCAGACGTCTCTGGCGTTTTGTGAGTAGGTTCTCTGAGAATAGCACGACTGAACTACTCAGATTCTACTGTTAAATAAGTACCCAACCAACGTTGGCGGCGCCATGTCGTGTAGTTCCTATAGTACCCCTGCAGGACCTGCGCGTTTGGATAACATAAACCGTGGGCTTGGTGTTAGACTGATTCTGTGCACCCCCGCCGCGTATGTTAGCCGGATTTGCATTAGCTAGCTCACAGTGCCACTAGAATCTCCTCTTATCGGGGAGACATTAGTTTCTGGCAACCTTAGATCATGACAACCCTGATCCCTCAGAATCGTGGAAACAATGTACTACTTTTCGCTCAGTCACTCGTGCTTACTGGTTCGGTTTGTCTCAGAGAGTTACACAGAATACACAGTCTAGGCGTTTCAATAAGTATTTATTGAACAGTTGTTAATCTAGTGTAAAATATATGTGCTGCAGCAACCAGCAGACAATAGCAGAGATACATTATCAGCAGTACGATAAAAGTGAAGGGATAGTACAGTTCTACCATATTGCAATAATCATGACTACATACATGAATATAAAAGCTTTATGAAAAGTGCGTGTACTCCTACGATGCCTAACTAGATGTACCTAAGTGTACCTAGCATGTGTGTAAGTCTAAAAGCCTAAGAGCCAAGAATCCCTCTAGGATTTAGTCGAACCCCCATACCTGGATAGAGAGAGTGTGGGACCCGTCCTGGTCTCAAGTTGGACATCCCGCAAGGGCTGTGTTAGACCGCTGTCAGCTGGAGCGACTGCATGCAGGAGCCTCAGCGTCGCTGGTCAGCGTGTCAGCATGGAAGTCTCGGTTCCCTCTATCTTACCATGGCAAGATGTGGTGTATTTATACCCTAAAGTGTCTCGTCCCTCAGTATGGTTTGTATTGATCTTTGTTAGACATGAGGAAGACGTCAGGGGTGAACTTTGTACATACATATTATGCGGGAGATGTAGCTGGTGAATGCTCATGCATAATTTAAGAGTACATTGTAGGCCTGTGTTCGGGAGAGACCTTGCAGTGTTCTAACCACAGACTAGATAACGTTCAACCATCAGAGTTCATTGTGTACTGTAGGGAACTAATGTAGGTGAAAGATCATGCCTATATTAGGGCCTAGGAGATCATGACTATAATAGGGCATAGACGATTATGACCATAATATGCCATATACGAGTATGACCATAATAGGGCATATACGATTATGACCATATACGGCATATATGAACTTGTCTATATTAGGGCCTCTATACGAAACGTAACATTGCTGGTGATTGTGCCCTCCCTTGAATTTACAACCAAAGAAGATGACCTAAAGAGCCCTCCTTTGCTAGCTTGCAACTTTAACAGCAATTCACGAAAGCTGCCCGCTGTGTCAAAGGTTGCTTCACTAGACCAAACTCCAATATGATCTGTGTAGGAGACGTATCTGCTGGAGATGAAAGATGGACCTATAGATATTTGTTACTGTGTTGTCCAGAGTGATGCTTTCCTGGCCTCTCATGGCCTCACTCCCATAAGTCAGTGTAGTGAGAACCTTGGCTTGAGAGACTTGTAATAGTGGGGTTAGCAAAGGCCCCTTCAGTTTCCTGTGCAAGGCCCCTAGGCTGACTGCCAAGGAATTGCCCTTCCTTTTGATTTAATCTATTTGGTTTCTGAACTTTCCACTGGCATTAAAATGCACTCCCAAATACTCCCAAGACTCTATCTTGGCTCTCCCCAAAAAACAAGAGTAATTATTTTGACCCTTTTTTAAAATTGTGAGGGTTTTGGTCTTTTTCATATTTATTGTCAATCCATTGTTCTTGGAGTAGGCCAGAGTAGCATTTAAAAGATGTTGTAGCCCCACTCTAGTCCTGCTGGCTAGCACTAGGTTGTCAGCATAGAGTAGGGAGAGTTGTATTTCTAGCAGTTTCGGGGTGTAAAGTCAGTGGGAGATCAGAAAGGAACAGATTAAAAAGGGTCAGTGCCAGCACACAACCCTGCTTTATGCCCTGCGCTGTTGCAATAGCCCTAGACAGATGGGAGCTTGGCACAAATCCATGTGTTATTATGAAGCATTTGCATTGTCCTTAACAGGCTGGCTGGGATGTTCCATTCTGCCAGTTTTTTCCAAGTTTAGGTGGAGAATATTTGTGGTGGATGGTATTTTACCATTCCAAAGCTGTAGTACTGTGCCTGAAGTGGTAAAAGGCTTTTGTCTAGGGGTGGGCAGTAAACCCTGCTCTGCTGCATTTTTCTTGCATGTGAGCAAAAATATCAAGCAATAGGATGAGTCCCAGCTCGATGTCTCAACACGGGTGGGTCACAGCAGGTTGCTGCGGTTCGCATTGAGAACGCTACCACTCGATTAGAAAATCTACTTCAGCGACAGAAAGAAGCAGCATCCTCTGGTGTGGTGCATGATCCCATTCGAGCTGATTTTACAGCACAGAACAAGCTCCCGGTGACAAAAATCAGTGTGAGCAGTGCAAAATGTTGAAATTCCCCCACTCACGGAACTCTGCGGAATCTCGCAGAGTTTTTATGTAGCTCTGTGGAATTCTGTGGAGCAAAACTCCATGAGTTCTGCCCACCTCTACTTTTGTCATTTTACAGCTCAGTATGGATGGCACTAGCTAATCCTATGCTTAAAGACTTTGCTATAAAAATAGCAAAACGCTTTGTCCTTTTCTAGCTTTACTTGCATGGCACTGTGCCAATCGTATTTTAAACTCTTTGCTAGAAAAACAGACATTTGAGGAGAGCAGATTCAGAGTGTCGCTGGTGTTGGCACAGTGTTTACCGCAATAATAAAAAGAAGATAGAAGGAATGCTTGAATTTCATTTTAACCACTGGTGATCATCTGGATCATATTCCAAACCACTGTTTTTCACCAAGTATCCCACCCTAGAAAGAGACCAGGCATATGCATATCAGTCTTGGTACTAATCTAGCTTGGTCTGACTTTCCTATTAGGGCTTATTTGCGTACAAATTATTCCTGCCTGAGCTGGCATGGTGGGCGAAAAATGATGAACTGGGACAGCCCAGGGAAATGTCAGTCGCTGAGATTATTTGAAGCATTTGAGCCATTACTTTTTTGTGTTTCCTCTGTGCTATGCCCTAAGTGTCACTTTATGCTCAAACATAGTTACCATGTTAACTGTACCACAGGACTCTAGCTATACCGCACAAAGCCTAACTGGACTCAAACTAGTCTGGGATTGCATGTGTACCTAGTCAGAAGGGACCTACCCTGGCAGTTCAGGCTGATATTTTCCTAATGGAGTATGACCACAGCTAATTTGTATTTGGCTAGTTCCTGTCAGAGATGACATGGTAAGCAACTAAATAATGGACTGGGACACAGTCCAGAGTAATTACGAGTGGCAAGCATCCCATTGATTACTTTTTTGTTTTTTCCAGTGCAACACAGTCAGTCAGACTGATATGTTCAGACATGGTCCTTGTGCTCAATGTGCCAGAGGACTCAAGCTAAACCTGACTGACAAGACCTGACCTGGCTGAAACCTGTTGGTCTGACCAGAGGGGGCCAGGCCTGGTACTTTGGGCTAGATAGTACTTATTAGAGAAGGACCAAGAATAATTTGCTTTGTGGATTGTGTCAATTTTAGATGGCATGGTGAGCAAAAAAGAGATGCACTGATTTGCTCTCTGGGGAACTACCAGCAGCTGAGAATATTTCAAGCATTCTACTCATTACTGTTTAACTTAGTGTGATACCTTAAGTGTGACTGACCTGCTCAGACATGGTTTCTGTGCTCACTGTGCCACAGGAGTCTAGCTATAGCCCAATGACAATGCCTACATGGGCTGAAAACAGTCTGGTATTGCTTATGTTGTCACTCAGAAGGACATGGCCTGGTGGTTTAGGCTTAATTGTTCGTATTGGAGCAGGGCCAAAGTTGATTTGAATATGACTGGTAGCTGTCTTAGGTGGTACGGTCAGCAAAAAGGATGGACTGGAATGCAGACCAGCAATTACCAATGACTGAGATTATTTCAAGAATTACACTTTTGTGTGTTCCTCAGGGTGATGCCCTATGTGTGACTGACCGACCCAGACATGGATCATGTGCTCACTGTGCCACAAGACTCAAGCTATAGCATAGTGAGAATCCCTAAACAGGATGAAACCTGTCTGGTATTTCTTGTGGTTCTGCTCAGAAGTGGCATGGCTTGGTGGTTCTGGCTGAAATGTTCATATTGGGGCACAGCCAACGTTGATCTGCATATGATTGCTACTTATCTTAGTTGGTAGGGTAGGAACAAATAGATGAACTGGAATGCAGCCCCAGTAACAGAGATTATTTCAAGTATTTCATCCATCACTTTTTTGTTTTGGTCAGTGCTACAGCCAAATGTTACAGATATGCCAGGACGTGGGAGTCCTGCTGACTGTGCCATAGGACTCAAGCTATACCCCACTTATGATAGGTACGTAGGCTGAAACTGATCTGGGGTTGTTTGTGTTCCAGCTCAGAAGGGATCTGGCCAAGCAGCTTTGACTGGACGTTTAAATTTGGGGCAGGTCCTAGACTGATTTGCATATGTCTGAGGTGGTATGGTGGGTAAAAAAACGATAGACGGGGATGCTGCCTAAGCAATTAACAGTCTCTGAGATTCATTCAAACAATCTAAACATCACTTTTTTTGGTTTCTTATGACCTATCCCTTGTGGACAAGTAGTTAACGTTACTAATGCATGCTTTATGCAAATCAAACGGTTAGAGAAAGGTGTACAATTTATCTCAGTATATTCATGTAGTCATTGCTCTGAAGTAATCTCACCTTAGCTACAGCAACTCAATACTGACTAAAAGATTCAAATTAGTGCAAAATGTAAACATCAGGCAAGTGACAGGAACCAGGAGAAGCAACCACATTTCTCCCTTCCTTCTATGTCTTTCCTGGTTCTCATTATACTTATAGTGGCAGTTATTGTGAATCGCACTGTACACTGTGCCTTCCCAGCATTCATGGCAGCTACATTTTTATCTTCTGTACTATACTCAGGGTAACGGCTGCTTTAACTGCATAAGATACGGACTGTTTGGTTTTGAGACAGGGCCTTTTCTGTAGCGTCTGCAAAGTCTTGGAACAATCCTCCCCTTGAGCTCTGGTCTCTTTCCTCTAATCAATCTTTAATATGATTGAATTTTCTATTAGTTTCCTGAAACTAATAGGTGTCTTTTTAATATTTCTCTGTTCTGCGGTTATGTTTGATTCGATAGTGTCGAGATGATTCGGTGTACATAGCGCTTTTTAACTATTATATAACATATGCAACACGCCCGTAGTAGCTATTGAGATGGTACCTGGTCTTTGATCTGCTGGAAAAAGGACTCAAAGCAACTTCAGCGAACAAAAGACCAGTGTAAAGAGCAAAGGAACCCACAACTTCACAGAACAGTACAAGGATGCAGAGAGACCTACAGAATAGGACAGTGCCGGCACTCAGGAACACTACGCTCCTAGTATAACTGAAAGAATCAAATACTAAAGAAAACAAGATAAGGTAAGCAATAAAAACAAAAGAGAATTGATATGCAATAAATGTGCAAAAAAATCACTCTCGTAAGCACGAGTACTAGGAGAGTAGTACACGTTCACATAAAATAGTCTTTATTTGATGATGTTCTTAGTATCACCCATCAAATGTCCTACAAATGTGATGGTTTGAGATCTGTCTTTAACTCTTGTGATCATGCTCAGCATGTGACTGGTGGGCTCAATTATGCCAAAACAAATCTACTACGGCTACCAAAATACTACTACATGACTCACCGGCACATAGTTACATTTGCAGGCCTAATTATTTTCAGTTTCTAATTTCATCTGCATCAGATGTTTTGCTGTAACTACAGTGAATGACGCTTAATTAGAGAGTCCAGTTCAAGTCTCGCTTTGCAATCGTCCATTTAAAGCACAGATCTAGATGGTAATGGCTCTGCAGTTGATAACTGCTTATTCTCTGGCTTCAATGCTAAGATGCTCATCCTGGAAAAATGTTGCACTCAATAAGTATGAATACCTTCCCTAGCAGAAACATGCACTTAAATCACATTTAACATGGAAGATGTAGGTGCTCTCGCTCTCTGTGTAAGGATTTCCACCATTATCATGAAGGTAAAACTAAAGCTCTTCCAGAGAGTGGACAAGCAGATACATTTGTCACCGGTTGAAGCAAACCCAGTCTATCATTCCTTGCTATATAGGCAGCTAGAGCCTGATTTAGAGTTCGGCCGAAGTCAAGGGGAGCATTTTATTAGAGCTTTAAACTAGCTAACGTTAAAGTAACTAGTTTAAGCAAACACTGAAAGATCCACTCAAGTTAATGTTGAACTCAAGAATAGCATTCATTACATCACCTATGAGCAAAAATATTTTTATGGTCTCAATGTAATGAACATTGTAAGCATAAGTTTGATCACCTCTTCAAGAGTGAAACTCATCAAAAACTGCATGCATTCACGGTAGCCCCATAATATACTATACACCAAAATTCATTGAGGCCTAAGCATTTCTCTAAGACTAACATTATGTGAAGAACAGAAAAGTTTCATAGAACAGTGAAACAACTTTTTAATAAATGGTATTTTAATGCTTATTGAGAAACAAGTGAGGGCTGAAAGTGATATCTTGAAAGACGATTTTAAAGAAACACTTGATAAATTGAATTGAGATAAAACTTTGAACGACATAAATAGTAAACAAGGCAGATATAAAGCAAAAGGGACAAGAATGGAATGCCAGGAAACATACATCGACCAAAACAATAAAGTATGTAAGTGGTTGTCTGCTCAACAAACTAAGGGGCAGATTTACAAGCCCCTTGCAGCTCCTTGCGCCACCATTGAGTCACTTTTTTGACGCAACTGCGGTGCAAACAATGCGGCAAATTTACGACGTGACGCATCTAGGGAGATGCGTCACATTGTAAAGCCCTGCATCACATTATACCTGTGTCAGGTATAATGTATGCAGAGTGGGCGTTCCCATGCAAAAAGCCATGTAAAACTGACGCAATGAAATTTACAACATTTCACTGCGTCACTCTACGCGTTCACTGCGTCAAAATCCCTACGCCTGCTCAGACCAGGCGTAAGGAATGACGCAGGACTTTTTGACTGGGACTCACCTATCTGTTGTGGTGCATTGCTGGAATTGCGTCACTTTCATGAGCAGCTCCAGCAATGCATCACTTTTAGCGCAACAGATGCGTCGGAATTTCGGACGCATCTGTTAATCCTTGCACCATGGAGCACTGTATTGTAAATATGCGTCAGTTCCTTGTAAATCTGCCCCTAAAAGTATAAGAACTATATAATCCAAATTAACTAGAGTACTGACTTTATTAAATATGGTTTTGTATAAAAATGCATGGATGGATGCCACAGAATGTGAATGCTCCACCCATGTAACACCTCCCCAATGCAAGGTAAACTGGGCAGTGTATAGAGCTGCTCTGCGTTTCTTTTGGAACAAATCCCTTGCAAAACCATGTAAATCAAAAGTGGCACAACTGATGCAAATTCCTAATAAATCTAGGCCTCAGTTTGAAGGTAGAAATCTTGGCCAGACAAAGATGCCAAAAGTTTCTGATCTGCAAGCTTTTCCCACCACACCTGACAGTGTCACTGAGACCAAGTCCAATGCCTATCTCACGTCATGGAGCCTGCCTTGGATACAGCCTGCCTTGCCCCGCTGAAGGATTTTGACATCCAGAAAACCTTAAACTGGGCCAAACCTGGTTGGTGTATCTGACCCATGCTCCATTGTGGTCGGCCTGAAATCGGGCCTAGGTCTCTGTCTCCCATGACCATTGAGTATCATTGGCACCTTGAAATTGTGGGTGCTATTTTAACTTAAGCCTTCAAAAATGCATATTTTTGGTGCCCCTTACTGGATTTGTGTATTTTTGTTGTCATTTTAATCATTAAATTACTCTCTGTATTTATAAGTTGGATTGGGATTTTTAGTGTGTTGTGTTGTGATTCTTTAACCGTTTTGATACATTTATTTGTTAAGTTAAGCCTCTCTGTTCTGTGCCATAGCTACCAATGGTTTAGCTCAGGTTTAAATAACTGAAACCTTTGACTGGACCTAACAAGACAATGACCTTATTACTTGTGGTGGACTACCACCCACCCCAATTAATAATTCACTTTCTCACAAATATATATTATAGACTGAGTCAATGCTGCTTTGACTGTGCCAGCAATGTTTATTTGCACTTGGATTTGCTATATGTAAATCCATTTTTCCATCCAAACACTGGTGTCAATTTCCAGAGTAAATTCCACAGTCCATTTCATTTTTATATCCATAGTGTTAATAGATGAATATTTATCAAGCATCAGACGATGCTGACCAACAGTTGAACAACGCATTTTAAATGCTCGTGGATATCAGAGGTGTGTTCAGTGGTTGAGGAGGATCTAACATGGGAGACATATTTCGCACATTTTCTGTTAAAGACTACAAGTTTATTATAGCGAATGTTGAGTAATCCAAATGAGCATTTCAGTTGACAATACAATTTTAATCTACTATGAATTATGATGTTTTGGAATGTATGAATTGATCAAATACTACCAAAGGACACATTACTATTAATATGTAATGTCATCATTGTGCCACATGTTCCACAGATTTTGGAAAATCAAATGTATGTTCAATGCATTTTCTTTTTTTACAAACGACAGACTTGGGCCCTAATTTGGAATGTAGTGTTACATTCTTACAAAAGTTTGCACGAGGATCGAAATCCCTATATATAATTGTAATTGTAACAGCATTTATATAGTGCTTATTACCCCTAATAAGATGTTGAAGCGCTTCACGCTGGACAGCAGGTTGCTCCGGAACCCAAGGCTAGTGGTTCGTCCAGAGTGATAATTATCACATACCCACTATTTACCCCCAACAGATGTGGACAGTTGAAACCTGCTAGAATTTCTTGGACGAAAATGATTGGAAAATAGACATAACATTCTGACTTTGGTGCCTTAGACACTGGTTCAGCATGTTATTCCTCATTTCCAAGTGAAAAACGTGGTCGGGGGATCTTTATCGCACTCAGAAAATGTCTTATATAACAGATGAGATAAAAGCCTCACCCGTTTTCAACCTGCTCAGAATCCAAGCCACAGCCCGGATCTGATTCTGCTTTCAGTAAGTGACAGTACATAACATTGTTAGCTAAAATGCTTCTTCCACAATCCGCCATTGAAATTTCTCATCTTTCGACAAATAAATGGCTGTTGTTGCCGTTTCATAATAGAAGACGAAGATAGTCTCAAAGTTAAGGCCACTGTACCGTTTTGTGTTTTTAATTGTATGTTTTCTTAAATTTTTCCATATGAACAGGAACATACAATGCAAATCTTCCCAAGAATACTATCAGATGCACCTATTTCAACTACCATGGTAGACAGAATTTAACAGTTTTTATTTTATATTTGAACTAAGTTTTCTCTTTTTGCTGCCACAAACAGTGTGGGCGCGTTTCCAGTTTAAACTCAAATTTAGAGTATATTCGTGTCAAAGATTATTGTTCTGCCTCGCACAACCAAACATATAAGTGCAGTGACGTTCTTGCTCATGAGTAACACTGCCTAAATTAACTCAGTAGGACTAAAATTAAGTATTCATCAATGTGACTCTGGCTGGGTGTTGCATTTGCAAGCAAAACACACTCTTGCTTCCTCAATGTTGGCTGCTAAGTTGGAGGCCCTTACAGCTGACAACACAGCAGAGAACTTCATAAAGAAAGTCTCATGATAGCTGTTATTTATTATGCAAATACTACGCGCCATGGCAACATTGTATCCAATAGTTTGCTTTATTTGCTCCAGTACATGGCCTGCATATTCAAATTAAGCCTGCTTACATTGTGCCTACACATTACACAGATTTTGTTTTCCTTGACACTTACTGGAGAACAAACTGCAATTAATACAGCCTGTTTAAGCAGACAGCACCCAATTAGTTATCATCCATTTACAGATAGGGATGCTAGACAAAAAAACGTGGAGCCGGCTTCTTATTCAAAAGCAAAATGCATCCAAACCACAGGTTTTCAAAGACACATTTAACTCACAATAGCAAGGATACTCACTTGACCTTTAATGTGAAGTGGAGTGTTAATTTTCTCTGTCACCTCTTAATTGCTTCCTTATTATACTGCTCAAGCAGTTAATTGCTAGACTGAGTGAAAGAGTGTTTTCAGGGGAAAGGAAATGCCATAGCATGAAAGGGAAGAAGAGAGAAGCAGGGCGCTAGAGTAATTGGACCTGATATAACATTAGCTGCATTATTTCTTTAATGGTATCTACAAAAATTAATGAGAAGACAAATTGCTTCTATTGTAAGCCAAGGAGAAAATAGGTTACTAAACATGTTTATGTGTTACTTACTCAGCCGTCAGTTACTCAACATGCCAGTTTATTTTCAGACGCACATCTTAACATGGAACATGCTTCAATGGTGAGAACCTACATTAAAAGGAAAAACATGTTTAGGATTAAGGGTTGACACTCAGATCTCCAGAATTTTAACTACAGTACTGCAGCACGCCCAAAAAACTTGAAACAGTTTAGATAGAAAACAAAAACATTTTTCTTCTAGCAGCATTTGTTGTGTTTTCAAAAACAGGCTGTCACATATACACTATGCCTTTAGTAAGGTGACTTTCCTGGCCAACACTCCCACTCTTACATTTTTCCGCTTTTATAGCTGTTTTGATACTATGATGCAAAATCAACACACCAGCCTATCATTGTGTTCGGCACCATAGGCTTCCTGTAATGCCTTCGTCACAGTGGGTGGTTATTTTGACCACCCCCAGTTTTCGGTTCCTCAAAATCTTGTTCACTGTTCTTCATGTTTTGAACTATTTAAACGTTTGTGGCTCAGGTTTCATTTAATTTTTTATGTTGAGTAAATAATAATAAGAAAGAATGCAGTAGTGAGTGTTGTTTTTGAACTCTATGGCATGGACATTCTGGGTGGGCTATGGTGGGGAAGGACGTTGAGGGATTTTGGAGTGTTGACGATGTCCTGCCTGGGGTTGCGCTATACTGACTTGTGTGACAGTTGTTCATGAATAAACAAGTTACATAAATAATTTGGTGCAGCTGTGTGTCTTCAAAAGTGGAGATGAGCATGGAATGCCGGTTTATGGCGGGAAGGAGACAAGCATTTGAGGTTGCAATCCTATCTGGTTGTGTGGTACCAAACGGTCATGCTATGGGCGACAAGTGGGAGTTGGACCGGCTCTAGGGCGGTGCGATCGGTGCGACCGCACCGGGCGTTGACTTGGGGTGGGGGCGTCATTTTTGAAAATGTGTACTATCATTTTAAAAGCACCTGCTGCCTCATTCCTGGCCTCCAGCAACTTTCAGACATCAATTAAAATGTCAAGAGAAGTCCAGTGATTAATCGTCTTCCTGGAAAGGGACCGTAGGTTTGTCTAGTGGAAATTTTGACTCATCCTAAGGTAGCACAGAGGGTTAAAATGCCTGCTGCTAAGAACTTGCACCATGCAGATAACTAGGTGCATATAATGTAAATAGGTCAGTGGGTTACTGCTTCTGTAAGAGAGCTCCTTTTGTTACTTGTCGTTTAAGTCAGAATCCTAATATAGAACATTGAGCTATTAACTGTCACCCTAGAGCTGCTGCAAACTGCAAGGTATATGTTAGAGCTATATGTTTTTTTGCCCAGTCTTTCATTATCCTAATCTTGTGGAAAGGTTCATTTGGGTAGAAAATAATTCTTATTATGAAAGAGAACCCCTAACAATGATGTTACGTTTTACATTCTGAATTTGTGCTTTTTCAGACCAAGGACTCTTAAACTATACTGCCTACCAGTATGGATGACATGTGACTCCTTCACCTTGTAGGCCTCTGTCTTATATAAGATTTCCTATACACTGATTTACACACATATGATTGTCTCTGTGCAACGTATGTGATGTAAAGTGTTCTGACACCTTACACAGGTATGAGTGGTGCTATAAAACTAAATGAATCTGAGAGACAGTGGTTATGGAGACTTGAGGGGCACTGTTAAAGGGTGGTGGTGAGGGAATCCGTGGCAGAGGTGGTCATTGGGGGGGGCACTAACAAACATTGTCGCACAGGGCACCACCAGCGCTAAAGCCGGCCCTGGTTGGACACCATGGAGGAGGAAGGAATAAGGTATACGGTGCGGATCACTGACAGAATATAGAATGCCAAAATATCGACCTGCAAAAATATAGTGGATAAAATATAGAATGCCAAAATATCGAATTCCTATCTACAAACAGGTAAGTACAAAAATATCGAATCCAAAATATCGTTGTAAATAATATAGGGGCTCATTACGATGGCGGGCGGAAGCACATCCGCCGTGCTGGCGGATGCAAAAACCACCAGTTACCGCCGGCACGCAGCAGTCCACACGCCCGTCCAATTACGATGCGAAAAGTAGGCCAAACACCGCCGGCAAGCCAGCAACACCGTCCGCCATCAAAGTGCGCCCGTACACGTAGCGGCGCAGCCCAACTGACACACACCGTCCGACGAAACACGTCCCCGCCCGGCGTATAAATTACGATGCCGCAAACAAACGGCTCCCACGGCTAAGAGACACCGCACGTGAAAGAGAGGCGGTAACACGGACGCAGAGCACGGACAACGAAGAAGCGGCACCCCGAGCATGAATCCAGCACTGCAGGCCCTTCCCATGCTTCTGCTGATGCACCACCAAGGACGCAACGTACCGCGGAGACGCAGGTAGGCACACACACAACAAGTGCACGCAAACAGCGCACACAGTGCAAGGGCGGAAAAGCGGACAACCCCCACCAGCGCGTGTACACTACACATCCACCATTGCATCCACATATGACACACATGCCAAATCGTAACATCGCGGAACACATGTGTACACACCACCTGGGACTAGGAACCAACCACCCCGTCATGGCCCCAAAGCGCCGATGACGCCGCCACACATGCGCACAACGCAGACGCCAACCGCAGCGCCATGCATGCGTCGCACACAGACACAGGGACACAACCAAGCAGCACACACATCAGCCCCACCCCGAACGCACATGACACGTGACAGGCCTGCCACCGACATGTCCCCAACGCCCAATTCACGGACAACACCCAACGCCACACAACCGACGCACACATGTCAGTGAAGTCACGCAACAGCAGGACACACCCCAGTGTAACAAACATGGCGAAGCACACAGCGGCGGCAACACCAACTAGGAGAAGCAGGGCCCCTTCGGGAAGAGGAACGCCAGTACCACACTGAAAAACCCATACCACCCTGCACATATGAACAAGACATATAAAACGGAACACCAAAGAGCCCGGGGACCGACAACAGGTGGCCCAGGAATAACATTCACACACAAGGCCCAGCGCAGAGCGGAAAGGCAGCCTGCCGCCCACACAAGGGAGAGCAGACAGCACTGAATGACCTTCCATTCCAACTCCGAAACCACAGCCCTACGACAGAAGCCGGTGAATACAGCCATTGTCCAAGAATAGACCAACACAGGCATGCCGAGGAGACCGACCACAGGGCAGATAGCGCATATCACAGAAGCACACAACGGACGGGGAAGAAAGAAGAAAACACTCCCCCATGTCGGCCACATGCAAGTTAATTGGAAGGAGTCACACATCACTGACCTTGAACTGTCTGAGAAGCATGTGGGAAGAGGGCCCGTGTCCTCCAAACAAGCAAACAGAACACAAGTCCTGTCTCCCTACGACTACACAGAGCTCACAGCAACCTCGGAGCGTGCACATTGCAGACTGCACACACAGCCGGAGCACGCCACCACAACGCACCGCTGCGAAATGGCAACCGCAACACACCTACCCAACTACGCCGAACAGCTCAAGCTGTACAAAACCAACCTGTTTCATACATTGGGATGCGATCTCCTGTCCCTGCTGAACGTAAGTTACCGACTGACTTACCGCATCACATTGTTCAGCTGCGTCATGCCCGTCTTCTACTGTCGGAGGTGTCCCTACCAGCATCCCGTCGAGATATGCCTCTCCAACCCGGCATGTCTGAAGGCGGACCTGCTACCACTACTCCTCCCTCTGGACGCACACGACAGGGCCTGCTCTGCCTATGGGGGCATGGCGTATGTGGCCAACATCGCACCCGCACTGAAATGGGACCACTGTGCCTCCACACGACGGATCATCGAGAACAGCTACATCGAATGTCACCCAGCATGCCCCATCATGGTCCTCCAAGGGACAACTTACGAACAACACCTTGACAGCCACCATCCGCTACATTGGCTGGCAAACATGTACACCACCAATGACATGGAAGCCCTGCTGGACGGCATCGCATACCTGACAACCTGTAAATACGTCGGACCACAACGCAGGTTCCCCGAGTGACCTATGATGTCCAACCCCGCACCCATGCTTAGCTTCCGCACGGACTGGCCAGTCACCACCACAACAGCCATACCAAACGACCGGCAACTGTAACCACACCATCAACGACATCGCCATGACATCGGATATGACCGGGACATGCACACTGTTCCCCATCACATCCAGGAACACCGCATGCATCGTGGGAGGCAGTGGCATGGGCTCTGTGTATCGCACCCACATGGACGGAACTGCACGAACAACCAGGACACGACATGGATCCAGCGCACATGGACACACACACCGCTCAGTGGACATGAATAGGTCGCCTGGAGTCTGTGGGTGCTGCACCCCTCCCACCCCCGCCCCGGGAATCCCATACCAGGACCTTTGCATGGACGACAAGTGCATACAACAACAACACGACCCCAGTGACTGTGACATGTCCAGTAACCACCACAGTGCAACAACAAGTGGCACGCCGCTGCATGCACGCAAGCACATGCCCTGATGACATCTCACATGCACGCGTGCATGAGGAACAACCGCAGCAAACCTGTCACATGGAACTGAGATGGACTGTGCCCATGATGCCAAGCGGTCTGGTAGGCTACATGTATACCGTCTGTGTCAAAGTCCGCAGCTCCGCAGCTATACGTAAATGTACATTAGCACAGCCTTGGCCAAGCAGATGTCACTCTGAAGCCCACATCCCACATGCAACAGCCAATCACATGTAACCCCACACCCTATCCCATTTGCAATCATGCTCAGTATATCCTCAACATGTATTCCGCTGCCAGTAGTGTCCACTATACTGCATCACAGAGGACAGAAGACTCAATATAATGTTTGAAACCAAAACTGTCTCCGCTGACTCATTTCACAAGTACGAATGAGAGAGGATGAGAGTATGTGAAGTACACGGCAGTCGTGACATGACCATGTAGTCCACTGGTATTGGATGTCAACGCAAATGAGTAGCACAACTGTGGAAGACACACATGTGTCGTGTGAAGTCGTATGGACGCAGTGCTCAGGTGGGTGGGTGTGACGGGTAGATGCACACATGCCAAGTTGGAGCACGCCGTGTTGGGAGGGGTCATGAACAGTACACCACCGCTTCCCTGGGCATTGTGAGAGGACACCTGTCGGGGGAGTGAACACGTGTGTGCACAGCAGCCGGGCACACGTACAAAGCGGTACCAGGCGCACCTCAGCCCACCCTCTGTGGACAAGCTGGATCCTGTTGTGCGCCCGCCATGCCCCTTGACAAGGCACACACAGCCCCAGTCGACCAGGTGTAACCCCAACATAGTCAATCCGCACAGGCGATACAGGGCACGGGATGGCAGTGGAGCATGGTGTGTGAGAGGTCTCCTCGCGCTCCTCCTGGTCATATCACGCAGGCAATAGAACCTCAACGTCTAGCATGGCAAAAAGTCAAATGGAAGTGTAGGGGGGACGCACCACAGCACGAGCAGCATTGACGTCATGGGAGGTGGCTCGCACCATCCCATCCATTGCCCATCATACCAACCACGCCACATGCCATTGCGACTAAGTGCAAGCGCGTGCGCCACCACCCCCGAGCCCTCCCCAGAGAGGCCAAAGAGTGAATGTGTGGGCCATCAGCCACAGACGGACGCGGCCTGTTCGCAAGGGCAGCCACAGCCACTGGGTGTCGCAGGTGGCGGATCCGGAAGGCGAAGACTGTGATGCATAGTCCATGCAGGCCGGGTCTCCATTTGGGGCACCACGCAGGTGGACGGCGTCCCGCCACACATCATACCCTGAGACAGCCCACTCGTGCAACTGGACCCACACATACACTCCTTGCCCTCTCTGGTGCGAGCTTGGGGCTGCCTGTGCAAGCGCTAGCCTCGCAGGTGAGCATGCATATTGGGGGGCGAGGGGAGGACATGAGGGCTGGGGCGAAGATGACTGTATCACTGTCAGTTAGTACAAGGGATGACCCAGATGTGGAAAGGAAGAGACGTGTCCCGTGTGTACTGCAACTAGTCGCCAATCCAACTACCCCCATGTCCGGAATGTAAGCCCGCACCTAGGCCCGCCCATCCGCCACATCGAACATACCACCAGCACGACAACCTTCCCATTCGAAACACTGACTGGGGGTGGCGACCAGTGAACAATCATGCGTAGCCTACCCACGCGTACATGTGGGCCCTCCATGATCCATGTCACCTGCGGCAAAGACATGACATGCGCAATGAGGGAAGTGAGGAGAGCTGTCCGCCCCACGCACAGAAGGTGCATCAGCTCTACAGACCCAGCAGCGAGTCCAGCAGGGGTCACATGTGCAGGGGCAGCTGTGCCTGGTGTAAAGGCACATGCATATAGACAGCACATCGACCAATGTGTAGTCTGCCCACATCCACAGTCCATCATCATGCGGACATAGGAATTGAACACAGGGCAACACATCTTAGTTGGTGCACCCACCGTGACCAACAATGCGCAATCATCGACGTACCCGCCCTGTGCATGGCCCCCCACCCAACGGAGGCACATCCAGTGCCACCATCCCACACACACAAGCCTTCCACGGAACATGCTGTGTCCAATGGTCAGTACAGAGTCAGCGCCCATCTGGTGGATCCTGAACAGGAGACACATGCACACACATGCCTGCTCCCACTATGTACGTCTGCCACCTGGCACGTGCAATGTAACCTCTCACCTGTGACGTGTGACTGCAAGCACACAGCCGTCTTGGCATGGAGCTGTCAATGTGGACACCTGTCAATGTTTCGGGAGGTGTGATCCGTACAGTGCTGTACATAGGGTGCAGTGCTGACACCTACTACTGTCTCATATCCCCTCGTGCCACAGGTCCCACTTGTATTGGCCGCTCAGCCTGTGCCCACATCGTCGTCGTCGTGTGCCATACTCATCCAGCCTCGGAAGCAGTTCCATGCTCAGCAGACACTCATGTTGCTGTGGCGTTGCCGCTTGACGAATATGCAGTCAGTCCCCATCAGCACGCCCCGCAAGTCATTGGGGCCTAGATCCCCATGTGCATGCACATGGCAGTGGTATGTCTCACTAGCCATTGCCATTGTTGGGAGACCTGTGTAAGTGTATTGTGGCCGTGCCGTCCCAGCTTGACAGCTGGGCTGTGGCTCATGTGCTTGCTCAGTCATGTCAGTGATGTGTATGCGAAATTGCTATGTGTTGTGTTGCTTTGACATGTGTCCTCTGCCATTTTCCCTAGGCGTAGACCGAACATTGACCGCCCATACCAATTGCTGGCGGACATGGACGATACAGAGGTTATTAGGAAGTTTCGGCTGGACAGGCCAACCCTGCATCGACTGTGTGCCATGTTAGAACCCCATCTCCGTCCCCGCAGGGTGTATCCGACTGCTGTCACCCCCACGGCTAAGGTGATGGCCGCCATGCATTTCTTCGCCACTGGGTCATTCCAGCACACAGTGGGCAGTGGAGGAGGGATGTCCCAGCCCATGTTCAGCAAGGTGCTGAGGGATGTACTGGCAGCCATGATGCTGTACCGAAACAGGTACATCCGCTTCCCCAGGGCTCGTGAATTGGCGGCAGTGAAGGGTGCATTCTATGCCCTTGGCAGAATCCCACACGTCGTTGGAGCCATTGACTGCACACATGTTGGCCTTGTTCCACCACAGGCCACTGAGCACCTGTACCGCAACAGGAAGCACACGCACTCCCTGAATGTGCAAGTGGTGTGCCTTGCGGACATGGTGATCACCCACGTGTGTGCAAAGTTCCCAGGCTCGGCCCATGACGCACACATAATGCGCAACAGCATCTTGCCACGACTGATGGCCAATCTGCAACAGGATCGTGGCTGTATTGTCGGTGAGTATGTGGAGTGGTGTAGCGTGCTGGTTGTGCGATGCTGTCCCCTGTCCAGTTGGAATAGCAACGGTTCTCTGTGTCCCTCACACCCAGGTGACTCTGCGTATCCGAATGGGGCATGGCTGCTCAGTCCATTGAGGAATCCTCGCACCCCAGCAGACGATCGATACAATGAGGCACATGGGAGGACCAGACGTGTGGTCGAGCGTACCTTTGGCCTCCTCAAGTCCAGGTTCAGGTGCCTGGACCGCACCGGGGGTGCACTGGCGTACTCCCCACAGAAGGTGTGCCAGATAGTGGTGGCGTGCTGCATGCTGCACAATCTGGCCATTCGGAAGCAGATCCCCCTCATTGTGGATGACGGAGATCAACCAGGGCCCCAGCCCGCAGGCCAGGACAGCTCGAGTGAGGAGGACAGCGGAGAGGAGGAAGCTGGGAATGTGCGGCAGCAGCTCATCGCCCGCTACTTCACTTGACGGTGAGTGTCCATGTACGACGGCTGATGTGGCTGTATCTGTGCAGGTGTGTGTGTGCTGTGTCAGGGTGGCCGTTTGTTCACTACGTGCTGTGTGTCAACGCTCCATGGCCAGGGTAGTATGCCACTGTTGGTGGCTGTGGCATTGTGCCCTATTGCTCTGTGCGATGTGTGTACATTGCTTGTAGTTGTTGACATATACTGTGTGATGGGTGTGTGACACACTCATTGAATGTGCTCCTGTTCTGTCTCCCACCCCTAGGTCCCTACAGGCCCTCCGGATTCCATTGCCATGCCACGCATCAGGTGCCTTTCCGCCCAAGGTGGCCGTTGTATTCCGTACAAATAAAACACAGGGCACAAACAGCAGTTTGTGTAAGAGGTGCATTTATTCCAAACTGTGACATGTGATTGTGTGTAAGGTGATGACAAAAGTGGTGCGTGCAGTGACAATGAGCTGTCGGTCATGGCTGCGTGATGCTCAGGGTGTACCCACTGGTTCTATGTCCATAGTCCAACACACACATGCCATCCAGATGGCTGTGTGGAGTGGGATCGTAGTCCAGGTCAATGCAGTGGCTGGTCAAGGAAGGCTGGCGGAAGGCTGGCGGAAGGCTGGCTGGCTGCCTCACTTGCGACTGGAGCGTGCGAAGTCCTCCCGGGAGATCTGTTTCCTCTTCGGACGGCCCCTTCCACGTTTGCGAGGGGGGGTGCCTGCTTGCGACATGCTGGTGGTTGAGGTGTGCTCACTGGCTGTGGACGCAGGGGAACTGGACACTGCTGCTCGAACCTGCGCCCCGGCAGGTGGTGGCGGAGGGGAGCTGCTATCCCTGGCCGTGTCCTCACCGCCACCACCAGCTGGCCCATGAGGTCCACGAGTTGACCTATACGGGCGTCCATGGACCTCAGCACCCCCAGCACCTCCCGCGTGTCTGAAGCAGACCTGACCCATTGTTCTTGGGCCTCCTCATAGGCCCCAAGGACTCTGGCCATTTGAGGCAGGGCATGGCTCCCAGGGGAGGCTGGCGTTTCCCCTGACCCTGCTCCTCCTACCAGTCCTGCTGCCACCGGCCTGCCCACTAGCCACATTGCTCACCACGGTCCTCGCTGTGGCTCCCAGGGTGGATCCAGTCGGCCGGGCCACCACCTGCGCTGGGGCTGGTGCCAGCGAAGACGTGGTGGTGGTGGCGGCGGTGGTGGTCGGTGCGGCGATGGTGGCGGTTGCGGCAGTGGTAGTGGCAGCAATGACCGTGGGTGTGGCCGCAACGACAGTGGCAGCAGGGGGCTGGGACTGTTCAGCAGCCCTGGATGATGGGTTGGTGGGTAGGAGGGGTCCAGGGGAGCGGCTGGGCCCTGCCACACCAGATGGGCCTGCTTGGTGGTCCGTGTCCGAAGAGGAGGTGAGATCCTCCACATCCGTGTGTCCTCGTTGGGGGCTTGTGGGCTGGCTGTGCTGGCTGCTGTCTCCATCCCCAGCATCCGGCAGTTCGTCACCTGTGGAGAGAATGAGATTTGTTATTGTGTTGCACCTGGCGAAGTATGTATTTGTCGTCTGACATTGGCAGTTCGTGCAATCTCGTACATGGGTTTCCCGGAGGCGAGTGTGTGGCTGTGGCATTTGTAGTTGTGTGTGCTTGGCAATGGGACTGTGTGCTGTGCACATGTGGCATGGGACGGATTGGCCATGCCGATGGGTGTGTTGCTGTGCCCCTACTCATTGTGACTCTGGTGTATGCGGGCTCCTGGCCCATCCTGGGTCTGGTTTGTACTTTGCTTTTGGGGTTCAAATGGAACGCTTAGGAACGCATATGGCAACATGGGGGCCATGCCCCAGATTCGCATTTGGGAGGGAATATGCTTTTGGGGTTCAAATGGAACGCTTAGGAACGCATATGGCAACATGGGGGCCATGCCCCAGATTCGCATTTGGGAGGGAATATGCTTTTGGGGTTCAAATGGAACGCTTAGGAACGCATATGGCAACATGGGGGCCATGCCCCAGATTCGCATTTGGGAGGGAATATGCTTTTGGGGTTCAAATGGAACTCTTAGGAACGCATATGGCAACATGGGGGCCATGCCCCAGATTCGCATTTGGGATGGAAGATGCTTTTGGGGTTCAAATGGAACGCTTAGGAACGCATATGGCAACATGGGGGCCATGCCCCAGATTCGCATTTGGGAGGGAATATGCTTTTGGGGTTCAAATGGAACGCTTAGGAACGCATATGGCAACATGGGGGCCATGCCCCAGATTCGCATTTGGGAGGGAAGATGCTTTTGGGGTTCAAATGGAACGCTTAGGAACGCATATGGCAACATGGGGGCCATGCCCCAGATTCGCATTTGGGAGGGGATATGCTTTTGGGGTACATGCTGTGAGCCATGGGTGCCGAACGTGACATGTGTTGTGGCAGCATGACAGTGCATGGTTTGAGGTGTGTGCATGCTTGACATGGCCTGCATATTTGCTGTCTGTTGTGATTACTGGACATGGCATTGGACGCATCGTTATGAGTGAGTGATGGTTGTGTGTGAAAGCCAACGTATTGCAGTTGTCCCATCTCCTTGGTGTGCGTGCTGCCCTGTGCCATGTGCATCACTGCAGTGCTCGTGGGGGGTGTGGCCCATGTTGTGTGTTGTTGCTCACAGTGTGTCGTGCGCTTCATTGACTTCTGGCACATGGTTGGTCATGGGCATGTATCTTAGCGTGACTGCTGTATGTGTGGCAGCTGTGCGGATGACATGCCTTTCATGAGACTGGGGCTGACGGATGGGATGGATGGTATGTTGTATGTGCATGGTGTGTCTGTGTGTTTGATGGTTTCAGTGGTGTTCGTGTGCATTTCTGTTGTTCCGCTCTGTTGCGTCTAGTGTTGTTTGTCTTACATAGGCGTAGTTGTGGGGTGTGTGGTTGACAGGCAGTAGGGGCTACATGGACAGGACTTCAATGGTGTTTCGGTTGTGTGTGATGAGTTGCACAGTGGCTGCCGTGTGGTACTATTTTCATTGTGGCTTGTGTATGCAGACGTGGCTCCTTGGGTGTTGCTATGTCTGTGATGGGTCATGTGGGGTGTGAGTCTGTTGTTCATGTCTGTGTGCACATTGTTCACTTGTTCGTGACGGTGGGCGGTGCTGCGTTTTCGTCTGCTACGTGACATGTCCCATGTGTTGGTCGTGTGCCGGTCCTCATGCCTCCAGTAATCCAGCCCTGTCCAGTTTCCCACCTGCAGGTTGTTCGTGCGTGCACTTTACTGGATGCCACATGGCTCTAAGCGGGGGTGCTCCATGTTGCAGGTCTGTGGGGGTGGGGGGTGTTGTGGGTCGTGGGGGTGGCTGGACACCCACTGACACCGATTGCTGTGGACCGTGATGTCTGCCTTTCAGCTGTCGTTGTGCACTGCGGTGGCTGACACGTGGCTGTGGGGTGTGGGGGATGCTCCTCCTTGCTGTGCTGTGGGACTAGGGGCCTGGTGTGTGTTGTACTTGGGCTGTCCACCGTCCCACCCACTGCACTTTGTGTTCCTGCCACTTACCTGTTACTTGTCGGTTTGTGCAGCTGTGGCGGACACATGGGTGTGGTGGGTGCTCGTTGTGGCGCTTCTGGCATATTTGGGGACCTGTTGGTGGTTACGTGGCTGGCTGAATGTACACATGTCCCCACGCATCTTACAGTTGTTCTGTTTGGGCTGTGTGTGGTGGTGTCTGTTGCATGTGTGTGTCGTGTATTGTGTGCTGGACATGGGGGTGTTTGTCCCTGGGAGCTGTGGCATGGTGGTAGTGCATGTGAGTACATAGCGGTGTGCTGGTATACATTAGTTTGTACTTACCAGCCTCCACTCCCCCTGCTAATCCGGCGAGGATCTCGGGATGTATGATGACTCGCACCTTCTCCTCCCACGCTTTGAAGGTCTTGAAGAGCGCGGGATTCCCTCCGCCAGTGACGGCAGCCAGCTCTCTGTTTTTGCCCTCCTTCTTCTTGACCAGGCTCTTGACGTCATTCCACCGTTTGTTAATTTCGACTCTGTTCCTGGGCAGGGTCCCGACTGCATTGACCTGGTCTACGATCCGGTTCCACATTCTGTTTCTGGTGGCTAGTGGTGTGTGTTGGACCATGTTCCCATAGATTTGTGGGTGCACCTTGATGATCTCGTCGACCATGACCGTCAGCTCAATGGGCGTGAACTTGGGCATTCTTTGTGGTGCCATGGTGTTTGTGGTGCTGGTGCGGTGTGTGTTGTGTAATGTGCAGGGGGTTTGTGGTGCCGGTGTTTGGTGGTGGTGGTGGTGGTGGTGGTGATGTGTGCGTTTCTGTGGTGTGCTGTTGTCCTCGCTGTGTCACTGTGTCCTCTCCTCTCCTCTCTGGTTTGCAATGTTGCAAGGGGTTGTGGTCTGTGGGAGTGCTGCTTTTGTGCTTACCTATGTGGGTGTGTCCTCATGGTCTGTTGTTTTCAGGTGTGTTGTGTCTGGGGTTCTGGCCTTTGTAGTTTTTGTTTGTCCGGGGGTGTTTTCGGGATGTGTACTGTGCTTGTGTATTTGTGCGTGCCTTGCTGTGTGGACTTATTGGCCATGTTGTGTGCTATTGGTTTTGTGAGCGGATGGTTTCTGTGCAGGGACGTGGGCGCCATGGTTTCTGCCGTGTCGATTAGCATCGGCGTTGTTTGCGCTGGCGGGCGGTATATTTGTGGTTTTCCCGCGCTCATGGCGGTGCGATCGTAATTTCACGTGCGGTGTGTCGGCCGTGAGGGCGGGCGGTTTTGTGTTGTCGTGCGTGTTTCCGTCCGTGGCGGGCGGTTTGACTCCGACTCGGACGATGGCGGGCGGTATTTTGTGTGCTTTTTCCGCCGATGGCGGTTTTCGGTTTGTGTAATCGTAATGGCGTGGTCGGTGTTCAGACGGTGTGTGCGGGCGGATTTTTGCCGCTTCCATGCCTGGCGGATTTATTTACGCCGGGTATCGTAATGGGCCCCATAGTTTGTTAAAATATCGAATTTTTTAAATGTATTAAAAGTAATGTAAAATTAATAAAATAATAAATATAATTAACTGAAACATACTTAAAAATACATTTTTATTTTTTAATACATATATATATTAACTTAATATTAATAAAAAATATTCAATATTTTTAGCGTAGGATAGCGGGAGGGTAAAAATTACTATTTCCACTCCAGTGAGTGCAACAGTAGGAAAGCGTTGGATAGCGTAGGGGTAAAAATTACTATTCCCACTCCAGAGAGTGCAACAGTAAGGAAAGCTTTGGATAGCGGAGGGGTAAAAATTACTATTCCCACTGCAGTGAGTGCAACAGTAGGGAAAGCGTTGGATAGCGTAGGGGTAAAAATTACTTTTCCCACTCCAGAGAGTGCAACAGTAGGGAAAGCGTTGGATTGCGGGAGGGTAAAAATTACTATTCCCACTCCAGTGAGTGCAACAGTAGGGAAAGCGTTGGATAGCGGGAGGGTAAAAATTACTATTCCCACTCCAGTAAGTGCAACAGTAGGGAAAGCATTGGATAGCGGGAGGGTAAAAATTACTATTCCCACTCCAGTAAGTGCAACAGTAGGGAAAGCATTGGATAGCGTAGGGGTAAAATTACTATTCCCACTCCAGAGAGTGCAACAGTAGGAAAAGCGTTGGATAGCGTAGGGGTAAAAATTACTATTCCCACTCCAGAGAGTGCAACAGTAAGGAAAGCGTTGGATAGCGTAGGGGTAAAAATGACTATTCCCACTCCAGTGACTGCAACAGGAGGGAAAGCATTGGATAGCGTAGGGGTAAAAATTACTATTCCCACTCCAGTGAGTGCAACAGTAGGGAAAGTAATTATTTAATATTTAAATAAAAATAAATTAATTATCAATACCAATAAAAAATTAATTAAAATTAATTACCAAATACAAAATATGTAATAATTACTTAATTATAAATACCAATAAAAATTATTTATTAAAAATTAATTACTTATTAATAATTAATCAACAACCAATTAATTTTCAATACCAAAAATTTAATAGGTAATAAAAAAATTACCAATTAATAATTAATTAACAATAAATTAATCAATACACAAAAAGAATTTCAATAATTACTTAATTACAATTAAATTACTTCCCACCCTATTCCCCTATAAACCCACAACCCGCTCCGAATAATAAATTAATACAATTAACATAATTATCAATTAATCAATTAATAAAAATTAATTACCAATTAATAATTAATTAACAATAAATTAATTATCAAACCAATAAATAAAAATAAATATTTTCTTAATTACAATTAAATTACTTCCCACCCTATTCCCCTATAAACCCACAACCCGCTCCGAATAATAAATTAATACAATTAACATAATTATCAATTAAACAATTAATAAAAATTAATTACCAATTAATAAAAATTAATTACCAATTAATAATTAATTAACAATACATTAATTATCAATACCAATAAATAAAAAAAAATTCTTAATTACAAATAAATTACTTCCCACCCTATTCCCCTATAAACCCACAACCCGCTACAGAACTAAAACGCAAAATTTAATTAAAAATAATTAATAATTCCTAAAAATTAATATTTAATTTACTATAATTAAATTATTCCCCCCTATTCCCTTATAAACCCACAACCCGCTACAGAATTAAATTACGCAAAAATAATTTTACATAAATTTCAGTAACTTTAAAAAATATTAAACATACATTACAAAAATAATATACATTTTTAACTCATATACTAACATACTAAACACAAAAATTCGATATTATTAAAAATTCGATATTTTTTAATGCCTATATTATGTACTTCTATATTTTGAAAATCGATATTACTTACCTTTATTTCGATATTATTAACCACAATATTATGTCCATTCGATATTATGTCCATTCTATATTTTGAATTCGATATTCTGTCCATTCTATATTTTTTTCGATATTATGTCTATTTACCATACGGTGCTGCTGATTGTTCGTACAGTGATTGGCAAACGGGTTTTGGGGTACAATATACTCCATAGACATTTATTGCGGCTGTTGAAGACTGAGTCACGTGCAGTGGTGCACAAGCAACTGACGGCTGCCTGGAGACCAGCTAAAGGACTCCGCCTGCACTTTCCCCGTGCCCAGCTGTCTTAGTTGCGAAGCAACGATTTCTTACTAGAGCACTGTGCGCACAGACAATTGTTTTAGTGTCGCCTAGCAACCGCGTGTCTGAGCGTGGTGTGGGTCAGATCCTGTCTAAGACTGGCATTTTTCAACCATATCTCATTAATCTGGAGCTGTTGGGGTGCGATGGTGCTGGAGCAGAAGTAGTACGGAGAAGGAATTTGCAAGAATGATGAGGTGAGGTTCTGACTGGTTAACCCGTGTTTAATACGATTGAACGAAGCATGACTGTGTGACTAGAAAGCTTCCTATTGGCTAGCCTGTGATCGCTCCTATTGGTCAAGGGGCTTTTCCTGTTGGCTAAAGTGTCTTTGGGACACATACAAAAAGGGAGGAAGGACTTGGATTAGCTTGCACAGGGCTGGAAGTCTGGTGCTGCTGAAGACAGGCAGTGTGGGTTTGAGCTGTCTCTGGGGCACACACAGAAACTGCTGAAGGATTTGGATCAGGCTGTGCAGGGCTGAGTAAACTGATTGCCATACAACACCATTTGGACAATGCTGCTGAAGGATTCAGATTAGGCTTTGCAGGGCTTAGTAAGCTGCATGCCATACAACAGCATTTGGACAAAGATCACAACCTTATTTTAGCTTGTTTATTTTGTTGTTTAAGTTACAGGGACTATTGTGAGGGCCAGATAACAGCAGCATTGAACAACGGTGTCTACCTTTGTTGTGTTAGTTTGTTATTCTGATTGGTTAATCCACTTTGACAACTGTCATTACTGGTACAGTTAAGTGTTTGTGTTTGCTGGATTGTGGAATAGCTAGCATGGCGACACACACCATAAAAGCACGTCCTATGTTTCTAAAAGAACAAGGACCTCCCGTGATGGCATAGGAGGACTGGTGGGAGTCATTCTAAACCTATCTCGAGGCTATTGGAGGGATGTGTACATCACAAAGAGGAAACTAGCCATGTTACGTCATAATCTTGGTACAGAAGGTCAAAGGGTCTTAAAAATGTTGCCTGTTGCAGGCGATGAGGATGAGGAAGCAGATGAGTCAGATGCTGATGAGGGGCCAAAAGATGAATATACCAGGGGTGTAAAAGTTTTAGAAGGAAACTATGCGAAGAAAGTTAGTATTGTAGTTGAGAGGCATAAGATTCTCACATGCTCAAACATCAGGAGTGACCATTGAACAATGTGTATCAGTTTTAAGAACTTTAGCTGCGTCATGCAAATTTAAAGATAGGCTTCCATGCAGGCAGATTCATGCTCTCCTCACAAGTTAGTGGAGAAGGCAGTATGGGAGGATCTGGGTGAGTGTGAGTTGATTTCCACGGATGTGGAACCACAAGGCTATTGTCGGGGCAAGTTAATTGTCAAGGGATATTTTGATGCTGTTTTGCAATATAAAGGCAGAAAGGCAGTCGGAAGGGTGTACATGGTGGAGAAGAGGAGAACACTATTTGGGTGAAAAGAACAAAGGACCCTGGGTTTGGTACTCAACCCAAATTTTATTTATTTATTTAGTTATAGAGCGCAACATTCATCCGATAGGATATCACGGCGCTAACGGAGCGAGATCTCATGGTAGAGGTGAAATGGGGTGCAGGGTGCTGCTGGAAAGTCCGACATTAGGCCTTGGGGAACAGATGGGTTTTGAGCTTCTTTCTAAATGCCATGTAATCGCCAGTGAGACGTAGGTCCAATGGTAGTTTATTCCATTGAGTGGCAGCCAGGTATGTAAAGGTGCGACCACCTGCCCTTGCTTTTTTTATACGTTTTGTCTTAGCTTGCGCCTGATAGCATGATCTCAGGCACCTGGTCGGGGCGTAGAATTGGACTTTGTTCTGAAGAATTATGGGTCCGCATTGGTGTAGTGCCTTGTGTGCATGGCTCAGAAGCTTGAATCTTGCTCTTTGACATACGGGCAGCCAGTGGAGCTGTCTCATGCAATCTGACGCTGAGCTATATCTGCTTTTATTGCACACCAGTTTTGCCGCTGCATTTTGTATCACCTGCAGGCATGCGAACAGGTATTCCGCAATGCCCACGAACAGTGTTTTCCCGTAATCTAGCTTACTAATGAGTAGGGCTTGTGTGATTGTTCTTCTGCATTCCAATTGAATCCAGGGAAGAGCCTTTTAGGAGCTTCAGAGTGGGGAAACATCTTCCGCACAGGGCCCGCACATGGTCCTGCATGGTTAGGGTGTTATCGATAAGGACGCCCACGTTTTTTGCGCACTTCTTGGGTGCCGGGGCGTCTCCCAATGATTGGGACCACCATGATGCATCCCAGATTAGGTTGGCTCCTCCAAAGAGCAGGATTTCTGATTTTTCAGCGTTCAGTTTTAAACAGTGTTCTGACATCCAGGTCGCCATCTCAGAGAGGCAGTTGTTCAGTTTTATCCTGGTATCCTCATGCCTTTCTTCGATGGCTATCATCAGTGTGTGTCATCCGCATAGGAGCAAATGCTAAAACCCCATTTCTTACAAATTTTTGCCAGGGATGATACATAGGCGTTAAAGAGCGTGGGGCTCAGGGAAGCTCCCTGTGGGACACCGAGGCGGATGATTTTTGGGTTTGAGGAGAACGCGCCCATTTGTACAGTTTGCGTTCTATTGCTCAGGAAAGAGCTGAACCACTGAAGGGCTTTGGCGTGAATACCTTTCTCATGAAGGTTTTCAGCAGAAGTTTATGTGAGACCCTGTTGAACGCTGCCGACAGGTCCAATAGGATCAGGGCTGCTGCCTTCCCCTGATCGATCAGGGATCTTATATTGTCTAGGGCAGCCAAGAGGGTTGCCTCCGTACTATTGGTGGCTCTGAAGCCGGTTTGAGAGGAGTCTAGTAGTTTGTTGGTTTCAAGATAGTTGGACAATTGTCTATTAACGAGCTTTTCCAAAACTTTAGATAGGTAAGGGAGTTGGGAGATTGGCCGATAGTTGGCAGGGTTGTGAACGTCCGTGCCTGCCTTTTTCAGCAGAGGGGTCACTATTGCTTGTTTCCAAGATTCTGGGAAAACTGCAGTCTCTAGAGATTGGTTGAATAGCTGAGTGACATAAGGGCATAATGCAGGTATAATCCGGGCAAAAATTAAGTGTGGGCATGGATCAAGTGGGGACCCTGAGTGTGTTTATGATCTCGGTTTCAAGGCTTACCGTTCCCGTGTTAACGGGAAGGGTACCTAGAGCCTTTAGATCATTGGGGAAGGAGTGAAGTTGAAATGAGTCAGGAGTGACTAACTTCCAAGCTCTATTTGCCGCTAGTAGAGGTATAGGAGTTTTTGTTCGGGTTGCCGGCAGACTGAGCGAGAAAGAAATTAGTGAATGGTCTGTCCAGGAGAGAGGTCTAATCTCCTGGACGAGGGTGGATTCTATGTTGGAGAATAGTAGGTCCAGTGTATGCCCTGCAATATGAGTGGTACAAAAGAGATAGTCACAGTGGAAAATATTCACAATGTATCTGCAACCAATACATGGTCTATGTACAAAGAATATGACAACACCAATTAGCTCATTCAATAAATGATTATGATTTAATAAATATCAGAAAGATTGTCACCATAGATCAAAGGCTCAAAAAGTAAACTGTATATCATATTTGACATTTACTAAAACCAGGTGCATACAACGTGAAGTGACAAGTGCGCAGTTGGGATAAGTGCAAGTGATGTGCAGGGGAAAGGTAGTGCATATATATATATCAATATACAATAATGATAACCTAACCTGCCAGGTTTCTGGCAAACACACAAATGCGGAATCATAAACAAAAGATGCAGATATAAATTCTCTGTCATCCAGGTTTGATATGCAGTGAAAAGAAAATGTCGACGTTTCGACCCCTAGAAGGACCAGCAGATTGAACGTCTTGGAGGTGGGGTCTTCATCAGGACCAAGGGGGGGGGGGGGTTTAGATTGCACCTAAGAATAATATTGTGCAATTAGTAAGGTGTGTCTTATGGAGAAGGCATCCAACCAGAAAGTTAATAAGGGTATACATTTACCAGTGACAGCAAAGAAATCTTCAAGCAGGAAAGTAGTGATGTGGGCCAACAAGGCTCCTACAGAGGGGAGAAGAGAAAGGAGACATACAAAATCCGCTAGGGTCAATGTTCACACCAGTGGATATAGAGGAGTACGGCGTAGGGCCTAAAAAGGTTTGACAATTACTAACGATGGGTACAATAGTCCGTGTAGGATTGCACCAAAGATTCACAGTAACCTAGGGTCGCGGATGTATCCGTTTAATTGAGCAAGGGTTCAAACGTAACCTATAGCTGCAACAAGGAAAATTTCTGTCAGTGATCCCCAAGTACGTGAGTTTGGAAAAGAAGTGCTAAAGACAACGTGCCTACAGGCAAGGGCTACGAGTCACTAATCAGGTAACCACAGTACTAGGAAAAATTGCTTTGAAAAAATATACGGGCGCGCCAAACAGTGAAAAACAAGAAATGAAAGTGCACTCTCTGGCATGGGACATTCTGGGTGTGCCATCTCTATAATTGGGACGACGTTGAGGGATTCTAGAGTGTTGACAATGTCCTGCCTGGGGTTGTGCTGTACTGGCTTGTGCAATGGTTGTTCATGAATAAACAAGTTACATAAATAACTCGGTGTGGATGTGTGTCTCCAAAAGTGAGAAGCATTGATGCCATGCATTAACACACTGTTTTGACTCAAAACATTTTGGCAGTAGTCCAAATTGTTTTTGCATTTTGTGGGGGTTCAATCCCTTCAGGTTTAGAGACAATATCCTTATGTTTTGCATTTTTGTAATTGTGTGATTTGCAGCCGTCTTAAATGTCACCCCACCCGTTCATTTCGTCCATTTCCTTCCCCTCTCCTATCTCTGCTAACCATCGCCCTCATGGTCACCTTACTATCCCCCTTCCCTAACCTCATACCCCCTTTCCCTGCTAAGCTCCCTGATTTTCTCTATTTTCCTCTCTTTCTTTCTCTCGCTTCCTAACTTTATTTGTTTCTCTATCCTCTCTACACATTTCTCCCCTCTCTCCTCTCCTCTGCCAAAATACTATCTACTCCACAAACATGCTAACATTTACCCCTACAGCTTCAAAATCACCTCTATTCTCCAAATCAACACAGCTGCTTGCTCCAAAGACACCAAAAACGACTGCAATTATATGTCTTTCTGTCACCATTCCTCCTGTTTTACCTGTTTGTTATTACTGTCCTTAATCATACCCCGCTATGTAATGTTGTTATCTCTTCCTGCTCTGCTGTACTTCTCTTGCTTGTTGTATAAAATCTCAATTAAATCAGTACATGCCTTTCCCCACTACAACTCAAAATCACAATTTATTTCCCTGCTTATGAGGGCAGATATCTTTGACACCACAACAACATGCCAAATGATATAAACACTATGTGAACTCCAAGGACCTCAGTTTGAGTGAGCAATCAAAATGTGAGGCATGTACAGGACCAGGTAAATAGTGATACCCTGGGATGCAGCATTTAGCAGGTGCGGTAAGTAGGTCATACTCCAAGCCCCAGATTTACTAACACTTTACACCAGGTTTGCGTCACCGAAATACAAAGTTTTGAATTGGGATTCACTTTTGAGTCAAAACTTCCTTTGAGTTAAAAGGTAGCCCCTAAATTGCACAAAGTAATGTTACATGCAAATTGTGCACTATTTGCATTAAGGGAGTGTCCTATGGGTGTGTTCATGCAGTCACCCATGGTTTTTGATACAAAGGCCTGTCTACTATAAAAGGTAGGCAGGGCTTTGCGATGTGGCAGGTGCAACCTTAGAGAAGAGTTTTCTTTTCTCCACACTTTACAAACTTTGCCTGCTTTATGAACTGTACAGCACACATACAAACTTGCAAATGTTTTAAACTATGTCTTAGCATATTATTTGGTATTCCAAGGGTACTGTAGGAAATTGGGTTGTAGCCTTAAAGTCTCTAAATTAATCTAAGCTCAGTCCCATTGTAGATATGGCACATAGCAGACAGGCTTAACTTTGATACAACATGTAAAGTATTTATGCAGTACCAAAACAGTGATAAAGTTAAAATTCAACACAAAAATGGATTATTCCAGATTAATTAGATTTGCTGGTGTGGAAAAGTTCAAAGCGGGACCAACCTGAGTCCTTGTTCCAGCAGCAACACAATTTAATTGGATCAGCTTGGCAGGTTGGTCCCAGTACCCCATAGGTCATTGGAGTTAAAACATTTCTAGGTATCAGTTTTTAGGAATAGTTAGGAGCAGTGCACTTTGACACCAACCAAGGGTGCAGGACCTTGAAAACAGGACTTGGGGGTCAAGATTCACTCCAGCAAGAGCCAGTTGCATGGTCCAGGGAAGGTCCAGTGGATCTGATCAGATGGGCAGTTGCAGAAAAAGACTTTTCTCGCTTGTTGTGTCCCTGTATCTTTTACAGTATGTCAGCCTTATGAGACTTGGAGTCCACGTCTTATAGGCTCATCATAGGCTGCAGACAGAAGATCTTATTTTCTTCTGTTCTTCCACAGGTCCAGAAAGTGTTCTGTGGAGGGTACTGGGGATTCCACATTTATACCTGGCACTAGATTAGGAAAGGGAAAACTCCGTCCCACTCCCAAAACAATGGGGTAAAAGTTCTCAGGGTGACCCTACCCACTATTGTGGCACTTCCTGTGTGCCTCATTGAAAACAATCCCACAGTGCCACTCTTTAGCTAAAACCAAGATGGCAGAACCTTTCTTCTCCTGTACAGAGCTCCTGTCCCCACCCTAGAGGTATGGTCAGGGAAATGAACAAACTCTCCTCAGTGGTCATTCTAAACCAGTTCTGAGGTAGCTCCTCTCTCACCAGGATTGGTGCCTGGCTGGCTGGGAGAGAAAAGAAGGACCCTGCACAGGTGCCAGCTAACATTTGACAGTGATAAGATAGACCTCTTTGACGTTAATTAGGTTCCTGGGCACAGCACATATGGTCGTCCTGCCAGAGGAACAGAAAACATCATCCCACACATAAAGCCTTTGTCCTGCACTGGGTGCAGTTTTCACTCCTCATCAAGGGAGCTATTCAGTTACCAGGCAATAGTGGGAGCGCATACAAATGGACCTCCAGTAACTTTAGACAGGGAAAAGGTAACATTCTAAAAGTACCTTTTCCAAAACATCGATTCCAAATCAACTTCACCAGTGAATTTGGCTTGCAATAAATATTTCAAAAAGTCCAAGAATGAAACTTGTAGGTGGACAGAACATTATTACATTTAATATTAAATCCCAATGCTTTACTATCAAAACACCAACCCTGCTACAGTGAAACTAGCTTTTATGGCCTTTTCACTGTAAAGACATGTTTAACATTAACCTTTTACATGTCCATTTTGAAATATCATGCACCCTATCTGATAGGCCATAAGGCCTTCTTAAGGGTGACTTATTGATAATTGAAAGGAAGTTTGAGGCCTGTGTAAAGGGGTTATTTTAACAGGCCAAATTTGCAGTTAAAACTGCACAACCAGTCTACAAGTGGTAGGCCTGCCATAATTGTTACAGTGTCACTTTAGAGGATGGCACAATGGGCAGACTGGTCCCATACTGTCTGCAGGTACAATAGTCCAGTGTGAAGTTCTTTGTGTGTGAGCTGCAACAGTGTTTTTGAAGTGCAAGTAGGGCTGTGCACAGCTCGTTCCCCCATCCTGCCTTGGATGGCCCATCCTGCCAACATCCGGGCTCTTAATTGTGTTACTGTCTGGAAGGCCAACTGCCAACTACTCCTATTCATGTGACCCAGGAAACAGGTTGAGGGCATCAAATAGTTAGGACAAACAAATGCCAACTTTCTAAGTGATTCAGGCACCGTATACACAGACCTCTACACAAAACCTACAGCACAAAATACATTTCTTAAATACAATAGTCATCATCCCGGAAATGTAAAAGACAACTTTTCATTTGAGCAAATTTTACGTTTTAGTTGGAACTGTATGAAAAAAGGAGACTATTTTACAGAAGCAAAGATTATATCTTCAAATTTAGTGGTAAGAGGGTATCCATATTGTCTTGATAAAAGATCCTTGAAAAGAGCATGGTACTATGATAGAGACACACTTCTAAAAGTAAAAGCAAGAACCAATGAGTCCTGTTTGACATGTGTAACCACCTTTGCAAAAGAATCCAATATGATAAAAAAAAGACCATACTAAAGAATTGGAATCTCTTGGGTTCTGGAACTTTTACATTGGAGAAACCTTATGTTCTCTTTAAGAGAGCTAGAAATTTAAGAGACAGATTGGTGAGAGCTTACTGAGACCCTAAAACCACTACATTAATTCAGTTGTTGGTCACCATCCATGTGGGAATTGTACAGCATGTTCCACCACAAGTATGGTTAAATCATGTGTTTTGAATGGAAGAATGTGGCAACTTAAACAATTCACAAACTGTGCTTCAAAGAATGTCATCTAATATATAGGGTCCATGTACTTTGCTATATATATTGGAAAAACCACATAGGAGGTCCGCAAATGGATTTCACACCACCAATCCAAAATTCAATATAAATTTATGAATGCTCCTTTAGTTGAACATTACAAATCACCAATGCATGCCGCAAAATGAAATTAAATGGGTTGTTCTAGAAGCAATTGGGCACTACGAGACAAGATATGAAGTGGATGGATTGCTCACATTGAAGGAGAATAGATGGCTATGGCAAGCTGATACTATTAAGAGAGTGCTTAACCAACAGGTGGAATGGCACTCTCTATCCACCTTGTGAATAAATAAATATGTGTTGGCTTTACTTTTTTATTGCTACTGGGCTTCTAGAAAGAGATTATTGTGCATATTATGATTTAGACATATGAACTAACAACATTTTTACCTTCTGACACCCTGTTTTGCTGACTTCATTTTTGCTAGCTTTAGGATTCTGGGCATTTTACCACTGCTAACCATTGCCAACTTGCATTGCACCATGTGTGTTGTGGTATTCTAGCTCTTCATGACCTTCCTACTCAGTCTGACTCATGATGTGCCAGTGGCATCCCGTTTAGGGAGAGACAAGACCTTTGACAGGCTTGTCATTGACTTTTATTGACCTCAAATGAGAAAGACCTCAGATGCATTCTGTAGGTTGTGTCCTACCTGCCAGGGGTGTGGCAAGTCAGGGGGAAAGTGCAAGACCCCCTGCAACCTTTTCCTGTTGTTAGCATCCCTTTTGAGCTGGTTGTCATCAACATTGTGGATCCTCTTGATCACTAGACAGCCATGGGCAACAGATTTGTTCTGGTCTTGCTGGACCATGCCACTACGGTACCTGGAAGCTATATCTCTGAGGACAGTGACTGCTCGCGTCATGGCCAGGGCACCGATGGGGATATGTAGCCATGTGAGATTCCCCAAGGAAGTGGTATCTGACCAGGGTAACAACTTCATGTCTAATTACATAAAGGCCATGTGGAAGCCGGGTCTTGTGGCTTAGTGGACTAATGCATCCACTGTAGGGGCCTGTATTTGACCTCATGGTCACAGGTTCATATCCCGGCGGGTCCACTCAGTCTTTCATCCTTCTGCGGTTGATACAATGAGTACAGTTGAGTTGGGTAACAATAAACATCTGTTATTCAGCACCAAGATACCCTTGTGTGAACGTTCACTTTACAAATACACATGTTATGTTATGTTGCGAAAGGAGTGTGGGGTAACCTACAAGTTCATCACACCTTATCATATCCAAGCCAATGGAGTGGTTGAATGGTTCAACCGCATTCTACACTGCATGATTATGGGTGTACCCGAACACCTGAGACATAAGTGGGATGTCACCCTGCCATGTCTTCTGTTCGCCTACAGGAAGGTATCACAGATGGTGTTTGGCTTCAGAACTTTCAAACGTCTGTATGGGCACCCTCTGCGAGGACCTCTCAGTTTGGTTAAGGAAGTCTGGGAGCAAGCTCCCAAGAAGCCACCCCAGGATGTAGTCAGCTATATGATAGTGTTCAGCAACTAGACAGCCCGCTTCAGGAAACTTGCACAGGAGAACCTGGAAGCTAGCCAGGGGGACATGAAACACTGGTATGACCAAAATACCACTCTGACTGAGTTTCAGCCTGATCAAAAAGTGTGGGTAATGGGGCCAGGGGAGCCCCGGGCCCTGCAAGACCATTGGTCTGGGCCTTTTGAGGTGTAGGAGCATAAGAGTGATGCCACCTACTTGGTGAACCTCAAGACTCCTAGGAACCACTTGAAGGTTCTTCAAGTGAATTGCCTCAAGCCCTACATTCAGAGGTCTGAGATGACCATACTCCTGGTCACTGATGATGGGATGGAAGAGGAGAATGAACCTCTCTCCGACCACTTATCTTCCAAGGAGCAGGATGGGTCAGTGGGGAGTGTCAGCCTCTCCCCTACACTGAGCCTAGATCAACAGAGAGACTGTCACCAGTTAATGGGACAGTTTGCCTCTTTGTTCTCCCTTGCTCCAGGACTCACTACATGATGCACCCATGATATTGATACTAGGAACAGTATACCTGTGAAAAACAAAATGTACAGGTTGTCTGGTAAGGTGAGAGCTAGAAATAAGGAGGAAGTCTCCAAGATGCTGGTGTTAGGGGTTATTGAGCCCTCAAACAGCCTTTGGTCCAGCCCAGTGATGTTGTCCCCCAAGGCTGCCCCTTCAGGTGTCACACCTGAACTTAGGTTCTGTGGGGACTACTGTGGGCTCAATGCAGTCACTAGGGCTGACACACACCCCATCTCCAGATCTTATAAGCTCATAGATCGGCTTGGTGCTGCCAAGATCCTCAGCACGTTTGACATAACGTCTGGGTACTTGCAGATTACCTTAACACAATTGGTATGCAGTTCCTAATGTTAAAAGCAGGATGAAGTGTTTTTCAATATAGAGACTCCACATAGAGATATGGAGTGGTGAAAGGTGGGGAGAAGAATCCTCTCCTCTTGGAAAAAGACCCTCACACACCCAGCCTGCTAGGTGTCATGCTTCATCATCGGGTCTGCTCCTTATCGGGTCGGCGCTGCAATCCCCGATCGGCACCCGTGATGGGGCCTCCTTGGCGGAGATCTTTATTCCATATGCCGGTGGGTGAAGTGCGTGTGAGGGCCCTAAAAAGGTGTAGGTGATAAAGATGTGTAGGAAAATAAAAAGGGAGGTGGTCCACTCAGAATAATTTTATTAAATGTGGCCCCTACCCTGGTTAAAAGAAAACAAGACGCTTATCTCCACTCTAAGGATGTAGAGATTTTTGCGTTTGTAAAAGAGGTCAACATGTTTCTTGCCTGACAATATATTAAATGGCAATTCTTCAGGACCAACGATGATCTACCTACACTTAATGGTAGTGGTCAACAATGAATTGAAATAAACTAGTGACCACCATTACAGCACCCTAAAAAGTGGTACCTGTAGATCAAAAAGACAACACAACCCTATTAGGGTCAAGGATGCACGGCATCAGTACCGGCTGGTGTAGACACTAAAATGTAGTGTCAGTTCATCAGGAACAAGGCGGCGGACGTCCTACCCTCACACATTGCCCGGACCGGCTGTAATGGTGGTCACTAGTTTATTTCAATTCATTGTTGACCACTACCATTAAGTTTTACTGTGATTTTCTAAGTTTTGCATTAGATCTCTCAGGGATTGTCCAGTTTGACATTGATTACTCCTTTTAGTCCTGATGATGGTCTAGTGAACTGATTTACCTTTGGCGACCAAAACGTTGACATCCTATCCTCTCTAACATCAATTATTCTACATTTACATTCATTTTTGTGCCAAAAGGAATGGACTCTCTAGAAAAGAATTGTGTAATGTGTCCGGTGAATACTCTGTTCCCCACTGACGATTTCAAAAGATGGAAATTGAGTTATATGCTCAGTGTGAGCTGGTAATAGGTTGGATGATATATTGTATCACGAACCCTGATTGAATATCTAAGGAATAGAGTGTATAATGTTTTGTAATTTGTGATGTAAAAAGCTTAAAAACTAATTTCTGTAAAAAATTGTTTTGTTGGTACGCCTTACTATTATTTTTCTTTAATTCAATAATAGTTGGATTATTATACCAGCCTAATTGTATTTATACAGAAGTGACTCCTTCAAGAACATATTGTTGTATTAGAACTTTCTAAAAGTGGCATTTTCAGAATTGTGAGTTAAATCCGACTTTACAATTAAAGAGGATTTTAAATTACAATTCTTATCACTTACTAAGGGGTCGATTCCAATCTCATTGGGAAAGCATACGGAACGACTCGGGTCCGGAATGCTTTTCGGATGACTTCGGTCGGGGAGTTCGACCGAACAAGTATGATGCATTTGAATGCATCCTAGTACGATTCCGGTCGGACTCCCATTGACTTCAATGGGAGCCTGTGTACTGAATGCGTACACAGGCTCCCATTGACAAAAGGGGTGCTTAGGGATAATCGTGCACTCTGTGGCTGGCACCCTTGGTGGCTGACACGCTGTGCATGGTTGGAAAGGGGGACCCGTGGGTACCCCCACTGGCCCGATTCAGAGGGCCCCGGGTGAAGCCGGGCCTGCTACGGGCCCCAAAAGCCGATTCCGGCAGCCTTTTCGTTCCGGGCAAACAGAATCGGAAAGGCTGTCCGAATCGTTCATCGTACTTGATCGCTCGGAAACCGAGTCCATAGAGCTGTACGAATCAGCTCCGGGAAGGCTCTATCTCTATCTCTCCAAATGCCTTTCTGAACCAATTTGGTCAGCGCTAAGGGTTTCCAGGCATTGTACTTGGTTGTTTGGAATTGGGAACGAGTCGGTCGGAAACAAGGGCTCCGGATCAATTTAGGTGAAAACGAATCCGATAAGGTTACCCAATGTTATCCTATGGGGAGGTAGGCCTCACAGTGGTGAAAAACGAATTTGGGAATTTAGCAGGCCATGTAAAACTTAAAAGTACATGTTCAACTTTTAAATACAATGCATCCTAACGTATGCCTGTTTAGGGGCTACTGTAGTGGTGACTTATATGTATTAAAAGGGAGTTTTAGGCTTGGCAAAAGTTTATTTTGCCAAGTCGAATTGGCAGTTTAAAACTGTCCACAGGCTGCAGTGGCAGGCATGAGACATGTTTTAAGGGACTACTTAAGTGGATGGCATAATAAGTGCTGCAGGCCCACTAATTGCATTTAATGTACGTGCTCTCTGTATAAGCTGTATCACTTTACAAGGAACCTATAAGTACATTAAATATGCCAGTCAGGTGTAAGCCAATGATTTAGGGAGTGACCACAAGCACTTTAGCACTGGTTCGCGGTGGTAGAGTGCACAAAGTCCAAAGGCCAACAAAAACAAATTCAACAAAACAGATGGGGAGGAAGCAAAAGTTTGTGGGAAGACCACCCCAGGGCTGACAGGTCTAACAGGTCCATGTAAAGATTGGGCTTTCTGATAACTTCAGCATACAAGTTGAAGCCTCAGCATAGTAGAGATTAGATTACCTAATATGGCTTCAGTATCTACAGTTTCTGCCATGTTCATGAGTCCCTGTACACAAAATAAATATTATGGGCCTTATTTACAACAAAGTGACTCAGTGCTGTGCCGCAAGCCATTTTGCTGCGCTGCACTGATTCAATTACAAAGCACAGGAATGCGTCATATCTACAACAATACGACAGATCCCTGTGCTCCCCTGCGCTGGCGCACAATTGGCTGCCATGCGCCGCGCAGGCACCCTTGCGCCATGGTGCAAGGTTGCCTGCGTTGCCGGGAGATTACTTTTGTGCAGAAAGGGACACCTTCATGCACAAAAACAATCACAATCACCTTTTTCTATGTGTGCTGCAGAAAGCAGCACGCATAGAAAGAGGAAAAACGAGGAGAAGTTAAAACATTTCACCTTGTTGCGCCTATCTACGCCTCCCCTGGGGAGGCATAGCATTCTGATGCATTCCCAGGTTTACAATTTCTCGTAAATCTGGGAATGTGTCAGGTTCCATGGGTGTTGCCTCGTAACACCCACAGCAACACCCATGGAACTCCCCTTTCACACAAAGTGCAAAGTGCAAAGGGGCCTTATTTATAAGGACACGAAAAGCCAAGCAGGGTGGTTTTTGTGTCCTTGTATATATGGTGCAAGGGGCTTGTAAATATGCCGCTCTCTGTTTGGTAAGAACTTGTCTACCTAACATCATTGGCATGACTGAAGAAAGTGGGCTTTGTCTCAAGAGGTGTGGACTACTTCTTGCCATTGACATAGTATGTCAGCAACGTAGACTCAGTAGTCTCCATTTCTGATATACTTAAGGGCCGCCCATCTGTAAATTAGGCAGGCGGACCTTCAGTTTGACAGAGAAGGTATTCTGTTGACGTTGAAACAGAGTACCCTTCTGCCAAACTCTAAATCACCCTTAAATTCTTTCAAGTAAGCATATGGATTAAATATCCCACAGATTCCAGTCAGATTACATCCGGATGCTCTATTATTGAATGTTTCCTACCATCATTTGATTGTTCAGTTACTATCGGTCTCCCTTTATTTAGCTATCCCATAAGTTCTAAGGCTACCTCCCTGCTGTATGCAGAGCTTTACAAAAACCCCAAATAAATAAAAAATATTAATAAAGTCTAAGACCTTATGTTGTTGGTTTAAATTGGTTCTAGAAATCGGGAAACACAGGAATTGTCCAAATTGAGAGCTCTATAACAAGGAGAATTGTTACTGCTGTCCTTAACTTGGTGCGAAATTGGCATTTCCAACCATTTTTCAAGCAAATGAGCATTTGTTTTGTAAAGTGGAATATGTGTTTGAACATGTTACAAATTGTTGTGAGTTCTGCTCTGTGCACACGCTTTGAAGATTTTGCAAATATTTATAATCATTCTGAAAGTATCTGGAGTAATTGTGCAAACTTGAGCTACTGACAAAATGTGTAAATTGGCATAGAATGAACCACGAAGCACTTGTGGTGGCTTGCAGTCCACTAGACAGCATTCCTCATTATTTTTGCTGAAAACTCGGGAGTTTGCTGTAACATGGTCTAATTTAGTGTTTCCATAGGTAAACTTTTGAAGCATTTAAGACTACTTAGAACTATCTGAATACCGTTTTCTTCTTTTTGGTCTAGATTTACAATAATGAAAAGTCAATTTATCTGTTTCTAACTAAATGAGGATTTAGTTAAGAGGTAAAGGTAAATTCAAGCAACAGTTAATGCTTTTGCTGTTCTTGAGGAAGAAAGTCACTAATTTGGGGGATTTTTAGGAGAAGAAACTTGACATCTATTACTTGCATACCTAAGAAGCATCTTTGAATCACTCTGTGGATATTTCTCAGTACCAATTCCATTCAACAGACTGTAAATTGTTGTATACTCTGCCATGTGTGTGCCACTGGTTTACATCTGTATCAGATCCACAATGGTCATGTGAAGGGAATGGAATTGCACAATACAACAAAATAGAATTGAAATTAGCATACCCCGGGCAACGACTAGACCAATGCCATATGCAATATGGTGGATATGCTTTGGTTCTAGTTCCAAAGCAATCCCAGGAGCCTTATCATAACACATACAAAAATGTATTTTATATATTGCCTATATAATAGTGATGACTTGATTTTTGAAAGTTCTGGAACATAATATTTGCCCTGTATTGTAGTGAAAGAGCAAAGCGAAAAAGACAGACCTCTACTAAGGGGCTTCTCCCACTGAGATTTTTTTTAAAGGATATGGTTATATATGTCATTTTAAAGCACAATTTTTACATACATTTTCTAAAAAGTAATTGGCTGTGAAATGGCTTTCATTACATTTTCAAATCCTTTCATGGTGTGCCAAGCCAATTAAGCCTGATGCTACCTAGGAGTTGACCCCATTTGTTCAAAATGATGCTACCATATGTCAAACATTATCTAAATTGTGCCAGGGCTAACATTCTGTCATGGGTGCTCCAAATTTACAAGTGTTAGAATGTTTCCGTTTATGTCATCCATATATCATACGTACTCCTTATTGTAAGAAATTACCTCAGTATATCAGGGCCAGAATTTTGTCGTGGTTGCCATCCTCACCATATGTTAGGTTGACCTCCTTTGGTCTGAGAAATACCTCCTATGTGCTAGTTCCCGCATTTTTCACAGGTGGCTCATATGCCAAGAATTACCTCTAGTATGGCATTGCCTTTATTTTACCATGGGTGCCATTATGCTAAGAGTTACCTCCAGTGTGCCAGTGCCCGTATTTTGTCACATGTGTATGTCATGCTAACGACTGCCTCAAATATGCCAGCACCAATATCTTACCACAGTGTCTCTATTAAGGCAAGAATTACCTCCAGAGCCAATGACAGATTTGCAAGCATTCAAAACAGAATTGGCATAACACCCTCTTGGCATGCTTAGGATTATTATCTCTCAAGTCCTAGTTTGTGTCATCCTATCTATCTACTGCTGTATCCCTACAGAAAAATGGTAAATTCCAAGAATTGGACAAGTTAGGCTCACTCATGTAGTGTGACATGCTTCATCATTTTCCACCTCGTCCCACCCTGGTGAGATGATACTACCAGGGTGGACTCAACCTGAAGGAGTTCTTAGAAATTCATTTTTTCTCTAGATAAAGTACTTGGATCCAGGTCTATGTCTAAAAAACCTAAGGATATAGCACAAAGTATTCCTTATTTAGGTGGTATCCTAGGCTTGAGTAAAAAGTACCACAAGGTAATCTCAGAGGACGTACGTGGTTACTATGACCCTTACGGAAGGTCGAGTTGTCATGCCCACATGTTTCTGCCCTTCTACTGGTGCCTAAATGATGTCTCAGGCATTCATCAGGGCAAGATATATGTATCCTTAAGCTTATATAAATAGTGAAGGGTACAATAAAATAAGTTTAGATGACCTACCTCTCTTCAAACAATCACCAGGGCTAATATCTAGTCAAGGGAAAGAACAAACAAATATATAACAGCAGTAGTAGAAAAACTACTATTGGTGCCCACAACGGTCTCAATTTCCATTGCAGTGAGTGTAATACTGAGAGAATGCACAATGATAATTCTGCACATCAAAAACACCATTATAAAAACAGTAACAAACGTGGCTCAAGTGACATAAAATCATTCATTCATTGCACACATGCACAGGTGATAAAAACACAGGTGGGGAGGAGGGATGCCATACATAATCCCAGTGCAGATTCTTAAGCCTTTGTTTACCTAGTGCCAGGGGGCCATTTGCCTCATGGCCTGTTCTGGGCGGGTGCCTCCTATATTCACATTCTGATAGTTGTGTTCAAATATTGACACAGGAAAAGAGGGGAGAAAAATAATGGTACAGGAGTCAGTGAGTAAATATACTGTCCCCAAGTGCTTGCTGAATGTGCTTAAGAATGTTTATTGTAGGCACTACTTCCTTATTGTATCATCATTATGTCACTTACTGTGTCATGGTAGAGTGCCCACAAAGTATCCTGGAAAGAGCCAGAGACAAAACAAAGACTAGCAAATACCAGAGAACCCCAACAAGGAACCAGCAGGAGCTAATGGATAATATCATTATCCTAACCCCCAAAATGGTAACTGAGACCCAGAAACAAATATTGAATAGGGTCTGGGTTTCGTACCCACACCCAGAAATGATCCCTTTAAACTAAAAATAGAAATGGGCGAATTCTTTCGGAACATTAGACTACAGGTCTTTTTCTCTACCCGAGAGACACTTGGCGACTAACAGCGATATGGAAACCAATACCGGCCTCCATAAAAACTCATCTTTACACCTACCATTCAACTACTACCACCAGAAATGCCCACCTTTGAAATGGCAATCAATAAATGTCTTGACTCCTTGACACAGGTCAAACAGGATACATTTTAAAATTTCAGCAAGACACAGAAAGAGACCCTGAGGGAATTAAGAGAGGACACCACAGTGACTATAAAACTAGCAGATAAAGCGGTGGGATAGTTATAATGCCTAAAGACATGTACCACACCAAATGCATGAGACTCCTAGGGAATACGCTACATTATAAAAAATTGAGGAGAGATCCCACCCCTGACATCATGGGCGAAATCTCCTTTATGATAAAAGGAGCCCTAGACAATGGCTGGGTGACCCAGAAGGAGGTGTCTTTCCTTATTGAGAAAGATCCTAAGACGCCTTACTTATATGTTTTGCCCAAGGTGCATAAACCTTAACCCTGGGTGCCCGAATGTTTTGGGAATAGGGTCAACCCTAGAACCACTGTCACAATTGTATCATTTCTTTTTGAAACTTTAGTAACCCAGATGCCCTCCTATCTGAGGGATACTAAGGACATAATAAACAAATTAAAAGAAATGACCTTTAAATCAAGCAAAGGGCTGCTGTTTACCCTAGATGTGGAATCATTGTATAAAAACATCACCCACGAGTCCACAATAGAGGTAATAGACCACCTACTGACTTCCAGACCGGCAAATAAAGTGTTTACCAAGAGGCAGGCGTGAGCCCGGTGTATCATCTATTTCTCTCTCTTTGGTGTTTATTGGAGATTTGCAAGCATAACACCACATTCTCACTCAATTATATCCACTCACTCACACATACTGCCTCTCATATAAATACACTCTCACCCAGTAGCACATACAAAACATACATTTCAATGCATTTTTTACTGACCTCAACTGCAGCCAAAGGCCCATTTCAGCTGACTGTGCTCCATTTTTTATTAAGTTAATACTACAATATTATTCACTAATAGTATAGTGAGAAAAGAAGAGAACATAATGTGTTTGAGTCACCCAATATTCTTTTTTAACCATCTTTATTATGTTTTATAGTATTGATAACGTAGTTTACATATCAGCCATGCCGACCAAATTACACATATCAAAACAACAGTGATACCACGATTGCCTCTGTATACATGTCATACTTTTCCAGGTCTAACAGAAGCTACTGGTGAGTTACAAAACTAGAAGATTTTTAAATAACAAGCCATATAAGCAGCAGTCTTATTCTAGAGCAGCTTGCAGTGATGGAGTAGTCCTTCCAGCCCCTTGGCAAACCAGCCCCCCGTGTCCACCGCTCTGTTTTTTGAAATCGCAGGGCCTGGGAAGAGTGAGCCCCTTTGCCCCTTCTCTTGGACAAATGGATGTAGGTGGGGATCAGCAGCACTCTGCAGGAGGGTCCATTCTGTCGATTAGAGTAGGTTTTAAACTCCTTTGTGGCAAGATCCTCTTGAGGCACCTGTAAATCTCCTAGTAGGCTTTTCCAATCCACTGCTATGGGTTTCCTGTGCAGTTCCCGCGCCTCTATCCCCCGTAGTTCTACCGTCTCAACCCTGCCCCACTTAGGTGTTGCCACGCGCCAATGCTCCACCCCAGGCAGTGTTCTAGCTTTCCAGTGCATCCTACTGACCATCAACATTGCCAGGTCTATAAAGTGGTTCAGAGTTTCAAAAAGGGGGCAACCCAGTAACACAGGGACCTGGGCCAGGCAATTATTACCAAAAAAGTGGTCCCCAAGGGGGAAGGGTAGCCTTGAACTTATATATAAGCCATATAGATACAATTAAACAGATCTTTTTTTGACATTGTGGTAAGGGCATTCATTTATTTAGATAATAGGTCAAAAATGGAACAGCATTTTTATCTTTTTTCATTTTGCATTTTTCGAAAACAATATTCATAAATTAAAATAAACATAAACAATACGATACTCCTACAGTTTGTCGGCCCAGTGAAAGTAAATAAAGTGACTAAGTGGTGCGCTTGTGTTACATACAAATTATATACAGGTGACTGATTGTGACAGTACATTGTTATAGACGGCACTCGCAAAGTGAGTGTCACATGACACAACACGGCCCAATCTAATTGAGTTTCCCTTCCAGCTTGCCACACAGTAGCCCAGTGCTACAGACACGGACGCGCTTGAAGTAAGTCTTTCTCATGGTGCCGACTGCGAACAGAGCAAAGGCAGCCTGTACCACTCTCATAGGAATTGATTGTTTTTTTCATTTTATATTTCCCCATAGTGATTTTCCATTGAGCGGTTTTCACTGCCAGGGTGAGTTAACTCCTTTGGAAGTCTGTAAAGACATTGGTTTCTGACTATATGTAATGCAGTCCTGTGTTTATTACAGGATAACGAACTCAAATCGACAGACTCATAAATAGTGTCTATTAACTTGTGCAAGTATCGATTCCAACCTTTCTATGTTGTAATTCCTAGTCAATGATTTATGTAAAACCATGAACACTCAAAGACAGAATTTGTGTCGATTGATAACGCTTACATCTATCTTGATGTCTTGATTAAATATAACCTTCAATTGTATCATTGATACTATGGGAAGTTTACTACCAGTGCCGTAGGAGAGCACATACCTCTCTATATTTTAAAAGTGAGTACACCACTTTATAAACAGTGCAATGCAATCCACAACATGTTTTTATAACTACACATGGCTTAATTAACATGTATATCTCCATGTTTTTGCATGTAGTTGTATTCAGCTGCCTGGTTCCATACCCTGTAAGAAAATAGAACGTTCTACACAATTGTTTTGCGTAAGTAATACCGCATATGTTCTTAAATTAGGAGTTTCCTCACTCCTCTCTCACAATTAATAAAATAGCATATATATATATATATTCACTGAAAAAACCATAGGTTTCAGGGGCGTTATAGTTAGTTGGACATTTCACTCATACAAAACCATAGAAATTCCCCGTTATAGTTAGTTCAGCTAACTATAACTCGCGCGCCCGCAATGCACTGCTGATGACATCACATATTACATCACTCATGACATGGTCAGTGACATCACTCATGACATCACTGATGACATCTCAAATGACATCACTGATGACATGGTTTTTTCAGTGAATTTCTAAGGTTTTTAAATGCTAATTTCTAACTATAACGTGCCTGAAACCTATGGTTTTTTCAGTGAATTTCTAAGGTTTTTTAAATGCTAATTTCTAACTATAACGTGCCTGAAACCTATGGTTTTTTCAGTGAATATATATATATTTATTATACTATGTATACATGTGAAAATGTCTCGGGCCCCTGTTTGCCTCGGTGGCACGGAAAAAATGGGTGGAACTGACGTCAGCACGCCGACGAGGTCCTCTTATGGCTCCGATGACGTCATACGGTGTCGCGAGCGGAGCCGTGCTCGTTGACGTGGGAGAGCTAGGAAAGAATTTCCGTGGAATGCTGGTGCAGGGGATATTCACCTAAGTGTTCAGGCTAGTCCTTTGGGAGCAACTGTTTATGTTGCCACTCCAGTAACCGAAACCAGTGATCCGAGGCCAGAGGCCCTGCAGATGGCACACGAGGTGGGGTGCCCAGTAGTGTGCACCGGCGGGGCAGCGAAGTGACAAGCACCACAACCCACAAAAAAGGTAACGGGGGCACAGAATAACACAGGATCTTCTCTTTGTATCTGGCAGGAACAACGAAGTTAAGATGCCCTAGTACCAAAATGTAGAATTAGTGCTACAACGGTCTTCAAGAGGACCTGCAATGCCGCTTCTGCCTCCCGTACCCTGGAGGCGGCACATGGGTCACGCGTGCACGGTCATACTGCGGTGGGACGCACACTCGTTGACCTCTCATGGCACTGCTCCACACTTCAGGGAGGACGCTTTCCATTAGCTATGTTTTCTGATGACATGTCGCGCCGGCCCCGTCCAACAACAGAAATCCTTTAGATCCAAACAGACTCTTCCACTCTCTCACCGGAAGTGAAACCAGGCCACGCGGACACTTTCACAATACAACAGCCGGGAATGCACTTTTCGGTAAAAAACCACATTCCTTCCTCCTAATTAATCAAATAAATGTCTCACTGAAGAACAGGGGCCAGCTCGAGAGGTAAACAGCCGTTACAACGACTTTTTACTTTGCGATACCATTACAACGCATGCATTACCACGCATGCGTTGTACATCACAAAGTCATTACTACGCATTTTTAGAACGCATGGTCATTTACCACGCATTCCTTTACAACAAATTTTGTTGTAAAGGTATGTATGGTAAATGACCATGCGTTCTAAAAACATGTAGACGATCCATGTTGTTGTAAGGAAACAGAGGCTGTTCCGTTTCCTCACAACGACGTGCACCGCCCCTCAGAGATGACGTGAAGCAGGAACCACAGGGAGAGAGGAACCATGAGGAGTGAGAGGTAAGGGGGATTGGGCATGGGGTGTGGGTTTCTTTTCTAGGGTTTAGGGTAGTGGTGTTTGGGTGGTGTAGGGGGTCGTGCTGGGTGTAGTGTTTTAGGGTTTAGGGTAGTGCAGTGGTGTTTGGGTAGTGTAGGGGGTCATGCTGGGGGTAGTGTTTTAGGGTTTAGTGTAGTGCAGTGGTGTATGGGTAGTGTAGGCGGTCGTGCTGGGGTTGTGTTTTAGGGTTTAGGGTAGTGCAGTGGTGTTTGAGTAGTGTAGGGGTCATGCTGGTGGTAGTGTTTTAGGGTTTAGGGTAGTGCAGTGGTGTTTGTGTAATGTAGGGGGTCATGCTGGGGGTAGTGTTTTATGGTTTAGGGTAGTGTAGTGGTGTTTGGGTAGTGTAGGGGTCGTGCTGGGGGTAGATTTAGGGTTTAGGGTAGTGCAGTGGTGTTTGGGTAGTGTAGGAGTCGTGCTGGGGGTAGTGTTTTAGGGTTTAGGGTAGTGCAGTGGTGTTTGTGTAGTGTAGGGGGTTGTGCTGGGGTAGTGTTTTAGGGTTTATGTTAGTGCAGTGGTGTTTGGGTAGTGTAGGGGTAGTGCTGGGGTAGTGTTTTAGAGTTTAGGGCAGTGCAGTGGTGTTTGTGTAGTGAAGGGGTCATGCTGTGGGTAGTGTTTTAGGGTTTAGGGTAGTGCAGTCGTGTTTGTGTAGTGTAGGGGTCGTGTTTTAGGGTATAGGGTAGTGCAGTGGTGTTTGGGTAGTGTAGGGGTCATGCTGGGGTTAGTTTTTAGAGTTTAGGGTAGTGCAGTGGTGTTTGGGTAGTGTAGGGGGTCGTGCTGGGGGTAGTGTTTTAGGGTTTAGGGTAGTGCAGTGGTGTTTGTGTAGTGTGGGAGGTCATGCTGGGGGTATATTTAGGGTTTAGTGTAGTGCAGTGGTGTTTGGGTAGTGTAGGGAGTCGTGCTGGGGGTTGTGTTTTAGGGTTTAGGGTAGTGCAGTGGTGTTTGGGTAGTGTAGGGAGTCGTGCTGGTGGTAGTGTTTTAGGGTTTAGGGTAGTGCAGTTATGTTTGGGTAGTGTAGGGTGTCGTGCTGGGGTAGTGTTTTAGCACTAATTTTTCTTTCTACAGCACTAACCATAATTTCTATGACAAAATGAACCCCTCATTTTGTTCCTTTTAAATTAAATGTTTTAAGAGTTACCAGTTTATTCCAATCAAGATGGCTTCAGGTGTGCCATAATTTTGTCATAAGTAAGACTGTTAGCGCTCTAGTTGTTCTTTAGAACACTCTGGAAAGCTGCAGTAGAACACAACGACATCAACTGACAGGCTGCTCCTGTTGAAATATAACAGGAAGATGTTTGAGATCACACTTGAAACATGTCCTAATTTTTCTTTCTACAGCACTAACCATAATTTCTATGGCAAAATGAACCCCCTCATGTTGTTCCTTTTTAAATTAAATGTTTTAAGTGTTACCAGTTTATTCCAATCAAGATGGCTTCAGGTGTGCCATACTTTTGTCATAAGTAAGAATGTTAGCGCTCTAGTTGTTCTTTAGAACACTCTGGGAAGCTGCAGTAGAACACAAAGGCATCAACTGACAGGCTGCTCCTGTTGAAATATAACAGGAAGATATTTGAGATCTCACTTAAAACATGTCCTAATTTTTCTTTCTACAGCACTAACCATAATTTCTATGACAAAATGAACCCCCTCATTTTGTTCCTTTTTAAATTAAATGTTTTAAGAGTTACCAGTTTATTCCAATCAAGATGGCTTCAGGTGTGCCATACTTTTGTCATAAGTAAGACTGTTAGCGCTCTAGTTGTTCTTTAGAACACTCTGGGAAGATGCAGTAGAACACAAAGGCATCAACTGACAGGCTGCTCCTGTTGAAATATAACAGGAAGATATTTGAGATCTCACTTAAAACATGTCCTAATTTTTCTTTCTACAGCACTAACCATAATTTCTATGGCAAAATGAACCCCCTCATTTTGTTCCTTTTTAAATTAAATGTTTAAAGTGTTACCAGTTTATTTCAATCAAGATGGCTTTAGGTGTGCCATAATTTTGTCATAAGTAAGACTGTTAGCGCTCTAGTTGTTCTTTAGAACACTCTGGGAAGCTGCAGTAGAACACAAAGGCATCAACTGACAGGCTGCTCCTGTTGAAATATAACAGGAAGATATTTGAGATCACACTTCAAACATGTCCTAATTTTTCTTTCTACAGCACTAACCATCATTTCTATGACAAAATGAACCCCATCATGTTGTTCCTTTTTAAATTAAATGTTTTAAGTGTTACCAGTTTATTCCAATCAAGATGGCTTCAGGTGTGCCATACTTTTGTCATAAGTAAGGCTGTTAGCACTCTAGTTGTTCTTTAGAACACTCTGGGAAGCTGCAGTAGAACACAAAGGAATCAACTGACAGTCTCTGCCCTTGTTGGATGTACATGTTTTACTGAGAATGTCAGACTTCATTCTCACATGACTGAGAAAGATAATGTGAATTTACAGAAAATATGCTCTCATTTTAGCTTCTGGAGCACCTTCCAAAACTGTATGGGACAAGCATGTGAAAATAGTTTTCTCTCAAACATGATTCATGATATCCCAGCAGAAGGTTTTCCACAGGGTAAAATCAACTTAGAACACACCACAATTCCTGAAATTAGTATGGTACCATCAACAAATGAATTCTAATGTAACTAAAGTCTGTTATCACCCTTTATAGTTCTCCTTTTGGTAACCCTCAAAATCTTCGATTCACTACAATGCATTTCAATGGGGTACTATCATTTATATTGGTCCCAAGATGGCTGCCAGCAATTCCAGGATGAAGTGCTGACAGCCAATCAGATCTCACGATGACATGTGTGGTTAGGCTCCGCCTAGATATATATGTGTTTTATTTTTCAAATTTCTCAAGAACTACTGAACAGATTTACACCATTTAACCAAAAGGCACGACTCTGAACCAAGGGCTACCTTTTTGCCAAATTTGGTGTAATTCCGTTCAGCAGTTCGGGCTGTAGCTGTGACTAAAGGTTCCTATGGAAAAATACATGGGGAAAACACGTTTTTCTCGGCCCCCGCTTGCTGAATCACCCCGAAACTTTCAGGATAGGAGCGGACCGGAGCGGGCCATAAGTTTTGAAAATTTCGCGAAGATTCGTCAACCGGCGCCAAAGTTATTTCAAGCAGAATGTTGTGGATTTCCTATGGAAAATAGGTCCTAACTATAACTATCTACTGGCGACTGCCAGTAGATAATATATATACATATATATATATATATATATATATATATATTATCTACTGGCGGTCGCCAGTAGATAGTTATAGTTACAACCTATTATCCATAGGAAATCCAGCGACATTCTATTTGAAATAACCCTCTTGCCGGTTGACGTATCTCGTGAAATTTTCAAACTCGTGAGGCGCTCCGGTCCGCTCCTACCCTGAAAGTCTCGGGTGATACGTCAGCGGGGGCCGAGAAAAAGGGGGTCCCAAAACGCATTTTCCCCATGCATTTTCCCATAGGAAACTTTAGACACGGCTACAGCTCGAACTGCTGAACGGAATTACACCAAATTTGGCAAAGAGGTAGTTCTTGGTTCAGAAAGAACCCTTTTGTTAAATGGTGTAAATCCGTTCAGTAGTTGCTGAGAAAATCAAAAGTAAAAGTACATATATATCTATGGGCACGGAGGATTCGCGCACCCTGAGCGCACCCTGCGCGCACCGTCCCGATCACGAGCTGCATGTTAATTGGCTGTCAGCTGGCTGTCAACATTCCGATTCAGGAAATGTTGTCAGCCATTTTGTCCCTCGGTAGAACCGAGGGACAGAAACAAGTGCGCAAAGCGCACAAAGGGGGAGGGTAGAAACACCCTGACCCCTAGGTTTGCTCAGGGGTCCCACAAGGACCCCCTGGGCAAAAAAAAATTTTCTTTTTTTAAAATCGGCAGGATGCGCTCAGGGTGCGCGAATCCTGCCGAAAATCGAGCGCGGTCTCACGCGCTTCGATGTTAATTGGCCCTCGGGTGGCCCAAGTCCCGGGGGCATGGTGGGGGATAATTTAATGTGTGGGGGCCTCAAAGGGCCCCCAAGCCCGGGACCGCCACCCCCGGGGCTTTTTAAAAATGGTGCGGAAGGGCTCTGAGCCCTCCCGCAGCCCCGGGACCACCACCTCCCGGGGCTTTTTAAAAAAAATTATTAAATCCTGTGTGGGGGCTCCAGCCCCCACACGCCCGAGACCACCACCTCCCGGGGCACTAAACATTTTAATATGGGGGTCCGTTACGGACCCTCAGAGCCCGGGGACCACCACCTCCCGGGGCTGTGTACTGAATGGGAGGGGGCGCGCGGCCCCCTCCTGGAGCCCTTGATGGCCCTGGGGACCACCACCCCCCAGGGCCGGCTCCTGCAGTGTCCCGGAGTGCCTACCCCGGGACACTGCTGTTTGCACATGACAGGACGGGAGCCTCGCGGCCCCGTCCTGTCATTGCAAACTGCTTTGGATATTGGAAGAGAGAGCAGGAAACCTGCTCTCTCTTCCAATATCCAAGCCGACAGCTTTACACATGGGGAGCAGCATGTTAGCTGCTCCCCATGTGTAAAGCAATGCCGGCACCCTAGGGATGCGGGGAGCCGAGCGGGACTGTGGGGGGATTGGGGACCCCCACAGTCCCCAACGAGAGGCCAGGCCCCGGGGGATGGGGTCCCCGGGGCAAGTAGTGGCCCGGGAGGGGGCCACGCGGCCCCCTCCCCAAAAAAATAAATAAATTAAAAAAAAAAAAAACGGAATGGCCGGCCCCGGGGATGGGGTCCCCGGGCCTTAAATGGCCAGAGGAGGGGGCCACGCAGCCCCCTCCAAAGAATATAAATAAAAACGAGGCCATGCCCCGGGGATGGGGTTCCCGGGGCCAATACAGGCCCAGGGAAGGGGGCCACGCGGCCCCCTTCCCGTTTTTTTAAAATTACAAATTAAAAAAGGAGGTAAGGCCCTGGGGATGGGGTCCCCAGGGCATAAAAACGAGGAAAAAGGAAGGGGGCTACACAGCCCCCTTCAGGGACAAAATTATTATTATTTTTTTAAACGATCGGCCCACAGGCCCCGCCCCTTCCTTCACCACTCTGCAAACGCGCCCCTGGCGCGTTTGCAGAGGAGAACAATTCCCCTTGAATACTGGGGGTCCCTGAGGCCAACTAGCCCACCAGGAACCTCCAGTATGCGCCAGGGGCTGCGTTGCAGAGAGGTGTAGAGAGGCCACACCCCTTTTACACCTCTCTGCAACGCAGCTCTGTGGCGCTTTTGGAGGTATATGGTGGGCTAGTTGGACTCCGGGGACCCTCAGGATTCAAGGGACTTAATCCCCAACTTAAAACGCGCCACGGGCGCGTTTGCACAGTGGTGAAGGGAGGGGGCGGGGCTTCAGGTGACATGTGTGCAAACAGGCCCCGTGGCGCGTTTTAAGATGGGGAATTAAATCCCCTTCAATCCTGAGGGTCCCTGAGGGCCAACTAGCCCAACAGGTACATCCAGAAAGCGCCACAGAGCTGCGTTGCAGAGAGGTGTAAAGGGGTGTGGCCTCTCTACACGTCTCTGCAACGCAGCCCCTGGCGCATATTGGAGGTTCCTGGTGGTCTAGTTGGCCCCTAGGGACCCTCAGGATTCAAGGGAACTTAATCCCCAACTTAAAACGCGCCACGGGGCGCGTTTGCAAAGATGTCACCTCAGGCCCCGCCCCTCCCTTCACCATTGTGCAAATATTCCTCTAAAATCAGCCGAAATAGGAATTCCGATTTACTCACCTGTTATAAGGAGAAACCTCAGTGCTGTATCTTTCAGCCCAGTACTGGTCCTGAAAAGTAATTTTAACCGTACTTACCGGTAACTTGAATTTCCTTCATAGGCTAACATTGACTGGTTTCACTTGGAAATTCTTCTAAGTGTGGAGTTTTGGAACTTTAAAATATTCCTCTAAAATCAGCCAAAATAGGAATTTTGATTTACTCACCTGTTATCAGGAGAGACCTCAGTGCTGCATCTTTCAGCCCAGTACTGATCCTCAAAAGTAATTTTAACCGTACTTACCGGTAATTTGAATTTCCTTCATAGGCTAACATTGACTGGTTTCACTTGGAAATTCTTCTAAGTGTGGAGTTTTGGAACTTTAAAATATTCCTCTAAAATCAGCCGAAATACGAATTCCGATTTACACACCTGTTATCAGGAGAGACCTCAGTGCTGCATCTTTCAGCCCAGTACTGATCCTGAAAAGTAATTTTAACCGTACTTACCGGTAACTTGAATTTCCTTCATAGGCTAACATTGACTGGTTTCACTTGGAAATTCTTCTAAGTGTTGATTTTTGAAACATACAAATATTCCTCTAAAATCAGCCGAAATCCGAATTCTGATTTACTCACCTGTTATCAGGAGAGACCTCAGTGCTGCATCTTTCAGCCCAGTACTGGTCCTGAAAAGTAATTTTAACCGTACTTACCAGTAACTTGAATTTCCTTCCATAGGCTAACATTGACTGGTTTCACTTGGAAATTCTTCTAAGTGTGGAGTTTTGGAACTTTAAAATATTCCTCTAAAATCAGCCGAAATATGAATTCCGATTTACTCACCTGTTATCAGGAGAGACCTCAGTGCTGCATGTTTCAGCCCAGTACTGATCCTCAAAAGTAATTTTAACCGTACTTACCGGTAACTTGAATTTCCTTCATAGGCTAACATTGACTGGTTTTCAGCAAAAAGTTTCAAAGTGTTGATTTTCACAAACTACAAATATTCCTTAAAAATCGCCTGTATGACTTAAACGCATTCTTTCAACTGTTTACAGGAGATGCACCAGTGCTGGATCCAGGATCCAACACTGAGTAAGAAAAAGTAACGATAACAGTTTTTACCTGCTAAGTGAATTTCCTTCCATAGGATAACATTGGTGATTCTATGAGAAAAAGTTTCAAAGTGTCAACTTTTAAAATACAATAATATTCCTTAAAAATCACGACTGTAACCAAAACGCTTTTACTCAACTGTTTACAGGAGATGTACCAGGACTGAATCTAGGATCCAGTCCTGTGGTTACAAAAGTAATCCATAAAGTAACTAATTGCATTTAACTAGAAATTCACATTGAGCTGAATGTTGCATTGTGTTTGAAAATGTGTTGCCCATTGCAACAACTGTAACTACTGTACTTAAAAGTCTATTGCCTATCTGCAAAGTATTTAAACTAAAGTAATTCATTCTGAGAAAGTATTTTTTGTAATGTAATGTATAATGTACTTACAATGTAATTTGACAAATAAAATATGTAAAAAAAAATTGTTTCTAAAAATGTAGTAAATCAGTATGAAAAAAATTAATATAACAATTAATACATTTAAAAATTGTCATTTACAAAACCTTTGAAATTCACTGAAAAAACCGTAGGTTTCAGGCACGTTATAGTTAGAAATTAGCATTTAAAAAACCTTTGAAATTCACTGAAAAAACCATAGGTTTCAGACACGTTATAGTTACAAATTAGCATTTAAAAACCTTTGAAATTCACTGAAAAAACCATAGGTTTCAGACACGTTATAGTTACAAATTAGCATTTAAAAACCTTTGAAATTCACTGAAAAAACCATAGGTTTTAGGGACAGTTATAGTTACTTGGACATTGCACTCGTACAAAACCCGTGAAATTCCCCGTTATAGTTAGTTCAGCTAACTATAACTCGCGCCCGCTAAGCACTGCTGATGACGTCACATATTACATCACTCATGACATGGTCAGTGACATCACTGATGACATCACTGATGACATCTCAAATGACATCACTGATGACATCATCCACGTGATAATCTGATGCACCTCCTCACACCCTAATATAACCTTTGATACACCCACTCTAAATTACAGACTGCCATTCGCAAAACCATAGACACTCCAACACCAATAACTACATACCCACTCACTGATTCTTAGGTCTACACACACACATCCACTCACTCACCCGTACAGTCACTCATACTTACGGTTACTCAGTACAGGACTATCATATGCACTCTTACTCCTATATAGACACTCAAACAACGCCACTCATCCATAGAGATACTCACACACCTAGTCAGTCATGCAAATAATTAAACACACTGCCATTTACTCACCTATACAGTTATACACACACCAGCTCACTTACTCATACAAATAGTAGCACATTGTTACGCTCTTATACAATCACTGATACAAGCACACAATCATCCATACAGCCACTATCACAATCACTCACTCTTGCTTATAGCTATTTATATACTCCAACACACATATATACTGCCTTTCACATATGTAGTTACTCACACATGTACCACTGGGACATACATTCACTCACTAACACACTCTTACACACACTTACCCACCCATACAGTCTATCACAGATGCACTCTTGAAACCATCCACCCAGTGAATCACCCACTCACACATCTATGCACAGAGTTGCACACACCCCTCCCACACAAACACTCAGGCACCCATACAGATACTCAGACAAGCATTCAATAACTCATATAGAAAATCATTTAGCTATTCACAAACACATGCAGCCACTTACACAGCAACAGACAGACGGATACAGACATACACCCAGTTTAGTCACTAACCCATGCATTCAGTAAGATACGTTAAATCACTCACTTATAGAGTCAGTCACGCACCTACTAAATCATCCATACAGACACTTACACACCCACTCATTCTTCAATACGTCTTTTCCTATATATTTTAAAAATATTTAAACTTTACAGAAACACACAGTCACTGGATGATGTCATCAGTGATGTCATTTGAGATGTCATCAGTGATGTCATCAGTGATGTCACTGACCATGTCATGAGTGATGTAATATGTGACGTCATCAGCAGTGCATTGCGGGCGCGAGTTATAGTTAGCTGAACTAACTATAACGGGGAATTTCACGGGTTTTGTACGAGTGCAATGTCCAAGTAACTATAACTGTCCCTAAAACCTATGGTTTTTCAGTGAATATATATATATATATATATATATATATACATATATATATATATATATATATATATATATATATATATATATATATATATATTCTTTTGTCTTCGTTTATTAAACAATCCCATTTCCTGGAAAAACGAATGCGAACTCCAGATTCTGTGCAAGATGTTTTATTACGCCCTCACACCGCCATGACGCGTTTCGGCCTCTACAGGCCTTGATCACATGACACGCTCACAGAGTTTTTTGCTTATTTAAAGTGCAAATGTGCATATACACATGATCTAACTGGTGTAGACAGGGACAAAATACTACGTATTTCCGTCATAGTACAAATACATGTTGAAATTCACTATAAGTAAATAAAGGCTGACATTTACACAGTAGTAACAATCAGTTAAATTAACTAAAATCATTTGAACTTGTATATCAGTGTCAGTCACGAGCAGTATCTAAATATAAAATACATTGGATAAACACTGGCATTCATTGTTTACCTGCTCTCCACATGTTGTGTTTTAATTATGCCAACACACCATACTCCATGAAATTGATCAAACATTATTTGATTTTTTATGCGGATGTCACATAGTTAAGTTGAATACAGCCCCAGTGGGCATAATCTTAGTTTTACTCTGTCTACTGTACATAAAAAGTGCTAAGTGTTAGAAAGTGCAAAAGTGCCACCATATTGAACATAAATGTCCATAAAGTGCTAAACGTGTATATGTAAACATATTAAAAACATTTGTTGGTAACAAATTGTAAATAGCAGCAATTTTCCGACAAATATTGATATGTAGTTAAAATAATCCATCAATTATAGGTTCATACCTATTGTCTCTACATGTTGTGTATACCGATTTTTTGATCAGAAACATGTGTAAAAATCTTCACTTGCGTTATGGCCTTCTGGTGTCTTGGTGTCCAGTTCAATTATATATCGTGTTTCCAACTTTCTAAGTCTCGCTTCCAGGTTACCACCTTGTCTTAATGTTGGAATGGAGTCTATTACAATATATTTGAGATGTTCCAAGTTGTTGTTATGGACATCTCTGAAATGTCGTGCAACCGGGTATGTTGGATCTGAGTTTGTGATTGCTCTCATGTGTTGCAGTATTCTCTTGTGGACCGGGAGCTTAGTGCTACCCACATACTGCAACCCACAAGAGCATTCCAACACATATATCTCAAATTCTGTTTTGAAAGTTAGCAATTTATTGATTGCAATAGGCTCTTTTCCAAATGGAGCTGTGTAGGATGTTTTGTTGACACTACACCTGCACGCACGGCAAGTGGTGCATCTCACAAACCCTTTACGTGAAGTCAACCAATTTGTTATGGGTTTAACTTCTGGACTACTGCTGACTAAAGCGTCCCTCATTGAACTGGTTTTCCTAAAGGTGATACTGGGATGTTTTGGCAGAGATTTCCCTATGACCGGGTCACTGAGGACAATTGGCCAATTCTTATTGATGATTTTACCTAATGTATTCTGTTGTTTATTATATGTTAATATTAATCTGGCTTCCTGACTTGTCTGCGGGATGCCTTTCTACTTGCTGGATTAGTAGTATCCTTAGATAGTATTGCTGTTCTATCTGCTACAGACGCTTTTCTTTATGGCAGTGTCAACTATATTTTCCGAGTATCCTCTGGCCAAGAATCTTGTTTTGCTTTGCGCTTGGGCCTCCACAAAATCTTGTTCATTGCTACAGATCCGCTTGATTCTCAACATTTCCCCATAGGGGATGCTGTGTATTAAGTGCTTAGGATGGTAGCTTCTAGCGTGCAATACACCGTTTCCTGTTGTATCTTTACGGTGTAACTTTGTCTCTTTTTGTGATTGCTTATGTAAACTTCTACATCTAGGAAACAGACCGACTGCTTGATGTTGGTAGCTGTGAACTGTAGTTTCAGACTATTATTGTTAATTTCTTTAACAAAATTGCTTGCACTCTGATATGTTTCCCTCCAAATCACGAATAAGTCATCAATATATCTTAATCAAGCGATAATGTGGTTATCCATGTCCTTTCAGTGCTTCACATTTAAAACCATTTCCTCTCACCATCCCATATGGAGGCAGGCATAACTGGGTGAAAAGCATGCTCCCATTGCTACTCCCCTAGTTTGCTGAAAAATCTGGTTCTGAAACAAAAAATAATTGTTATCCAAACAGAATGATACCATATTAACTAACATTTTGTTATGCTGGTAAAGATATATTGGCCTGGATCCTAGGTAATGTTCTATGGCCTTTATACCATCTTGGTGATGGATACTGGTGTATAGGGAAGTCACGTCAAGGGACAATAATAAATAGTCTTGTTCCCACCCAAAATTGCCAATGTTCCTGAGAAAGTCACTGGTTTCTTGGATGTATGATGGTAATCCTCGTGCATACTCCTGCAGGAAAAAGTCAATGTACTTGGGCGTGTTTTCAAGTAAGCTTTTTGAGCTGAAATAATCGGCCTGCCAGGAGGTTTTGTTGCATGTTTGTGTACTTTGGGAATAAAGTAGGTAATATATATATATATATATATATATATATATATATATATATATATATATATTACCTACTGGCGGTCGCCAGTAGGTAGTTATAGTTAGGACCTAGTTTCCATAGGAAAAGCGTTTTTGATTTGCCAATAACTTTGGCGCCGTTTGATGAATGTTCGCAACTTTTTCAAAACCAATGAGGCGCTCCGGTCAGCTTCTGTCTTGAAAGTTTCGTTGTGATTTGACAAGTGGGGGCCGAGAAAAAGGGGGTCCCAAAACGCATTTACTCCATGTTAATTTCCATAGGAACTTTTGTCGCGGCTACAGCCCGAACTGCTGAACGGAATTACACCAAATTTGGCAGATAGGTAGCTGTTGTTCCAGAGTGCACTCTTCACTTTAAATGGTGTAAATCCGTTCAGTAGTTCCTGAGAAATTTAAAAATAAAAGAAAATATCGCTATCTGGTGACCGCAGTGGATTCGCGAACCCTACGAGCACCAGCTTCATTTTGATTGGCTGTCATTTTGTGACTCTGTAAAACCGACTCATGTGAAAAAGGGTACTTATTGATTAAAAAAAAGAAAAGGGGGCAAGGTAGTAACACCCTGACCCCTAGGACCCCCAGGGTCCAAAAAGTATTTTTTAAAAATTCAGCGGAATTCGCGCTGGGTGCGCAAATCTCGCCTCCAAAAAAACAAAGCACGGTATGCCACACTTTGTTTTAATGAGCCCCGGGTGGGCCAGGTCCTGGGGGCAATATGAAAAATATATGTGGGGGCCGCACGGGCCCCTGCAGCCCTGGGGACCACCACCTCCCCAGGCTTTTCATTGTTATGGGTGTGGGGCCTCATCGTCCCCCAAGCCCCGGGGACTGCCACCTCCCAGGGCTTTATTTAATTATTCGGGGGCCTCACGGGCCCGCCAAGCCCTGGGGACTGCCACCTCCCCAGGGCTTTTATTTAATTAGGGGGCTCATAGGCCTCCTTAAGCCCCGGGGACCACCACCTCCCCGGGGCTATTTACAAGTTGGGAAGGGGCTGCGCTGCCCCCTCCTGGAGCCTTCCTTGGCCCTGGGGACCGCCACCCCTCAGGGCCGGCTCCAGCAATGTCCTGGGGTGCCCACCCCGGGCATAGCAGTTTGCAATGACAGGGCAGGAGCACGGCTCCCGCCCTGTCATTGCAACCATGCCTCGCCTCATGGAAGCGAGAGCAGAAAACCTGCTCTCGCTTCCATGAAGCTAATGCATATTGCTTTTGGACAAGGGGAGCTGCATGTCAGCAGCCTCCTTGTCCAAAGCAATGCCGGCCACCGCAGGAGGCGGGGAGCCGGCAGGGACCATGGGGGCATTGGGGTTCCCCTTGCAGTCCCTAACGTGAGGGCATGCCCCGGGGATAGGATCCCGGGGCAAAAAAAGTCCTTCGGGGGGGTAATTTTATTTTTAAAGATATAAAATGGCTAGGCCTCGGGGTTGGGGTCCTCGAGGCAGAGTTTGAGTAATAAGAATGGGGGTCATTTTTTTTCTCGCGTGCTTGGAGTCGCGACTCCATCGCGGCTCTCAGCGCGCCCCCATGTAACTGCGATGGGTTCGCGACTCCAGGCAAAATTTAAAAAAGAGTATGTATGTTTTTAAAAAGTAAGATTACATGTTGGGTTATAGGGTGGCTCTAAAAATAGCCCTTGTTTTCATTCTGACTTTGTTGAAGCTACATGTAAGTGCGGACGCACAGCTTTAGGTTGTTGAGGAAGACTCTGTTCCCTTGATCTGTGAAGTGCACTCCATCACTTCTGTAGATGTCGTCCATATCGAAATATAGATTGTTGTTGTAGATGAACCCCATTCTATGATCTCTGAGGTATGCAGAAGCAGCTTTATTGATATTCTTCCTAGCTTTCTCAAACTGTGGACAGAATTGAGTTGACCAGTTCCATTTCTCTCTTTGGCATATATTAGAATATACAAAGGCAGTTTGAGGCAAAAGCAACATCAATTGTGCAAAGGTGTCCATCATTAGCATTTCCATACCTACCCCAGTCAATGTGCCTAGGTCATTGCCACCACAGTGCACAATCATGAGGTCAGGGGATTGGAGATGCAAAAAGGTTTTAACCAAAGGCATCAATTGGTGCCACTTTAATCCTCTCTGTGCAATTCATTTAATGTCCACATTTTCCAAACCTAGGTCTTTGGCAGTACCTATGAGTTCAGCATACCTTTTGCACCAGAAAACATAGCTGTGCCCTACAATCCACACTGTGAGCATCTTGAAGGGATGTCTGGAAGGAATGAAAAGATGTCTGTAGCTGAGGTAGTCAGTTGGTAGAATGAGAGGTATCTAAAATGGTGGAGAACATGTTGTTTTTTAAAAAGTTGATAAGTGATTGGCTGTTCATCAAGATTCTGCACTCAAAAATAGGATGCATGTTACTTTGCTGAGGTATCATGTTTGTGATTTGTTATTAGAAAATGTTTGAAAGGTACAGTAGATACCATAAGGTAATATTTTGCAAACGTCAACCACACCTGCTGTTTGCATTAGTAAGCTTGTGTGCTGAACTTAAAACTACTGTGAACTTGTGACCTGCCAGTACAGTTGAATGTTCCATGAGCTGTTACTATGGAAACTGGCATTAAGTAGAATGGTGGAAGGGTTGAAACTTATCTGTGAACTTAAAATGTGAAATGGATACATAAATATAAGTGAATATTTAGTAAATTAAGGTTTTCTAAGACAGTAGTATGTGGAGAAGTCGTGTGTTGGTGAAAAACTATACTAGTATTATTAAAAATAGTTGTGTGGAGTCGCGGCTCCACCGCGGTGGAGTCGCGACTTCAGAAAATTACAGAAGCAGTTTGGGCACCATTTGAAGACAGTTAGAAAGGGTAATATGTCTAACCAATAGAAATGTGTTTTACAATTTGAAATAATGATGGAAGCAATGCGATTTGATACTCTCATTTATTTGAGTGCAAAAAGAGAGGAAAGTTTGCCATTTCTGGTTTCACCTTTCTGAGAGAGGTGCATTACATTTCTTGTGTGGAAAAGAAAATCTGTTAAGAGTTTCTGATATTTGGTATCTTACAACACTACCTCAAACGTGAGTAACCAATTTGTAAGGTGTATTATATATTATTGAGCAATACTCCAAGTGTTGAATTTGTAAGACAAATGTGATGTATGGAATATGTTATGAAATGTACAGCTCTCTATTGTACTTTGTATTATTGTAATGAAAAGAGTTTTGAAATAGTTTGTAGATAGTAACATGGTAGAAGGATTAGTGTTGGCTTTCTGAAATTATCCAGGCAGTACTCTTGTACTGAACGTTTCACTGAGGCACTACTCATCTAGTCATGCATTCTCTCAGGCACTACCCACTACCCATCTATTTGTATGTTTCTTTGATATATGATGCCACTTTTAAAAGTTACAGACACATGCAAGCATGCCTTCTGGAAATATTGTGAGAGTTTTAACAGATATATTGAAAAGGTTGGTGCTTTGTATTTGCTTAGGTGCAACACTCTGAGTAGTTACTGAATAGTGAAGCTGTAGTCCAAAACTGAAGTTTAAGACATTTTGCCAGAGGGATTAGTGATTAGCTTAGCTTGTATTGGTCTGTGGAGATGTATACTTCAAATATGCCGCATAATTTTAGGTGTCTTTTTAAAATGTGAAGTGCACTCTTTTAAGTTTAATGAACATTTTAGTCTTATGACTGAAGTATGTTTCTGTTTGCACATGTAGTCTCTCACGAGTTATGGCTAAACAGATGGTAGAGGTATAAAACTCTGGTATACATGTATCTGTATGTTTCTTTTATATATGATGCCACTAGGAAAAGGCACAGACACATGCATGCTATGTAGTCCCTCAGACATTAACCATAGATTCGTGCAATCATCAAGGCACTACTATCCCACTCAAAGATGCAGCCAGGCACTACCCATGCTCTCATCTACTCAGTCAGGTACTACTGATGCACTCATACAATAGCCCAAGCATTACCCTTACACTCATATTTTCTCTCAGGTACTTCCCATACACTCATACAATCATCTAGTTACTACCACTGCAGTCACACAATCACTCAGGCAGTACCTATGCATGTTTTTATTCTTTCACACACTACTCATACACTCTTGTTTTCAACCATGTGTTAGCCTTGCACTCATGGTTTGTGTAAGGTATTTCCCCTGCAGTGATCTAATCACCCATTCAGTACTGCTGCTCTCATGCAATCACCCAGGCAGTACTCTTGCAGTGAACTATTCAGTCAGGTGCTACCCATCTAGTCATCCATTATCTCAGGCACTACACACTATCCATCTGTTTGTATGTTTCTTTGATATATGATGCCACTTTTAAAAGGTATAGACACATGCATGCATGCTTTCTGGAATAGTGTTAGACTTTTAACAGACACATTGAAGAAGTTGCTGCTTTGTATTTGGCTAGGCTCAACACTCTGAGTAGTTGCTGAATAGTGATGCTGCAGATCAAAAGTAAGGTTTAAGACTTGTTGGTAAAAGGATTAGTGATTAGGTTAGATCGTATTGGTCTGTGGAGATGTACACTTCAAGTATGCCCCATAATTAAAGGTGTCTCTTTAAAATGGGAAGTGCAGTCCGTCAAGTTTAGGGTACTTTTAGTCTTATGACTGAAGTATGTGTCTGTTTGCACATGTATTCTCTCACGTGTTATGCCTAAACAGATGGTAGAGGTATAAAACTCTAGTATACATGTATCTGTATGTTTCTTTTATTTATGATGCCACTAGGAAAAGGCACAGACACATGCATGCCATGTATCCCTCAGACATTAACCATACATTTGTGCAATCACCCAGGCACTACTATCCCACTCAAAGATTCAGTCAGGCACTATCCATGCTCTCATCTACTCAGTCAGGTACTACTGGTGCACTCAAACAATAGTCCAAGCATTACCCTTATACTTATATT